>JARQOD010000003.1:465011182-465054028 GCA_033576555.1 Oophaga sylvatica
GTGCAAATCAGATTGCAAACGACATGAAAAGACATGGTTAACCCTATGTACACCAAGTGTCATTTCATGTCGGGTGCTTCTGTCTTTTCACAGAAGCCGGCTTTACCCGGCAATTGAATCAGAGGATATTTTACTATGTGGAAGTGTATAAACTATACATATATGTATGTATATATGTCACAATGACATGTATATATATATATATATATATGTATTCTATGTGTGTATATTTAGTGTTTACAAGGAAATAAAGGTTTTTTTTAGTTGCGATATTTTGTTCCCATAGACTTACATTGGACTTCCGGTATCGAAAGCGGATATCGACGATATTTAGTGCTATCGGCGATACAATTTCGATACGATATTTTTAGATATCGAGCACTATCGCTCAACACTAGTCAGGAGACTGACTAGGCCACTCCAACACCTTGACTTTTTCCCTCTTGAACCAGGCCTTGGTTTTCTTGGCTGTGTGCTTTGGGTCGTTGTCTTGTTGGAAGATGAAATTACGACCCATCTTAAGATCCTTGATGGAGGAGCGGAGGTTCTTGGCCAAAATCTCCAGGTAGGCCGTGCTATCCATCCTCCCATGGATGCGGACCAGATGGCCAGGCCCCTTGGCTGAGAAACAGCCCCACAGCATGATGCTGCCACCACCATGCTTGACTGTAGGGATTGTATTCTTGGGTCGTATGCAGTGCCATCCAGTCTCCAAACGTTACGTGTGTGGTTGGCACCAAAGATCTCGATCTTGGTCTCATCAGACCATAGAATCTTGAACCAGTCTGTCTCAGAGTCCTCCAAGTGATCATGAGCAAACTGTAGACGAGCCTTGACATGACGCTTTGAAAGTAAAGGTACCTTACGGGCTCGTCTGGAACGGAGACCAATGCGGTGGAGTACGTTACTTATGGTATTGACTGAAACCAACTGCCATGAGATCTTCCCGGAGCTCCTTCCTTGTTGTCCTTGGGTTAGCATTGACTCTTCGGACAAGTCTGGCCTCGGCACGGGAGGAAACTTTCAAAGGCTGTCCAGGCCGTGGAAGGCTAACAGTAGTTCCATAAGCCTTCCACTTACGGATGATGCTCCCAACAGTGGAGACAGGTAGGGCCAACTCCTTGGAAAGGGTTT
The DNA here is from genome assembly GCA_033576555.1 of Oophaga sylvatica. Taxonomy (NCBI): domain Eukaryota; kingdom Metazoa; phylum Chordata; class Amphibia; order Anura; family Dendrobatidae; genus Oophaga; species Oophaga sylvatica. The sequence continues at coordinate 465,012,317 of JARQOD010000003.1, forward strand.
TGTACCCCTTGCCAGCCTTGTGACCCTCCACGATCTTGTCTCTGATGGCCTTGGAATGCTCCTTTGTCTTTCCCATGTTGACCATGTATGAGTGCTGTTCACAAGTTTGGGGAGGGTCTTAAATAGTCAGAAAAGGCTGGCAAAAGAGATCATTAATCCACACATGTGAAGCTCATTATTCTTGGTGCCTGAACTACTTCTTAATACTTTAGGGGGACCAAACAGAATTCTTGTGGTTTGAGGGGTTGAATAATAAATGACACTCTGAGTTAACTTTTAACGTTTTTTAAAAAAAAAATTAAAAAATGAAAACAAAAATTTTTGCTGCAGTGCATTTCCCACTTCCAGGCTGATCTACAGTACAAATGTCACAATGCCAAGTTAATTCCGCATGTGTCAACCAGCTAAATCTGCAGGGGGTTGAATATTACTTGTAGGCACTGTATATATATATATACATATATATATACATATATATATATGTCAGTGGCACACACACTTATATATATTACATACATGATAAAGATTAAAAAAAGAAGGCAGCATTCCATTTACATTGCGGTGAAAAAAGTAATGATGAAAATGTATATCAAAAAGTGGATGGGGATCTTAAATTTAAAATAATAAAAGAGATAAAAGTTTGTCTGCAAGAAGCATTGGAATCATATATTATTGATCAGGACCTGCATGATTATTTGTTCATAGAGACCCCTCGAACTCCAGTACTATATGTTATCCCTAAGATACATAAGTCCCTTGAAAATCCCCCTGGGCGCCCAATAGTTTCAGGGGTAGATTCGGTGTTCAGTAGAATGGGGACATTCCTGGATAAGATTTTAAATCCAATTGCTAAAAACTGTAAATCTTATTTACAGGATACAACAGATTTTTGAACAAGCTGCAAGCGGTTCATTTGGATAAGGATATTATATTGGCGTCTTTTGACGTTGTTTCCCTTTATACCTCAATTGACCACGAACGTGGGTTACATGCTGTGGAGAAGATGCTAGACTCAGCAAAATTCACTATGGAGGGAAAGACTTTTTTACTAAAAATGTTAGAAATAATTTTAAGGCGGAGTTACTTTCTATTCGGGGATACTTGTTATACACAGAAATGAGGAACAGCTATGGGCCAATATGGCCCCTGCATATGCTAATTTGGTCATGGGGTCCTGGAAGAGGACCTTGTCTATGTGTCCCACCACTTCCAACATGTACTGCTGTGGTGGAGATACATAGATGATGTTTTCCTTCTATGGACAGGCTACCAGAAAGAACTAGAAGATTTCCATCAGTTTTTAAATGAGATTGACCAGACTATTAAATTTACTATTGTATCATCTAGAACAGATATGCAATTTTTAGTCGTTCTTGTCAAACAAAGGAATGGAGAACAGATAGGAATAATCTGCTGACATATGATAGCCAGCACCCTCGCAACATGGTGAGGTCGATACCTTTGAGCCAACTTTTAAGGATTGTAAAAGAAACAGATGAGGTGAATGTGGTTATGGATTCTTTAAATAATGAATTCTTACGCAGGGGTTACCCTAGAAATCTATTGGAGGTAACTAAAAAGAAAGTTCTTGGGCAGGAAAGAACGAAATTACTAAGAAAAGATCCAATTATAATAATAAAGAAGTTTGACTCGAATTCCCTTAGTGACAACATACACTGAAGAGAGAAGTGGTATTGCAAAAATCATTAAAAAACACTGGGGGATGCTAGGGAGATGCCTTCCAGACAGGGCCGGCTCCAGGTTTTTATGGGCCCCGGGCGAAAGAGTATCAGTGGACCCCTTTAACACAGACCACGATTCATGATGCACATGTGGCACCCCAGGAGTTTGGTTGCCACAGTGACCTTGCCTTCCTCCAGGGAGGGTGATGTCATGCCTGAGAGCAAAGAGGGACCCCTTCGCAGGTAATTCAGCATGCAACAGCTTTCTGACTCCAGACCAGAAGGGGGAGCTCAAACACCTGATTTGAGGGGAGCTTCCTTGGAATATTCTGGCTGGGGAGGAGTTAGGAGTCGAGCTGAGGGAACGAGAAGGGAAGACGTGGAAGAGACAAGCAGGGGGACTGAAGCCATAGCAGGGCTCACAACCAGGTCTGAGCGCCAGACACCGGACCCCTGGAGTCCGAGGCTGAGAGGGTGTAGAAAAATCCAGCAGCAGAATCCGGAGGGCAGAGGACGGAAGGTTCTCTGTTCCCATTAAGACTCTCCCACAAAGCAGCAGCACAAGTGAGCCGGAGACTCCATAATGGATTAGTTCCTGAAGCAGGCTACAGCTGCATGTAATGAAAGTGAAGTTCAACTTAACTGAGAGAGAGAGAATCCAGAGGACTTGGAAGGAGCTTATAGCAGCCAATGCCTCACAGAACAGCGCTAGTAAGGAGACTTCACATCCCACCTGTAATAAGGGGATCCTAAACTGCTTTCAGGCTGACCTACTCCAGTACGACCTGTATTCAATGCCCTGGATGCTTTGCCTGCAAAACTGTAAGTAAAGCTTTGGAAACTGCAACTCACTGACTGTTTCTCAGTTTCTTCCTGCGTCACCCATTGCACTCAGCTACATCTCCCAGCACCATTACCACCTTTCACTACATCTACCTGCCCTGGGATCTCATAGTCTCACCTGTGGGAGACTGTACCAACTCTGCTGCATCTCACTATCTATCCCAGAGGATCTGCACTGCAGCGCTGGTCACCATTGACCAGATACCACAGGTGGCATCACGAATACCTACACTACAAACTCTAACATCCCCTGTAAATAAACCCCTTTCATTGGACGTCCAGGGCCATGGACCGGGTCATTGCCGCTGTGACACATCCCCTCAATACACCGGCCCGGTACCGAGTATCCCACTGCACTGGCGGGCGATCCACACATACTGCAGTGAAATATGGGTATAGTACAATGCCAAACACTTCTCTTCTTCCATTACATGACTGATATCTATTGTAAATTCTACAATAGCTCAGAAACCGCCAAATCCTCACAGCGCACAGTACAGACTGGACAGTACAGTCCTCCATACAATATTATGGGCACCACATAGTCCTCCATACAGTATTATGGGCCAAATATAATGCTCCATAAAGAATATTGGACCCCAAATAATGCTCCATACAGGATACTTCCCCATATAATGCTCCATACAAAATATGGAGCTCTCCTCTGCACTGTGCTGCGTTCTGCACTGTTATGGCTCAGGAAAGGGCGCTGTGGAAAGACTCCCCATTATCATCATCATTGTCTCCCCATCATCATCATCATTGCCACCACATCATCATCATCATTGCCTCCCCATCATCATCGCCTCCCATCATCATCATCATTTCCTCCCCCATCATCATCATTGCCTCCCCATCATCATCATTGCCTCCCCATCATCATCATCATTGTCTCCCCATCATCATCATCTTCTCCCCATCATCATCATTGCCTCCCATCATCATCGCTTCCCCATCATCATCAATGCCTCCTCACCACCATCACTGCCTCCTCACACCATCATCACACATACAGCACCACACACAGACAGCACCGCAGCACTCGCTCACATACACACACACAAAGCACCGCACTACATACACAGATGCAGGCAGACACAGACACACACACACTGATACACACAGACACACACACCTCACATCTCACCTGTCCGGCACCTGCGCTTACTCTCTGCCACAACCGGCCGCTGAATGATGACGTCATGACGCAACAGCGACCTAGCCAGCGATCTCGCTTAGTGTGAAAACGCAGCGATGACCAGCCCCCCTGCTGGGTATCGCTGATCATCGTCGAATGGCCTGGGCCATTTTTTCATCATTGGTCTCCCGCTGGCCAGCGCGCATCGCTGCGTGTGACAGCGGGAGACCAACGATCAGCGAGCTGGGAGCTAGTATCCAATGTACATATCGGGTAACTAAGCGCTGTGCGGCGCCTAGTTACCCGATATGTACCCTGGATACCTGCTCCCAGCTTCTGCTGTAGAGCGCTGGGAGCCCGTATCTAGGTACATATCAGGTAACTAGGGGCCGTGCAGCGCTTAGTTACCCGATGTGTACATTGGATACCAGCGTGCTCACTGGTCCTGATCGCTGGTGAGTCTGCCCATGTGACATCTCACCAGCGATCAGCTAACGATGTCCCAGAGATCCCACCCACTTCGTATCGTTGGTGGAATCGCTGGGACATTGAAGAGTGTGACGGGACCCTTAAAGTGCCACCACTATTTTCTTATAGGAAGAATAAAAGCATTAGAAACTATTTGATAAAATCAGATGTTGGCCCTTTAAGAAAAAGCCATCAAACCACCTTAACATTAATTAAGAAAAGAGGCTGTTGTCCATGCCTTTCTTGTGTGAATTGTGCACACATGATAAAAGGTTCAAAATTTCAACGTCCTGAGATTCTTAAAACGTATGCAATCAATCAATATTTAACATGTAACTCAGATTATGTTGTATACCTTCTCGAATGTCCTTGTAATTTGTGGTATATCGGTGAAACAACATGTGATTTTAAAACACAAATTAATCACCACCGATATACCATAAGAAAAAAGAGATTGGACCTTCCAGTCCCCAAACATTTTGTTGAACATAAACATACTGAAAAGGAACTTAAGTTCAGAATAATAGATGCAATTCCGGTTCAAAGGAGAGGGGTGTTAGGGTTCGAGTTCCCACTGCTGCACAAGGGGAATCTCAACCTGTTCCCGCTGCGGTCCCCCATCCATCTCCGGCCGCAGTGGTTCCTGCTCAGCAGAGACGTCGGTCCCAGCATCTTGCCAGGCCCAGTACTGTGCAGAGACTTGCTGCTGCAACCAGTGTTGGAAAGAGGCAGATTTGGGACTAAGTCCTTTGTTGCTTCATCTGAGCATGCCCAGGGCAAGATCTCCCATTGGAGATCAGGGGTCACATGCTCAGATACAGCTGCCACTCCTATTGGTCCTTCAGGAAGGTCCTGTAGCTGTTGATGTTCTGAAGCAGCTTCCCATTGGTCCTTCCTGGAAGGTCTTTTTCTCGTGGCTGCTATAAAAGGCTGTCCTTACCGCATGGCATGCGCTAGTATCAACCGGTTATATGCTGCTTGACGCGCCCAGTATGTGGTCATGCGTGTGTTGTGTTGTGTTAGGGCGGCTGAAATGCGCCATTACAATACCGACCTAATCGGTGAGGAGCTTGGCATGCTAGCTGGTCAGGGTTGGTGTCTTAGATGCCTTAGATTACCGGCATAACCGGTGAGGAGCTTGATTGCCGTATTCAGGGCCTGGCGTTCAGACACCATAGATTGTGGGTGACTCCCGCGAGGACATTAGCGCATGATCACTTTCTATGTTCGCTTAGCAGTCAACTGTGTACCTGGGTGTCTAACAGGACATATGTTTGTCTCAGCGGCTCTGTGATGTAACAGGGTTCGCTTTCAATGCTAGACAGCACCCTAGCGAGTTTACTTTGCGACTCAGTGGTGTTAACTGAGTTCGCACACATCGCCATATAGCGCTGCGGCACTCCTTCTAGCGCTCTGTGGAATAACAGAGTTCGCACATATTGCCACAGCGCGTTACGACGTTTATGTTGGCAACTCTGCGGGATAACAGAGTTCGCTTCTTGCGCCATCTTACTAGCAGCAGGTTCCGCCTGCACGGTGGACCCTGGGCTGCGAACGCACCTCTCTACATCTTATATTTGGTGCGTTCCGCAGACCCTAACAAGGGGGTGATAGAGAAACACCTTAAGAAAAGAGAATTTATGTGGATATATGAGTTGAACACTCTTAAACCAAGGGGATTGAATGTAAATTTTAAAATTCATACTATTATTTGATGTAAATACTTATGCCCCTTCATCGGGCTACATTACAAGTGAATAGCCTGATGAAGGGGCCGCCTGAGCCCTGAAAGCTTGCAAATATCATTTCTCTGGTTAGCCATTAAAGGTATCACTCCTTGAACACCTTTCTCATTTTTTTGGGACATAAGTATTTACATAGATTTTTCTGGCTAACACGGTACCACAATATTATTTTGTATTGTGCATACTATTATTTGAATAATTTTTCTGGTATTTGTTCCCTTCCTATCAGCTAATTGTGGACACCAGATTTTTAGGAGTATATTTCTTCATTTTGATTGTAAATGTATCCTATTTTTAATGTATTTTAAATGTTTTTTATTTTTTAGAGATACACCATTTTTTGTCACGAGTCACTAACACTGCATACTCACATTGGGAAGAACATAACTGTATGGAGGACACATGATTTTTTGGTTATGTATATTATTATTATTTAAAAAAATATTTATTTTGCATATCACTACAAGGAATAAGATCGTGGGCCAATAAAATATATGGAGTTAAATGATAAGTCTCAGCTTTTAAGAATTTTACCTCACTATTTAAAGTGCATATGTTTTGCCTGGATAATGTGTCTACCTTTGTAGACACCTGGGTTGGGACATCATAGTCCAGAGCAATTATGTGTTTCACTAGGGTGCTATTTGGTGTTCGGAGGTAACCTGCAAAAGGTGCCGTCTGGTACATCAGGGTAGGTTAAAACACCTTGAAAGTCCTAGAGGCATTCATTTTTCTATTGTACACTTCTATGAATGAGAGGTCACATACATGATAGATAGAAGAAAAGCTGGCAATTCGTCTGCCATGTACTGTAAAATCACAGCAGGAGCCAACAGGATAGAAGAAATGGATTACATACTGTAAATACAAATATAATAGGTAGATAAACATATGTCTGTGACAAATTCAATTAGTGCAGTGTGTGTGCAGCTAACTGTACATGTATTTTATTGTTAAAAGATTAATATTTCTGAAAAAAAGAATGGTGTGGGCTCCCACGTAATTTTCTTAACCAGCAGATGGAAATCCGACAGCTGGGGGCCAATGTTTACAGCCTGGGAAGGGGGTAATACCCATGGAGCTTCCCAGGCTATTAATATCAGCTCACAACTGTATACTTAGCTTTTACTGGCTATTAAAATGGGGGACCCTAAAAAAAAGTAGGGTCCCCTATAATGAATAACCAGCAAAGGCTATGCAGACAGCTGTGGGTTGATATTAATGCCTAGTAAGGGGCCAGGGATACTGCTCCCCAGGCTGAAAGCATCAGCTCTCAGCTGCCACAGAAAAGGCGCATCTCTATGATGTACTAATTCTGGTACTTAGCTTAGCTCTTTCCACTTGCCCTGTAGCAATGGCAAGTGGGGTGATAGTTGGGGGGTTGATTTCACCTATGTATTGTCAGGTGACATCAAGCTCCGAGGTTAGTAATCAATAAGATGCCCCATTACTAACCCCATAGTCATATTGTATAAAAACACAGACATCCAGAAAAAAGTCCTTTAATTGACAGAATGACACAGACTCCTTTATAATAATCTTAATTAAACCATACTTACGACCTCGCCCATTCCTACGATGCCCTCGTCATCTGTAAAAGAGGTAAAAAAACAAACAATATTCCTCACCTTTCTGCAAAGATGTTTTAATCCATTTGTCCCATGATGGGTCTAGTTCTAGTACATCTAGATGGCAGGCTGCAAGATTGCATGATGCGACCATGCAGCCTGTCATCCAGTAGACACTGAGCACCATGTGCGCAGTGTGTCTCTGTGAACTGCTATTCCCTGTCTGAGGGCACCGTGAGCGTGAGAAAGTTCTCCTGCTCATGGTGCCATCAGACAGATCCTGCAAGTTCACGGCCAGTGAACTCACTGGCACCTCCTAGCCACAGACGACGCTTGTGCACATTGATCTCCTGACAGTCCACAGGAATAAGGCGCTAGTGGCAGCCTATGCTCAAATTGACCTCCCAGTAGTCTTTAGTAAAATGGTGCCGTTGCGGCCCATGGGCAGATTGAGATAATCTTTGAGCCAAGATCTAAATCTGTGCAAGCACCGCCACAGCTCCATTTTTCTAAAGACTACCAGTACATCAATGTGCGCAAGCGCTTCTCAAGGCTGGAAGGGCGCCGACGCAAATTTTAAATCAGGACGATAAACACAATAAAAACAGAAGAGGGACCGTAACACAGCTGAAGACCCTAACCACATGCCTGCCCCACAGTCCTGTCCCAATGCACGAAGCTACGATTACAAGAAAACTTCAAACCCTCGTTACACAAAATCCACAAAACCAATTCTTTCACCAAAGGTATCAATTTTCTCAGTATCACATGACTATACTTTATTTAGTAAAATCCTGCAGACAGGTTCTCTTTACAACACACTCAAATGAGTGTACAGCGGCAGGTGATATAAACATGCAGAAGGAGATGACATACTCAAGAGATAATATATTATGTTATCCACTTTATATGGGTAATATAATACTGCTCAGTAAGAAAAATGTTAGACCCAAGAAGGATATTAAAAAGGGGTACAAAAGAAGCATTAACCTGTACTCATCTCTTCCTGCTGAAATGGCCCCAGGCCCCTACGCACGTTTTGGAACTTTCCTGCGTCAATATCCTTTTTGCATACTGATATGTGGCCTATTGCTTAAGTAGCTGACACACTTTGTCAATCATTTTAATTCCCCAACACAAAAAGGCCCACTTCTGCACATATCATGCAGGACTATACAGATAAAGCCACTCATTTGTTAGAAAGTGCTCCTTGCTACAAGTATGATAAACACAGTAATTAATACTTATGACTTTACTTTGACTTACTGAGTCTAACACTTGCTTCGTGTACCGTCGGTCATTCTTCATTTTAGTTCTCTTTTATCAATAGGGATGTGATTAGTCTTCTAGGGTCATACCATAAGAAAACACTTTAATTAAAGTATAATAAGTTCTTGATGTTTGAATTTGATGCCACTACACTACAGCGACGCAGTCTGCCAGTTCTAAGAGACGGCTGATCTTTTTTGATCAATGTCATATGAGAAGATCAATCATAAGGCTCATGCATAATGATCAGATTTATTTACGCAGACAGAAACCTCTGCTTTGTCTCAGCAGAACAAAAATGATAGGCTTGACAAATGTGCGTTGGAGTCTTAAATAATCAATATTTTATACTGCTAGATATCAAAATCCAGTTAATGTTGGTATTAGCCACTGGCATCAGTAATGGAAGTTCATAAACCGTGTACTGTGATCAGCCATAACAATAAAACCAGGGACAGAGGAATTGAATACCATTGATTAACTTATAAAAATGGAATCTGTCAAGGGGTGGGATATACAGGTATTAGATAGCAAGTAAAGAGCCAATTCTTGACTGCGTTGGAAGCAGGAAAAATTGGCAAGAGTAAAGCCCACCATACACATCAGACTAACTGATATCGATGGTTCAGCTGACAGTCTAATATGTATGGGTGCTCCAGACAGATGATTTGTGATGACATTAAGGATTCGGCATGTCTAATTTTTAGCCTTTTTTTTTCAATTGTCCAAAATGGGCTGTTCTCCAGCACCAAAGGAAAGTAGATAAATCTTAGCCTTCATTCAAATAGGATAAAAATTGACAGAATGTGCACATTTTTTTTAAAAAGAAACTTATAATGCTTATGCGTTTTGGGTAGAAAGACCCTTAATCATAGCTCACGCAGACCACAGAAGGTCTATCATGGATGTTTCCTGGGATACTTATCTCTAGCAAAGGAATTGGAAGCTGAAATGACACTTTTTCTATGTTTTGTATATATCCTTTTGTTCTCCCTGTAGATAAATCACCACCTGATCAGGGCCGGATTAAGAACATGATGGGCCTGGAGCTGAAGGGGCGGGGCAAGGGGTGGGGCCAAACACGGCAATTCACAAAGGCCAAAAATGTAACGTAAAAGATATAAACAAAGTAAATATATGATACATGCCTAATATAAATACAGTGGATATAGAAAGTCTGTTATGGTTATCGCGCTGATAGTAACTTATGAGGCAAATAAGCAGGGTTATTCACTGAACGTTAAACTGTGTTTTATTGTAAATAAAGCTATAGAACAAAGTAAATATAAATATATGATACATGCCTAATATAAATACAGTGGATATAAAGTATGTTATGGTTATTACGCACGCTGATAGTAACTTATGAGGCAAATAAATACAGATTAAAATCCACAATCCAGGCACAATCTACACGTGCGAACATTGACTATGTGGGTAAATACAGATAATAATCCACAATCCAGGGACTAACAAGCAGCTGGTGGATCACAATCCCCAATCAACCTCCATATTAATGGCAATGGTCCAAGTAATGAGATTATGCGCCGGACAGGTGTGACAATCATCCGCTGCAGCAGTCACTGTCAGAACTCCTAGCATGATGGCGGCCACCATGCCAGAACTTCAGACAGTAGCCACTGATTGGCCACCTGTCTGTATATATGTCAGCAGCACATCTACATATAACATTAATACCTGCGTATATACCAGTACCACGGCTATATATACCAGTTCTCTGTCTGTATGTATGTCAGCAGCCCATCTATAACATTAGTACCTGCCTATATACCAGTATCACAGCCATATATACCAGTACTGTGTGTGTATATATGTCAGCAGCACATCTATGTATAACATTAGTACCTGCTTATATACCAGTACCACAGCTATACATAGCAGTAACATGTCTGTATATATGTCAGCAGCGCAAGATGTATTATAACATTAGTACCTGCTCCACAGGAACACACAACTCACACCTCAGTTTGACGTCCTCCTATAGCAGTTTTTCTCAACCTTCTCAGCCTCAGGGCACCCTGGGAAATAATTAAAGTCCGGCCGATCAGACAAGAATTTGGACAGTCTAAACGGCCCTTAATACTGCCACACATAGCCCCCTTATAGTGCCACACACAGCCCCCTTAATACTGCCACACATAGCCATCTCAATAATACTGCCATACATAGCCACATTAGTAATATTGCGTCAGAGAGGCCCCATACACATATATGGCAACATTGAGAGGCCCATTCTAGTATATGGTGGATATAGAAAGTCTGTTATGGTTATCACGCTGATAGTAACTTATGAGGCAAATAAACAGGGTTATTCACTGAACGCTAAACTGTGTTTTATCGTAAATAAATCAAACTGGTAGAAGAAAATTAAACTACACATTCACTTTTCGTGCTTTTTTGCTTGCAAATTCCTCAATTGCAGAATCAAGATTAAGCTCATTCAGCAATCTATTTTCAATACATAACAGAGAGAGGGCATTTAAACGCTCCCATTCTAGTATATGGTGCAGCATTGAATGTCCCATAGTAATATAGGGCAACATTGAGAGGCCCATTCTAGTATATAACGCAGCATTGAATGTCCCATAGTAATATAGGGCGACATTGAGAGGCCCATTCTAGTATATAGCGCAGCATTGAATGGCCCATAGTATATATAATGCAGCATTGAATGGCCCATATAGTATATATAATGCAGCATTGCATGGCCCATAGTATATATAGCGCAGCATTGAATGGCCCATAGTATATATAATGCAGCATTGAGAGGCCCATATAGCGCAGCATTGCATGGCCCATAGTATATATAATGCAGCATTGAGAGGCCCATATAGCGCAGCATTGCATGGCCCATAGTATATATAATGCAGCATTGAGGCCCATATAGCGCAGCATTGCATGGCCCATAGTATATATAGCGCAGCATAGAATGGCCCATAGTATATATAGCGCAGCATTGCATGGCCCATAGTATATATAGCGCAGCATTGCATGGCCCATAGTATATATAATGCAGCATTGAATGGCCCATAGTATATATAGCGCAGCATTGCATGGCCCATAGTATATATAGCGCAGCATTGCATGGCCCATAGTATATATAATGCAGCATTGAATGGCCCATAGTATATATAGCGCAGCATTGAATGGCCCATAGTATATATAGCGCAGCATTGCATGGCCCATAGTATATATAATGCAGCATTGAATGGCCCATAGATATATATAATGCAGCATTGAATGGCCCATAGTTGCGCAGCATTGAATGGCCCATAGTATATATAATGCAGCATTGAGAGGCCCATATAGCGCAGCATTGAATGGCCCATAGTATATATAGCACAGCATTGAATGGCCCATAGTATATATAATGCAGCATTGAGAGGGCCTCTAAATGCTGCGCTATATATACTATGGGCCATTCAATGCTGCCCTATATATACTATGGGCCATTCAATGCTGCGCTATATACTAGAATGGACCTCTCAATGCTGCATTATATATACTATGGGCCATTCAATGCTACTGATGGAATTTGTCAGAAACCACACACTTTATAACACAAACCTGTGCAGAGACTTCAGGATTCTCCATCTGCTTTCACTGTAATATGGCTGGGATTCTTGTAACAGCACACACACCTCTGCCTGCCTGTCTCTAACTCTCTCCTCCAGACAGGGACCATCACTACAACACACTGAACACAGGGCAGGATGCCAATAGGCAAAGCTGTAAGAAGACAGTGCATGGATGAGGACAAGTGAAAGGTGAGCTGTGACTGGCTGCTCTGTGGTCACATGTTCTGCCTTCATTTACATCCTGCTTCTGGATTGGGTGAATGAGATAACACTGTGCTGCTGCCGACTCCTCTCCTATAGTACTTTCAGCACCAGCTTTCCTCTCTCCCCTCCAGCACACAGTCTCTCCTGGCTCCTCACCTCCCCCTCCATCACCAGGCTGACGTCAGCAGCACAGGGAAGGGAGGAGAGCAGAGAGCCACTAGATAACAAGCGGCTGGCTGGGCCGGGGGATGGGCCTATCTCTAACAAGGGGCCTGGAGCTGCAGCTCCATCAGCCCCTACGTTAATCCGGCCCTGCCTGAGATGTCTGGCAGCAGTTTTCTCAAAGAGAACACATGAGTGATCTGTTGAGTGCTGCTACGTATTGGAGAGACAGCCAGTATCACTGATGGCTAAACAACCAGTCAAACAATATTTTGTCTGAGGACCATCAGGAGTGTAAAGGTCCAGGTGACAGGGCAAAAATATGTTGGTTGGAAGCAGGGGTGGGATTCAAATTTTTAACAACAGGTTCTGTGTTTGTGTGTAGGAAAACCACATCCATTTACACACACCTTTTCCTCAAACATATACAAGAAGGGGCGCAGTCAAACAGTTGAAAAAAAATAAATTGAAATGAGATCAGAACAGTGCACATTCTGGCCAGCGGCTCTCCTGACCCGAGTGTGACAGCTGTATATATTTCTATGCAGCTATCTCACTTGACTGACCGGCTGGCCAGGCTGTACACTACATTCTGATTCATACGACAGTCTGTCTGCGTCCTAATGGTAATTAAAAGTAAAAATCACCATACCCTTCCTGCAAACTGGTGTTACTCATGTCCCATCTATGTCAAACAATGATGATTTTAATTGCAGAGTTAAATTGTCATATTTCCATAACTATAGTAATGTCAAAATAAATACTGAACTGTGTGGCATGGTGTGAAATATTAAGGGATTTGAACTAAATACTAATTTGTTAGTTAAAAAATAACATGCAATTCACTGATTAGATAGTTTAATATTCAACAGAACATGCAGATAAAAATCCACATTAGACAATTATATACACAAATGTTACTGTCCTGCCTTACCGCATGTACAGGACTGCATAGGTTGTCAGTTGTCAGCACACAATGATATGGAGGAGAGCTGAGGTCCAGCAGAGCTACTCACAGGCACCAGTTCCAGTACTCCCTAATATTGCCTGGAGACACCTGACACATTATGCAGGCAAACCGTCTGGGATACACATTATATAGACATACACACACATATTATATAGACATAGACACACACACAGATCTCTGGTGCCGTCACACGGTCGGAGACATATCACTACACCGACACATTGCACCCCCCGTGTCATGCACACGTCCAGCTCAGCTACATCTCACAGCTTGCACCGCACACAGCCCGCCATGGCGCCACATCCTCTCCTGGTGCAGGTCTCGGTCTCTCGCCTCCCGCAGCCGCCGGAGAGGTGGAGTGGTGATGCGGTCAGAGATCAGCCCGGGCTGTATTGGCCGCAGGTATCAGTGTACGTGGCCCGGCGGGGTGCAGGTATCAGTGCGTGGTATCCGGCGGGGTGCAGGCTGGGAAGCAGAGCCCTCTGTGATGTTGTTGCGCTGCATAAGCAGGGATGGCACTTCAAATTTCAGGGCCCCATACTGGCAAAATTTTTAGGGCCCCCTTGAGACTCCGCCCAGGCTCCACCCCTCGAACTGTCCACAGTTCCACAGTTCCACAGTTTCATCTATATAAATGGGGCTTTTCTGACAGGCGGCTCATCTGCCATGTGTTATTATGCCATAAAAAGGTCTTCTTTTTCTCCAGAAAACTTTCACACATGACCCTGACATTGTGTTTGCTATTGTAGCTCAGGCTCATTCAAGTAGAAGTTGTTGAGCTGCAAAACCCAGACACAAAAGATGTGGCTCTGTGCTGTTTTTGGAAAAAAATCTGTCCTTTTTCCAATTTTAGACAATAATTTTAAAGGGGGTCTGTCAGAAGGTTTTTGCTATGTGATCTGAGAAATAGTATATAGCACAAAAGTGAGATTAACACATAACTTTTAATATAATGAAATTAAAATTGAAAATAAAGGTGCCAACCTATGGGTAAAAAGAAGGTGATTCTCTGACTCAAAAAATAAACAGAAAAAATCAAGATGTAACACTTCCTATAGAACAAGTAGATCCTCATGCAGTAGCTGAGACAAAAATCTATATAAATGCAGGATGTACTATGTCCGAAGTGTACAAGAGTATTCTAACAATTAAGTCATAAAAATACAAAAAAGTGCAGAGAATCACCTTCTTTTTACCCATAGGGTGGCACCTTTATTTTCAATTTTAATTTTATTATATTAAAAGAAGTGTTTTAATCTCACGTTTGTGCTATATACTACTTATCATTCCAGTGAGACTATTGTTCTAGTTGTGGCTATTGACTACAACAGCTGTTTTCACATATGTAATCTAAGCGCAGAATGATGTAGGGGCTTTGATTCCAGCAATGTGTAAATTACAGGCTAGCTGTTGCTGTTTCAATACAATCAGTGTTTTATCAGCAGGAAATTATCACTACAGGACTAGATGTCTCGCTCTTTCTGGTCCAACCACGCCCTAAGCACTGATTATCAGCTGTGAATATACAGTGTAGAGTGGGCGGGGTTATACACAGCTCAGCATTCAGAGCTCTGCTAGATCCATAGGAGAGAAAACTGTGATTGTTTCACAACTGCTGCGCCCAGTAAACTAAGTGATACATCGCTGGAATCGTGGTCTCTGTCCCTACATCACGCTGTTGTCAGATTGCATCTGCTGACAGATTCTCTTTAATTGAGGACCTAAGTGAAGTAAGTTTCTCACTATTTATGACTGTATTACTTTATAAAGATTTCATGAACAAATATAATTAACCCCTTAGTGACAGAGTCAATTTGCAGCTTAATGACCGGGCCAATTTTTCCAATTCTGACCACTGTCACTTTATGAGGTTATAACTCTGGAACGCTTTAACGGATCCTGCTGATTCTGACATTGTTCTTTCGTAACATATTGTACTTCACGTTAGTGGTAAAATTTTTTTTATATTACTTGCGTTTTTTTATGAAAAAAACGGAAATATGGCGAAAATTTTGAAAATTTAGCAATTTTCAACTTTAAATTTTTATGCCCTTAAATAAGAAAGATATGTCACACAAATTTCTTAATAAATAACATTTCCCACATGTCTACTTTACATCAGCACAATTTTGAGAACAAAATTTTTTTTTGTTACGAAGTTATAAGGTTAAATTTGACCAGCGATTTCTCATTTTTACAACACCATTTTTTTTAAGGGACCACATCACATTTGAAGTCACTTTGAGGGGTCTATATGATAGAAAATACCCAAAAGTGACACCATTCTAAAAACTGCACCCCTCAAGGTGCTCAAAACCACATTCAAGAAGTTTATTAACCCTTTACGTGCTTCACAGGAACTGAAGCAATGTGGAAGGAAAAAATTAGCATTTAACTTTTTTTGCAAAAACTTTACTTCTGAACCAATTTTTTTTATTTTCACAAGTGTTAAAAGAAAAAATGAACCACAAAATTTGTTGTGCAATTTCTCCTGAATACGCCAATACCCCATATGTGGGGTAAACCACTTTTTGGGCGCATGGCAGAGGTCGCAAGGGAAGGAGCCGAGCAGAATTGGCTGGATGCCATGTCGCGTTTAGAGAGCCCCTGATGTGCCTAAACAGTGGAAACCCCCAACAAGTGACCCCATTTTGGAAACTAGACCCCTTAAGGAACTTAACTAGATGTGTGGTGAGCCTCTGAACCTCCAAGTGCTTCACATAAGTTTATAACGTAGAGCCGTGAAAATAAAAAAATCATATTTTTTCCACAAAAACGATCTTTTCACCCTAATTTTTATTTTCCCACGGTAACAAGACCCAACAGTTTTTGTGCAATTTGTCCTGAGCATGTTGATACCCCATTTGTGGGGGTAAACCACTGTTTGGGTGCATGGCAGAGCTTGGAAGGGAAGGAGCGCCTTTGACTTTTTCAACGCAGAATTGGCTGGACGCCATGTCGCGTTTGTAGAGGCCCTGATATGTCTAAACAGTGGAAACCCCCCACAAGTGACCCCATTTTGGAAACTAGACCCCCTAAGGAACTTATCTAGATGTGTGGTGAGCACTTTGAACCCCAAATGCATCACAGAAGTTTATAACGCCCGGTCGTGAAAATAAAAAAATCATATTTTTTCCACAAACATGATCATTTAGTCCCCAATTTTTTATTTTCCCAAGGGTAACAGGAGAAATTAGACCACAAAAGTTGTTGTCCAATTTGGCCTGAGTACGCTGATACCCATATGTGGGGGGGGGACCACTGTTTGGTTGCACGGCAGGGCTTGGAAGGGAAGGAGCGCCATTTGACTTTTTCAAACCAAAATTGGCTGGAATTGAAATTGGAGGCCATGTCGCATTTGGAGAGCCCCTGATGCGCCTAAACAGTGGAAACCCCCCACAAATGACACCATTTTGGAAACTAGACCCCTTAAGGAACTTATCTAGATGTGTGGTGAGCACTTTGAACCCCCAAGTACTTCACAGAAGTTTATAACGTAGAGCCATGAAAATAAAAAATCTTTTTTTTCCTCAAAAATGATTCTTTAGCCCGCTATTTTTTTACTTTCCCAAAGGTAACAGGAGAAATTGGACCCCAAAAGTTGTGCAATTTTTCCTGAGTACGCTGATGCCCCATTTGTGGGGTGGAGCCACTGTTTGGGCGCATGGGAGAACTTGGAAGGGAAGGAGCGCCATTTTGTAATGCAGACTTTGATGGAATGTTCTGCGGGCGTCATGTTGTGTTTGCAGAGCCCTTAATGGGCCTAAACAGTAGAAACCCCCTGAAAGTGACACCATTTTGGAAACTAGACCCCCCAAGGAGCTTATCTAGATGTGTGGTGAGCACTTTGAACCCCCAAGTGCTTCACAGAAATTTATAAACGCAGAGCCGTGAAAATAATTAATCATTTTTTTCCTAAAAAATGATTATTTTATTAAGCTATTTTTTATTTTCCCAAGAGTAACAGGAGAAATTAGGACCCCAAAATTGGTGTGCAATTTGTCCTGAGTACGCTGATACCCCATATGTTGGGGTAAACCACTGTTTGGGCTCACGGTTGGGCTCAGAAGGGAGGGAGCGCCATTTGACTTTTTGAACGCCACGTCGTGTTTGGAGACCCCCTGATGTGCCTAAATAGTGAAAACCCCTCAATTCTAGATCCAACCCTAACCCCAACACACCCCTAACCCTAACCCTAATTATAACCCTAACCCTAATTGCAACCCTAACCCTAACTCTAATTCCAACCCTAACCCTAATTATAACCCTAACCCTAATCCTAAGGCTAGGTTCATTTTGCGTTTTACCAGCCCATTCAACACAGAGCGTTGACAGGCTGGTAACGGTATAGCATAACGCGATCGCATTATGCTATTATTATTATTACACATTTATATAGTGCCATTTATTCCATGGCGCTTTACATATGAAAAGGGAAAATATAGACAGGTACAGTAAACATGCTAGACAAGGGACACACAAGTACAGAAGGAGAAAGGACCCTGCCCGCGAGGGCTCACAGTCTACAGGGATGGGTGAGGATACACTAGGAAAGGGTAGAGCTGGTCGTGCAATGGTTCAGTAGACTGAGGATCATTGTAGGCTGTAGGCTTGTCGGAACAGGTGGGTCTTCAGGTTCTTCTTGAAGGTTTTCGTTGTTGGTGAAAGTCTGATGTTTTGCGGCAGGGAGTTCCAGAGTATGGGGGAAGCCCGGGAGAAGTCTTGTATGCGGTTGTGGAAGAAGAGATGAGGGGGGAGTCGAGAAGGAGATCTTGAGAGGATCGAAGGTTGCGTGTGGGTAGGTATCGGGAGACCATGTCACAGATGTATGGAGGAGAATGGTTGTGGATGGCTTTGTATGTCATGGTTAGGGTTTTGAACTGAAGCCTCTGGGCAATAGGAAGCCAGTGAAGGGCCTGGCATAGGGGGGAGGCTGGGAAATAGCGGGGAAACAGGTGGATTAGTCGGGCAGCAGAGTGTAGGATGGACTGGAGTGGTGCCAGAGTGCTAGAGGGGAGGCCAGACAGTAGGAGGTTGCAGTAGTCGAGGCGGGAGATGATAAGGGCGTGCACTAGTGTTTTTGTGGTTTCATGGTTGAGGAATGAGCAGGTCCGGGAAATATTTTTGATTTTGAGGCGGCAGGAGGTGGCAATGCTATACCCGCTAGCGCAGAGAAATCAGCAGATGATTCATCTGCGCTAGCGGTGACAGAGCCCAGACGCTGCAGGCCGCGTCCGAGGCTCCATCACTGAATGAGTGCACGTCGCGAACGCATGCCGCTTTACGGCATGCATCGCAATGCGCCCTTAAATGGGGTGAATGGCAGCGTTAACGGACTGCCATAATGCAGTATGAACCCAGCCTAACCCTAACCCTAATTCCAAAACTAACCCTAATTATAACCCTAACCCTAAATTTCTTTATTTTATTATATGTCCCTAACTAAGGGGGTGATAAAGGGGGGGGGGGTTTATGTACTGTTTTTTTTATTTTGATCACTGTGATAGTTTATCACAGTGATCAAAATGTACTTTCATTCATTCAGTTTTTGAATCTGCGCCCGCCATTTTTTTTTACAGGATGAAGAGGCCGGAGCTGCCGGCGGAAAGAGGGGACAACGGGAGGTACAGGTGGGTGATCGGGGTACCGGGGACCCTAATTCTCACCCCTCTGATGTGCGATCACGTCAGAGGGGAGAGAAATCATTTTTTTTTTTTGTTGTTGCGGTCGCCGTTATACTGTTAAAACAGCGATCGCAACACCGGTGTCAGTAAATTCCGACCCAGATCATGTACTCTGGGGTCTCGCCTACCTCCGGCAGCCAAGACCCTTGAGAAAATTGCCCAACCCCCCCGGCACATCGCGGCGGGCGCACTACACATGCGCCCGCCATTTTGTCGCCATTATAGATGGCGGCGCCCACTGGAGGAGCCTGGAGGGCCCTAGGACCACCGAGGGCCACAAGGGGAGGATCGGGGACCCTTTTTCTCTCTCCTCTGATGTCTGATCACATCAGAGGAGAGAAATTAAATGGCACATCATTTTTTTTTTTGTTGCGATCGCCGTTATAGGGTTAAAACGGCGATCGCAACATCGGTGTCGGTAAAAACCAACCCGATTCATGTTCTCTGGGGTCTCTGCTACCCCCGGCAGCCGAGACCCCGGAGAAAATCCGACTGCAGGGGGCGCTATTCACTTTTTCCACAGCGACGTTAATTAACGTCGCTGTGGTTTAAGTACCCTTAATGACCGCCGTTAAAAGGCGTATCGGCGGTCGTTAAGGGGTTAATACACTTTACTAATTTTGGAAAATCCCTGCCCCCTGGCTGTAGTTTGTTTTTTAAAAAATAATTATGCTTTAATCACCCTTCCCAGGACCAGTGTTGAGTATCGGTCATTGTTTTTGGTGCTGATTAGGGTTGAGCATTCCGATACCGCAAGTATCGGGTATCGGCCGATATTGGCTGTATCGGAATTCCGATTCCGAGTTCCGATATTTTCGTCATATCGGATACCGGAATCGGAATGTCACTGTCACTGTCAGTGTCCGTCGGTCGGGTCTGTCAGGAGTCAGCGGCACTTACCCGGCAGAAGATCTCCGGCGGTCACATCCCGGGCTGCTTAATGGCCGCCATCCTCTTCTCCCCGGCGGTCACATGCAGTATCTCGCGATAACTGCAGTGACTGCTGGGTAATCGCGGCCGTAAAGCAGTCCGATGACGTCACCGCCGGGGAAGCTGGTAAGCAGCTGTGCTGCGCCGGGATGTCAGGCTCTGCCTGTCATTCCGATGTAGCAGAGCTGGATCGTCGTGGGACAATCGTTACTATGGACTGCGTCGGACAGGTGGTATACTGTTGTTTTTTTTTTTTTATTTTTTTACAGGAGATCGATGGCGTCGCAGGAATGAGAGAGTAATAAAAAAAATGAAAACTGTGTTGTCTCTTTTATTTCATTAAAAGACTTTTTTCTTGCTGTGTCTTTTTTTTAAACATTTAAAAACTTTGGGATTAATAATGGATCGGTGTCTTATTGACACCTCTCCATTATTAACCGGGCTTATTGTCACCGTGCAATCAACGGTGACAATAACCCCTTATTACCCCGCTTGCCACCGCTACAGGGCAGTGGGAAGAGCCGGGTAAAGTGCCACAATTGGCACATCTTTTGATGCGCCAAATGTGGGGCTGCTGTAGCCTGGTATTATCAGGCTGTTGAGGGCCAAAATCCATGGGCCTTGACAGTCTTTTAATACCAGGCCGCAGCAGTCTGCATTTTACTTGGCTGGTTAACAAAAATAGGGGGGATCCCCACGCCGTTTTTTTTTTCGAGGGGATCCCCTATTTTTGTTAACCAGCCAAGCTAAGCAGACTGCTGTGGCCTGGTATTATCAGGCTTGCAAGGTCCATGGATATTGAATCCTTACCAGCCTGAAAAACCAGGCCTCAGCGGTCTGCTTCATCTGGCTGGTTAACAAAAATAGGGGGGACCCCACGCCATTTTTTTTTCGAGGGGATCCCCTATTTTTGTTAATCAGCCAAGATATGCAGACTGCTGTGGCCTGGTATTATCAGGCTGGCAAGGTCCATGGATCTTGGCTCCTTAACAGCCTGAAAATCCAGGCCTCAGCGGTCTGCTTCATCTGGCTGGTTAACAAAAATAGGGGGGACCCCACGCCATTTTTTTTTCGAATGGAACCCCTATTTTTGTTAATCAGTTCCCTCTGACGTCACTGATGGTGTCCCTGGCTGACCTGAAGTGAAAGTGGAAAGCAATCAATTAAGCTTTCCACTTCCTCTCCTGTCAGCCAGGAGAGGAACTCATTCATTTGGGGGTTTACTGTGAGGCTGCAGCATTAGCTGCGGTCCCTGCAGTAAACATTAACCCTTTCTGAAGGATTACACCGTGGGACCTGACTGTGCATCGGATTGGTAAGAATAATTTTGCTTTATTATTTTATTTTTATTACAGGAAATGGTTTTAGCAGGTAAATAAAATATGGTCAAAAACTGTGATTATTTCATTAAACTTCTTTTTTATTAAAGTGTGTGTGTTTGATTTTTCTTTCATACAATAGGATTAATAATTGATAGTTGTCTAATTGACAGCTCTCAATTATTAACCTGGCTTAAAGTGACCTTTCAATTGCAAGGTCATTTTAACCCCTTATTAACCCATTCGCCACCGCTACAGGGCAATGGGAATAGACGGGCAAAGTGCCAGAAAGGGCAAATCTAATTAGAGATTTGCCCTTTCTGGGGTGTCTGGGGGCAGATGTTAGTAGCCGGGGGGGGGCAAAAATAATGGTCCCTCTCTGGGCTATTATTATCTGCCCCCACTCACTGGCTTTGTCTGTCTGGTTGCGAAAATAGGGCGGGAGCCCACGCATTTTTTTTCAGCAATTTTACACCTCATATATATATATACATGTCATTGAGTTTGTGACACATATATATATATATATATATATTTATAGTTCATACACTTCTACATAGTATAATAGCCGCTAATTCAATTGCCGGCTTTTGTGAAAATGCAGAACCCGACATGAAATGACACTTGGTGTACATAGGGTTAACCATGTCCTTTGCTATCTGATTTGCACAAACAATTAAATCAGTCTATGTGTGCAAAATTTCACACCTGTAGGGGTTAATTAAAGGTGTAAATTCGTAGCAAAAAAGTCCGTTTTTTTTTACAACGAATTTACACCTTTAATTAACCCCTACAGGTGTGAAATTTTGCACACATAGACTGATTTAATTGTTTGTGCAAATCAGATAGCAAAGGACATGAAAAGACATGGTTAACCCTATGTACACCAAGTGTCATTTCATGTCGGGTGCTTCTGTCTTTTCACTGAAGCCGGCTTTACCCGGCAATTGAATCAGAGGATATTTTACTATGTAGAAGTGTATAAACTATACATATATGTATATATATACATGTCACAATGACATGTATATATATATATATATATATGTATTCTATGTGTGTATATTTAGTGTTTACAAGGAAAGAATGGGGTTTTTTTTGTTCCGATATTTTGTTCCCATAGACTTACATGGGACTTCCGGTATCGGTATCGGGTATCGCCGATATTTTAATGGTATCGGCGATACCATTCCGATTCCGATACTTAGGGATATCGGAAAGTATCGCTCAACTCTAGTGCTGATGCTACGTCGAAGCTTCCCAGAGTTCACTGTTTGGCTGTTGTTTCATCTGTACTGCAGACAATAACAGACAGTGGGAGCAACAGCAGAGACTCGGTGTCAGACCTGGAGAGGGTGAGTGAAGCTCAAGATATTTTAAGACAAACTTTAGCTGGGGAATAAGGGATTTCTGAAACTAGAAAACTTTTTTAAAGTTTATTGTGCACTTTTGTGAAAACTCACCAATGATTATAGAAGTAGTAGATGCATATATATTTATACTGCTCTGGCAAAACTTAAGAGACCACCACATCAAATCCCTGTCATGGGCAGCCCATTCTCCAGACCTGAGCCCCACTGAAAACCTCTGGTATGTGATCAAAAGGATGATGGATAGTCACAAGCCATCAAACAAAGAAGAACTGCTTACATTTTTGCGCCAGAAGCAGTGTGAAAGACTGGTGGAAAGCATGCCAAGACGCACGAAAGCTATGATTAAAAATCATGGTTATTCCACAAAATATTGATTTCTGAACTCTTCCTGAGTTAAAACATTAGTATTGTTGTTTCTAAATGATTATGAACTTGTTTTCTTTGCATTATTTGATGTATGAAAGCACTGTTTGTTTTTTGTTTTTTTAACTTTTGACCATTTTTCTTTGTCAGAAAAAAAATACAAAATTTATTGCTTGGAAATTCGGTGACATGTTGTCAGACGTTTATAGACTAAAAGAACAATTTACATTTTACTCAAAAATATACCTATAAAGAGAAAAATCAGACAAACTGAACATTTGAAAGGGGTCTCTTAATATATACTGTATATACCAAGAACATAACCGAGCATATTATACTCTGCGCCGAATACTATGAAATGTAAAATCCATTGCAAGAAGTTGGTAAATCAGTTCACAGATCTCATTCCATTGTTTTCTGAATGTCTCACTCTGTGAGTAAATAGTATTCATTTCCTCTGTGGTTATGTCTGGACTTTATGTACATGACATTTTCTTATAAATAATTGCCGAAGTTGAAAGAAATCAAACCGAGTGTGCCAATATCAATTGCGATTTTACACAGTGCTGCGCTGTACTGAAAATGATATATTAGTCTGCATTCATCGAAGTAGCAGTGGAGATGCGTCCATACCTTTGTTTTGATTGAAGATGGTTGGATTTAATTCCGTATGAGCCTATATGAGATACAAATTGAAGGGCAGAGAACAGAACAGATGAAAATAAGCAGGCAGGCCCCCGTACACCCTAAACCTATTAGTATTACAAGCACAAAAAAAATGCATTACATAGCCGGGAGGGTGAAATAATTTAATTTTATTTTCACGGTATAAAAGTAGCAGAATTTGCTATCATAGTTCATCATGTCACTCTAAGCATTGATAAAATGTATTCTCACAAGTATTGTGTTCTTATGGTATAGAAATGCCGAAGACTCAACGTCTGGGGTCAATTCATTTAAAGTACATTGTAAAATATTCTTTGAAATGGTGAACAAAAAACGTATCAGAGGAAAGACAGAGATTATAATACCAATACATGATGTCCCGACAGATAGGAAGAAAGTACATTTAGTTAGAATTCCAATAGAAAAGAGATTAGCCGAGATGCAGAATACATTTCTAAAACAGATTAGCTGCATTGTTAGAATGGATCTTATACTGTCATATCTCATAGGACTTGATGAACTGGAAGCTTGTCACTCACAGGACACTGTGCCGAATGGGAGATAAGACACTTTTAGTTGCCGAGAAAGGCAGGTTCAAAGTGATGGCCATCTGCTAAGCAGGGCTTTATGTCTGAGTTTATAGAAAAGAAGGCACTATGACTATGAAGCACATTATCAATGTTCCAGGACTAACGTCTGCGATAACAGAAGTTCCACCAAGACATTCACGTTAAGGTAGTATTAGATGTCAGCTACTCAAATGAATGTCCATTTACACAATTCTTTATATGGATCGGCCGTGAATCAATGAGGGATGCTTTATGATGGCCACTCGGCGCTCTCTGGTTCATAGATGGGGTCCCAAGCCTCTATCATGTCATACACTATGTAGACCAAAATATTAATATAATAATTCAATAAAGGTTTTTTTATTTAATCCCTCAAACCACAGGTTTTGTAAAATCAAGCACCATGCCATGCAGTCTGTCTCTTCTAAAATATGTAAAATAATTGATCGTTCTCCAGAGATCACTGATGCCAGCGTAGTCCAGTAATAGTTGCAATAATTCAGTTTGTCAGTGTGACGCTAGTCACTACTCACGGACTTACCTTGAGGCAGGATAGTCAAGAGCAGGGTTCCCCAACTCCAAACCTCAAGGCCCACTAACAGGTCATGTTTTCAGGATTTCCTTAGTATTGCCCAGGTGATAATTGCATCACCTGTGCAATCCAAATGAAATCCTGAAAACATGACCTGTTGGTGGGCCTTTTGAGGTTTGGAGTTGGGGAACCCTGGTGAAGAGGCCCGGGGTCAGTACCAATAGGGCTCTTAATAAACAGAGGGGTGAGGCAAAGCGTAGTCAGGCAACAGTCCAAGAACAGAGAATCAGGAAGGTAGCAGATGAAAACAAAGGGGTAAGACAGACAGATGGTCAAAAAGGTAACTCACAGGTCAGCAATGGAGATCAGAATTCAGAGTACAGAGCAAGCACATACTACTTAATAATAATAATCTTTATTTTATATAGCGCTAACAGATTCCGCAGCGCTTTACAGTTTTGCACACATTATCGTCGCTGTCCCCGATGGGGCTCACAATCTAGATTCCCTAACAGATTCCGCAGCGCTTTACAGTTTTGCACACATTATCGTCGCTGTCCCCGATGGGGCTCACAATCTAGATTCCCTATCAGTATGTTTTTGGAGTGTGGGAGGAAACCGGAGTACTCGGAGGAAACCCACGCAAACACGGGGAGAACATACAAACTCCTTGCAGATGTTGTCCTAGTTGGGATTCGAACCCAGGAATCCAGCGCTGCAAGGCTGTAGTGCTATCCACTGAGCCACCGTGCTGCCCCTACTTGAGGAAAGCTACAATTGGCAAAGGTGTGACCATTGTAAGAGTGTTAAATAGCCCTGTAATCACCCAGAATGGATGACACCTGCAGGATTTCCCACTGACCCAGTACGCAGCATCCAACCCACAGTATTTACTGACAGTGTGCACCTACCCTTATACTGAACAAGAAGAAAAGCATGGTCTTGTTGCCTGCATCCCACACTAGTTGCAACAGGTTTTGGTGAATGCACCAGAAAATACCTAAACTGTCATATCATAAGTACTGGAATGCAACTTGAACTGAACTACGCCAAACTAAAAGCCTGCAACAGTTCTACCTATATACCATTTGACCAATAGAAAAGCAGGAGAAGAGAATGAAGAGCAGGAGCAGGGAATGACAGAAGAGCAGGAGCAGGGAATGACAAAAGAGCAGGAGCAGGGAGGTGACAGAAGAGCAGGTGCAGAGAGTTGACAGGAGAGATGGAGCAGAGAAATGACAGAAGAACAGGAGCAGAGAGCTGACAGGAGAGATGGAGCAGAGAAATGACAGAAGAACAGGAGCAGAGAGCTGACAAGAGAGATGGAGCAGAGAAATGACAGAAGAGCAGGAGCAGGGAATGACAAAAGAGCAGGAGCAGAGAGGTGACAGAAGAGCAGGTGCAGAGAGTTGACAGGAGAGATGGAGCAGAGAGCTGACAGAAGAGCAGGAGCTCAGAGCTGACAGTAGAGATGGAGCAGAGAAATGACAGAAGAGCAGTATCAGAGAGATGAAAGAAGAGCAGGAGCATAAAAATGACAGAAGAGCAGGAGCAGACATAAAGACCCATCCTCAATTCCAGTAGTCTGTCTCAGGTTCTTTACTGATAGAGGTGGATTACATTTGACAATAGGCAGTGGACAGCAAGTCAGTCATTCGACCTAGTGGTCGGCACTTTGTAGTGATTCTTCTCAGGAAAGGTAACATCGTTTTCAAATTATGTGATTTGCAGATTGTCTATTTATCCCATTATCAATCAATTGAGATCAATTTGTTTGAAAGTACAGACGCCATTTAAAGAGGGCCTGTCACCAAGTCATAAGTGGCCATCTTTTTCTTATTTTATTGCTATTGCTCCCCTGAGCATTCATTCTTTTTTCTTTTTAAATCCAACATACAATTCCAGAGATATGAGCTTTTTTTAAGTGCTAATTGTTATGGCTCACAGGGTTATAAGGCAGAGTAGCATGAAGACATGCCCCCAGAAAATCTCGTGAGACCCACCTCCATGTTGGAGACCATAAAAATTACCACCAAATAAAAAGCCCAAATCTCTAGAACTTCTCATGGGAGCATCGGGAATAAGATAAAAACTAAAAAATTATACTTTTCGCCAGGTGATAGGTTCTCTTTAAGAGCAAAATCACACATAGATATTTGGCCCAATTGTTTACTTTAATAATAATAATAATCTTTATTTATATAGCGCCAACATATTCCGCAGCGCTTTACAGTTTAACAGTTTCAAAACACAAGTCATAAGTAACAACTTTGAATTATAAAAAAACTGGACCCAATTTTCGTAAGTGTGAACCTGGCCTAAAAGTTTTGTTAGAAATGACTAGAATCATCCTGTTTCATTGTTTTATTCTTACTTATTAGTAGTTTATTCTACCCTATTAGTGCAGTTTACCTTTAATTCTGGGAATATCACTGATGCAGTTTCCCATTACCTGCCTATTTGAATGCTGTTTTCGGTCTCAGCAGCTGGCATCATTCACACTGAGAAGCACCAATGTTATTTTTAACCCACTTACTGCTATTATAATCTGCAAAACCAAAAAATTTTCCATAAGAAATCTGAGCGGAGAATTGATTGACACATGGTAGATCTTTTCCGAACTGACACCATCTGCAAACTTGAAGCCAGGCGGGTGGCATGTCTAATGACTGAATGCATCAAGCCTCTCATAAAGCATAATATGAAATCCACAGCAAGTGAAGCATGTAAGTATCTGACTGATGTGAGTATCATGGTGGTTTTACAATGTGTGCCGCATGCATATTTCTTCAGATCATCCTCGCTCCTCACTCCCTGTCTCATTCGATCCCATTCTTTGCCTACATTTTTCTTTCGCTGTTGCCTTACAGAACCATAAGATGACATTTGGAATTTTTCAACATTCACCAGTCATGTAATGTAGCAAAGCAGCAGGGCATGGAAATTGTTAGTAGATTATGACAGGATAACATTTTCTCTATGTTGCATCTTTGCCTCTGAACAGTAGATGTTCCTTTTTTTTCTAGGTTGCCGCAGGGTTTCTGGTCCTGTCATTGGCTTAATCATAAGTTGTCTACCAGGAAAACAACATATAAATGTATTTTATTCTACATTCTGTCTTCTGGAAATATTCACTGAATTCTTTTTCACTTTCAATATGACAGAAATGGTTTCGAGCCTAATATAAGAAATAAATTGTACTTTTTCATCGAGTACACATTTACAGGCCACTTACAGTGGAAATTTTGCTGTTTCAGCTCTTTAACTCAGAGGATTTCCGATGACTTATGGCAGCAGCCGTTTCTTGGTGCTCGGTCCCCAGCTGCCACTTTTTCTCATAGTGTGGCGTCCTCTCCTTGTATCATTACATATCTAGGAACATCACCAGTACCCTTACCAACGCGGTTACTGGATTGTCCACTTAACGATTGACACGTGGACAAGTGCTTGTGGCCAGGACCGCTACATATCCCTGATGGAAAAATGGGTGAACATTGTGGAGGCTTGGGCCAAGTCCCACCCTGGTATGGTACGTGTGCTCCTGTCGCCGAGGATTGCTGTCCCTACTTCTATCAGAGTTTACTCCACTTCCTACATCAGTTCCTGCTCCCCCTCATGCTCCTCCTCATCCTCTATCTCTGATATGTTATCTCAAAGCATGTCGTCCACATCAGCCGAAAGCTGGAAAGCCCTGCAGCACTGCGTCAGAAAAACGTCAACAGGCTTTGCTGAAGCTAATTTGTCTAGGAGACAAACTGCATACCACGGCAAAGTTACTTAAAGTAATTACAGACCAGACAGATCTGTGGCTTTTGATGCTTAACCTCCAACCAGGCATGGCCATGTGTGATAATGGCCATAACCTGGTGGTGGCTGTGAAGTTTGCAAGCTCACACACTTACTATTGTTGGCTCACATGCTCAACTTGGTACTTCAACGGTTTCTAAAAACTTACCTAGATTTGCCTGAGCTTCTGGTCAATGTACTTAATTTCAGTGCCAATTTACACACAGCTGCCACCGTTCTGGCAGTGTGGCTGCAGCACATGCAAGTGCCAGTTCACTGACTGGTGTGTTACATGCCCACGTGCTGGAACTCCATACTGCACATGCTGGCAAGGCTTTGTGAGCAGCAGAGGCCAGTTGTTGAGTACCAGCTCCAACATACCTGTTCGTATTCTGGTGAGCCTCTGCACATAACAACTGAAGAGTGGGCATGGATGTCTGACATTTCTGCAGTTATCCAAGACTTTCAGGAGTTCACAAAGATGAGCGGTAATGATGCCATAGTCAGCGCAACGATCACACTTCTTGCCTACTTAATTAGTCGCTGTTCACAATTAAACATGAAGCTTTGCATGTGGACCAGGTGGAGATGGAGGAAGACATGAGACGGAGATACTACCAAGCCCATCCTCCTCTCATCTGCTCAGCGCAGATTGTGTAACAATGAGGAGGTGGAAGCTGAGGAGGAGGAACAGGAAATGATGGTTAAAGCACCAGAGGGTAGTACCCACACACACCTTCCTCCTGTCTCTCTTACGTGGATAGGCTGAGCATGGGAATGAGGATGAAGAAAGGGCGGAGGAGGAGGAGTTTTATCATCATGGTGGAGACAGAGAAGTTTTATCAGTAGGGAGATTGACACATATGGCTGACTTTATATAACATTGCCTTTTCCGAGACTCTTGCGTTACATTTTATCTTGGCCAGAAAACAGTACTGTTTTTTTTTTACCCTGCTAGACCTATGCTACAAGGAGTACTTTGGATCTTTTCTTCTTGAGGCGGAGAGGTCTTCTAAAATGGTGCAACACAAGAAGGCCATTGTGGAAAATATGATGAAAAAAATTCCCATGAGGCAACGCTAACGACAGGGGGCAAGCTTCCTTGTCAATCAAGGATGAGTAAAGGGTGATACACAGCAGAGGCAGGGGTACACTGTCAAAGGCTTAGGAAAATTTCATGACATCTGTCCGGCATCCAGGGCCTGATGTTCAGGTAATTTGACAAGCAGGGAAAAGTTTTTAAAGATGGTCAAGCAATACTTGGCTGACCAAACAAGCATACTCCCTAATTCCTCTGTGACTTTCAACTATTGGGTCTCAAAGCAGGATACCTTGCATGAGCTGTCCCTCTATGCCTTGGAGGTGTTGTGCTGCCCTACCACTAGCGTCTTGTCTGAGTGAGTTTTAAGTGCTCCCAGTGGGGGGGGTTAGCAGATAGGTGGAAGCGACAAAGAATGCCGACAAGCTCACTGTCATTAAAACGAACAAAGCCTGGATTAGCTCCCACTTTTTCACATGACTAGATGACAGCAGCACATAAAGTGTTTTCAATATTCAATATTTGAATGTGGCCTGCCAGTTGTTGCCTACTTGGGTCTAATTGATGACTGTATGACTCTACTTATAATGTTTTCCTGACTTTGTACTTTCTTTAAAGCCTTTATGAGTGTGGAAGTACCACAACTATACTTTCTTAATTTTTTTATGAGGTAATCCAGTTGGTGCCTTCAAGGGTATATTGAAGACTTTTTGGCAGGTTTTGCACTGAAAGATTTTATGAGTGCAGCTACAACTACACCTTGTTCACAATATTTGAATGAGACACTACAGTTGGTGCCTTGAAGGTTGTATTGATGACTCTACTTATAATTTTTGGCAGGATTTGAACTTTGTGCATAGCCTTTATGAGTCTGAGTTCCACTAGATTACAATTTGAACATAGTGTGTTTACAGACAAAATAAAAAATATCCAACAGGAAATCAGCTCCCAGCCATCAAGGGCCATGACTCCCATCTCTCATCTGGTGCACTGTCCACATTTGACCCCATCACAGAACAAGAAGCCTCCAGGCTTCTCTCTTCTCATCCTACTACATGCACTACTGACCCCATTCCCTCACACCTTCTCCAGTCTTTCTCGCCAGGTATCACTACTCCCCTAACTAAAATCTTAAATCTCTACCTCTACTCTGGCACTTTCTCCTCTTTCAAACACTCTATTATTACTCCATTATTAAAAAAAATCCTCTCTCAAGCCATCCTGCACAAACAACTACAGACCTGTCTAAAATCTCCCTTTCATCACTATACTCTTGGAGAACCTGGTCTGCTCTCACCTTACCCGTTACCTCTCCACTCACTCTCTCATAGATCCATCACAGTCTGGCTTCTGCCCTACATTCTACAGAAACCCTCAATCATCAAAGTGACCAATGACCTTCTGAAAGCAAAGGGTAATGGTGACTACTCTCTGCTCATTCTTCTTGACCTCTCTGCAGCTTCGACACTGTTGACCACCATCTCCTACTCTCTATGCTCCAATCACTAGGCATAAATGACACTGCACTCTCCTGGCTCTCTTCCTTAGTATCCATTCAGTTTGACCATCCGCCATCTTCTTGTAGTTTCTGGCTTCTGGTCTGTTTTCTCCTGGTGCTGGGCTTGTCGTTGGTCAGGTGATTGTATCACCCTTTATTACCCTGCACCTGCCTTCCAGTCCTTGTTGGACATCAGTGTTAATCCGCTTGAGTTCTGGCTAGGAGTCTTGATAGCTGTGTGCTATACTTAGTGCAGTTCTGGGATCTCTAGTTCTGCTTGGTTAATCTTTTGTTTTTCCTTTTGTTTCTGCAGCTTCCTCTATTTTCCTGCTAGGAGGTTACCAGTGTTTTTTTCCCAGTCCCTAGATATTTCAGGGATCCCCTTCCCCCTCCTGCAGGTCTTCACTTGAGTTTAGACTAGGATCATCGGTGGGTCTATTCGCAAGGAATAGGTCGCCGCTCCATCGTAGGGATCGAGCCTAGTCCTAGAGCAGGGTCAGATCTTCCCCCCACTCTATTCCTGAGTTGCAGACCCATAACAGTATGTCCAGCCTGCACATATAAAAAGAAAAGGGAAATGTGTTATGATATGGTAGCCGAGGAGGACAGGAGCAAAAACAGCCAAGGCAGCCAAACACCCAGAGAGGTTGGGAACTAATGGGTTGCAGACCCCTAAACTAACCGCACAACTAGAAGCATCCGTGGGATGTACCTACGATGATCTAGACGCCTCGTCACAGCCGGAGAGTTAGCTAAGCCTAAAGATAGAAAGGGGAAAGATATTCCCGGAGTAGCGCCCAAAGGAATAGGTAGCCCCCACACATATAATGGTGGTTAGACAAGATGAAATACAAACGCAGGCAGAAAATAGAGTAAGCAAACGCTAGGGCCAAAAACTATCTAGATGCTATATCAGAACCCTGGTGTGAACAAGCAGCTACCCAGCAGCCACTAAAATAACAGGGACAGAGCAAATGAACAGAAATAAATGAGAAACAGAGACCAGCGCGGGCCCCAGCAGGGGGACCTGGCTGACCTCACTCAGAAGGGCAGCAAAAACAAAGAAAAGCAAAACCACAGAAGCAAGCAGAAAATAACTTCTCTGAATGTTCGCAGGAGACAGCAGAAAACCAGCTGACTTCCAAACTGGACCAGGAAGAGAAACTAATCACCGGCGAGGATCATGGGAAAGTTACTCCCTTAAATCCCCCAGTCATGACTCCAAGATTGCCAATCATCAGCAACTGAAAGGTCTCTGTCAGTCAAGACTGTTCATTAATATCAACAGCCACCAGAGGGAGCCCCAACTCAGAATCCAGAGAATTCACAACAGAAATGGATACTTTTTTTTTTCTCCCGGAGTCCTTCAATATGAACAGCGTCCAAGAACTTGCTCAACACCTGCAAGGGTTAACTTTGAAGGTAACCAGCCTGCAAAAGCATGTGAGTAATAGTCCTGAAGTACGCTTTGCGAAGCCTAAGGTAGGACTACCTGAGTTTTTTTCTGGTAAACGGCAGGAATTTTTTACGTTTAAAAATGCTTGTTTATTATATTTTCGGCTTAGACCTGAATCCTCAGGGAATGAATCACAGCATGTGGGGATTATTATGACTTTGTTGTGAAGTGATCCCCAAATCTGGGCATTTTCATTACCACCTAATGATCTTTGTTTGACGTCAGTAGAAGGATTTTTTACAGCTATGGGGTTGTTATATGATGATCCAGATCGAGTAACCACAGCTGAGGCAGAGCTCAGACGGCTTAAACAGGGTTCTGGTGATGCTGAGAGGTATTGTACCCTGTTCAGATGATGGTCCGCAGAGGTCATGTGGAATGCCCCAGCACTCAAGAATCAGTTTTTAGCAGGTT
This sequence comes from Oophaga sylvatica, assembly GCA_033576555.1. NCBI lineage: Eukaryota > Metazoa > Chordata > Amphibia > Anura > Dendrobatidae > Oophaga > Oophaga sylvatica. The sequence goes on from JARQOD010000003.1 coordinate 465,045,594, forward strand.
TGAGTGAAATTGTTAAAGATTTGCTCATTGCTTATCCTGCACCTGATTCTTTGGAATCTGCTATGCAGCTAGCTATCCGTGTGGATAGAAGATTGAGAGACAGGCAGAATAATGAAAAGCCTCCTATAATGCTGGACCCAGTCTCTCAGGATAGCCCCGTCAACAGCGAGGAGCCAATGCAACTTGGGGCGATGTCCTCTCGTTCCCAGGAAAGGGAGAGGAGGTTCTCTGAGGGTCTATGCTTGTATTGTCGTAAGGCTGACCATTTGATTAAGCAATGTGAGGTTCGCATAAAGAACGAAAAGAAAAAAAAGGTCAGTAGGAGCACACTCCCGTTCGTATTGCATTTTTACAGTCCGCAGGAGTTTTTTTTCTTTTAATTCTACCTATCATGGTCATTCCATTGATTTTCAGGTCATGGTGGTTTGTGGTTCTGCACTGAATTTGTCAATATGGAACATCAGGAGTGCATTGACTTGTTTGTACTTGATAAATTGCCTGTTCCAGTTGTCCTGGGTTTGCACAATCCTTTGCTGGGCTGGTCGTCTGGTATTATAAGGTCCTGGGGTCAGGGGTGTTATGGTAAATGTTGTAATGTTCACATTGCTGCTGTTGTTAAGAAAGAGCTACCTGAACCCATTCAGGATTTCTGAAAGGTATTTTCAGAAGTTGAATCGCAAGCTCTACTACCCCATAGAGATTACGATTGCGCTATTGAGTTCATCCCAGCTGCTACACTCCATAAGAGTCATTTAATCTAGTGATTCCCGAGGGTGAGGCCTTAAAGGAATACCTACAGACTAGTTTGGCTGCAGGTCATATAAGACCCTGTAAGGCTGGGTTCATATTATGTTATGGCAGTCCGTTACATGGACTGCTTTACACCGCGGTAAAACGCGGTGTAACGCAGTCCGTTAACGCTGCCATTCACCCCCATTTGCGGGCGAATTGCAACGCATGCCATAAAGCGGCATGCGTTCGCGACGTGCCGTCATTCAGTGATGGAGCCTCGGATGCGGGCTGCAGCGTCAGGGCTCCATCACCGCTAGCACAGATTAATCAGCTGCTGATTCATCTGCGCTAGCGGGTATTGCATAACGTGATCGCGTTATGCTATACTGTTACCAGCCCGTCAACGCTATGTGTTGAACAGGCTGGTAAAACGTAATGTGAACCTAGCCTAAGTCTCCTGTAGCGGTAGGATTTTTTTTTGTCAAAAAGAAGGATGGGGGCTTTAGACCGTGTCTGGATTTTTGGGAGATTAATAAGATCGCTGTGAGCAATCCTTACCCGTTGCCACTAATTCCTGATTTGTTTAACCAGCTAACCGGATCTAATTGGTTCTCTAAAATTGACCTTCGTGAAGCATATAATTTGCTGCGGGTAAAGGAATGCGATGAATGGAAGACAGCCTTTAATACCCCGGAGGGTCATTTTGAGTATCTGGTGATGCCTTTTGGCCTTTCTAATGCGCCTGCATTTTTTAAAAATTTCATTAATGACATTCTAAGGCCGTTGATTGGTAGGAGTGTTATTGTTTATTTGGATGATATTTTGATCTATTCACCTGATCTGGAGTCACATTGGCAGAGAGTCCGCGAAGTTCTTCAGATTTTGAGCGAAAACAACCTCTTTGCTAAATTGGAGAAGTGCGAGTTTGCGGTACAGAAAATGAGTTTTTTGGGGTACTTGGTCTCCAGTGATGGGTTTGAGATGGACACTGTGAAGGTACAGGCAGTACTGGATTGGCCTAGGCCGGAATGTTTAACCCCTTCACCCCCAAGGGTGGTTTGCACGTTAATGACCGGTAGTGTTGAGCATTCCGATACTGCAAATATCGGGTATCGGCCGATATTAGCTGTATCGGAATTCCGATTCCGAGTTCCGATATTTTCGTCTTATCGGATACCGGAATCGGGATTGTCACTGTCACTGTCAGTGTCCGTCTGTCGGGTCTGTCAGGAGTCAGCGGCACTTACCTGGCAGAAGATCTCCGGCGGTCACGTCCTGGACTGCTTCATGGCCGCCATCCTCTTCTCCCCAGCGGTCACATGCAGTTTCTCGCGATAACTGCAGTGACTGCTGGGTAATCCCGGCCGTAAAGCAGTCAGTCCGATGACGTCACCGCCGGGGAAGCAGGTAATCAGCTGTGCTGCGTTGCAATGACAGGCTCTGCCTGTCATTGCGATGTAGCAGAGTTGGATCGTCGTGGGACTGTCGTTATGGACTGCGTCGGACAGGTGGTATACTGTTGGTTTTTTTTTTTCTTTTTTTACAGGAGATCGATGGCGTCGCAGGAATGAGTGTATAATAAAAGAAATGAAAACTGTGTTGTCTCTTTTATTTCATTAAAATACTTTTTTCTTGCTTTGTCTTTTTTTTACACATTTAATAACTTTGGGATTAATAATGGATCGGTGTCTTATTGACACCTCTCCATTATTAACCGGGCTTATTGTCACCGTGCAATCAACGGTGACAATAACCCCTTATTACCCCGCTTGCCACCGCTACAGGGCAAGTGGGAAGAGCCGGGTAAAGTGCCACAATTGGCACATCTTTTGATGCGCCAAATGTGGGGCTGCTGTAGCCTGGTATTATCAGGCTGTTGAGGGCCAAAATCCATGGGCCTTGACAGTCTTTTAATACCAGGCCGCAGCAGTCTGCATTTTACTTGGCTGGTTAACAAAAATAGGGGGGATCCCCACGCCGTTTTTTTTTCGAGGGGATCCCCTATTTTTGTTAACCAGCCAAGCTAAGCAGACTGCTGTGGCCTGGTATTATCAGGCTTGCAAGGTCCATGGATATTGGATCCTTACCAGCCTGAAAAACCAGGCCTCAGCGGTCTGCTTCATCTGGCTGGTTAACAAAAATAGGGGGGACCCCACGCTAATTTTTTTCGAGGGGATCCCCTATTTTTGTTAATCAGCCAAGATATGCAGACTGCTGTGGCCTGGTATTATCAGGCTGGCAAGGTCCATGGATCTTGGCTCCTTAACAGCCTGAAAATCCAGGCCTCAGCGGTCTGCTTCATCTGGCTGGTTAACAAAAATAGGGGGGACCCCACGCCAATTTTTTTCGAGGGGATCCCCTATTTTTGTTAATCAGCCAAGATATGCAGACTGCTGTGGCCTGGTATTATCAGGCTGGCAAGGTCCATGGATCTTGGCTCCTTAACAGCCTGAAAATCCAGGCCTCAGCGGTCTGCTTCATCTGGCTGGTTAACAAAAATAGGGGGGACCCCATGCCATTTTTTTTTCGAAGGGAACCCCTATTTTTGTTAATCAGTTCCCTCTGACGTCACTGATTGTGTCCCTGGCTGACCTGAAGTGAAAGTGGAAAGCAATCAATTAAGCTTTCCACTTAAGGGCCCGTCTCACATAGCGATATCGCTACCGAGATCGCTGCTGAGTCACTAGTTTTGTGACGCAGCAGCGAGCTCACCAGCGATATCGCTGTGTGTGACATTCAGCGACGATCAGCCCCCCTGCCGGGTATCGCTGATCGTCGCTGAAATGTCAGGACCTTTGATCGCTGGTTTCCCGCCTGTCACACGCAGCGATGCGTGCCTGTCAGAGGGAAACCAGCGATCAAAAAAAGGTCCTGACATTTCTGCGACGATCAGCGATACCCGGCATGTGTGAGCTTCGCTGCTGTGCTGTCACAAAACTAGTGACTCAGCAGCGATCTCGGTAGCGATATCGCTATGTGAGACGGGCCCTTAAGCGATGTTACCCGCAGTGTCGCTGTCCCAGATCGCTGCCTGAGCTGCCTGTTTGGCAGCTCAGCAGCGATCATGTAGCGATACACCAGCGATCCTGACAAGTGCATATCGTTGTCGGGATCGCTGGTGTATCGTTATGTGACACCCAGCCTTTACTCTCCTGTCAGGCAGGAGAGGAACTCATTCATTTGGGGTTTACTGTGAGGCTGCAGCATTAGCTGCGGTCCCTGCAGTAAACATTAACCCTTTCTGAAGGATTACACCGTGGGACCTGACTGTGCATGGGATAGGTAAGAATAATTTTGCTTTTTTATTTTATTTTTATTACAGGAAATGGTTTTTGCAGTAAAATAAAAGATGGTCAAAAACATGTGTCTTTATTTCATTAAAATGATTTTTAATTAAAGTGTGTGTGTTTTATTTTTATTTCATGCAATAGGATTAATAATTGATAGTTGTCTAATTGACAGCTCTCAATTATTAACCTGGCTTAAGGTCACCTTTCAATAGCAAGGTGGCTTTAACCCCATATTAACCCATTCGCCACCGCTACAGGGCAATGGGAATAGACGGGCAAAGTGCCAGAAAGGGCGAATCTAATTATAGATTTGTCTTTCCTGGGGTGTCTGGGGGCAGATGTTAGTAGCCGGGGGGGGGGCAAAAATAATGGTCCCTCTCTGGGCTATTATTATCTGCCCCCACTCACTGGCTTTGTCTGTCTGGTTGCGAAAATAGGGGGGAGCCCACGCATTTTTTTTCAGCAATTTTACACCTCATATATATTTATATACATGTCATTGAATTTGTGACACATATATATATATATTTATATTTGTAGTTCATACACTTCTACATAGTATAATAGCCGCTAATTCAATTGCCGGCTTTTGTGAAAATGCAGAACCCGACATGAAATGACACTTGGTGTACATAGGGTTAACCATGTCTTTTCATGTCCTTTGCTATCTAATTTGCACAAACAATTAAATCAGACTATGTGTGCAAAATTTCACACCTCTAGGGGTTAATTAAAGGTGTAAATTCGTAGCAAAAAAGTCCGTTTTTTTTACAACGAATTTACACCTTTAATTAACCCCTAGAGGTGTGAAATTTTGCACACATAGTCTGATTTAATTGTTTGTGCAAATTAGATAGCAAAGGACATGAAAAGAAATGTTTAACCCTATGTACACCAAGTGTCATTTCATGTCGGGTGACCCGACATGAAATGACACTTGGTGTACATAGGGTTAACCATGTCTTTTCATGTCCTTTGCTATCTAATTTGCACAAACAATTAAATCAGACTATGTGTGCAAAATTTCACACCTCTAGGGGTTAATTAAAGGTGTAAATTCGTAGCAAAAAAGTCCGTTTTTTTTACAACGAATTTACACCTTTAATTAACCCCTACAGGTGTGAAATTTTGCACACATAGTCTGATTTAATTGTTTGTGCAAATTAGATAGCAAAGGACATGAAAAGAAATGTTTAACCCTATGTACACCAAGTGTCATTTCATGTCGGGTGCTTCTGTCTTTTCACTGAAGCCGGCTTTACCCGGCAATTGAATCAAAGGATATTTTACTATGTAGAAGTGTATAAACTATACATATATGTATATATATATGTCACAATGACATGTATATATATATATATGTATTCTATGTGTGTATATTTAGTGTTTACAAGGAAAGAATGGGGTTTTTTTAGTTGCGATATTTTGTTCCCATAGACTTACATGGGACTTCCGGTATCGGTATCGGGTATCGCCGATATTTTAGTGATATCGGCGATACCATTCCGATTCCGATACTTTAGCATATCGGAAAGTATCGCTCAACTCTAATGACCGGGCCAATTTTTACAATTCTGACCACTGTCTCTTTATGAGGTTATAACTCTGGAACGCTTCAACGGATCTTCGCGATTCTGAGACTGTTTTCTCGTGACATATTGTACTTCATGTTAGTGGTAAAATTTCTTCGATATAACTTGCGTTTATTTTTGAAAAAAACGCAAATATGGCGAAAATTTTAAAAATTTTGCAATTTTCAAACTTTGAATTTTTTTTCCCTTAAAACAGAGAAATATGTCACACAAAATAGTTAAGAAATAACATTTCCCACATGTCTACTTTACATCAGCACAATTTTGGAACCAAAATTTTTCTTTGTTAGGAAATTAGAAGGGTTAAAAGTTGACCAGTGATTTCTCATTTTTACAACAAAATTTACAAAGCCATTTTTTTAGGGACCACCTCACATTTGAAGTCACTTTGACGGGTCTATATGGCAGAAAATACCCAAAAGTGACACCATTATAAAAACTGCACCCCTCAAGGTACTCAAAACTACATTCAAGAAGTTTATTAACCCTTCAGGTGCTTCACAGGAGCTGAAGCAACGTGGATGGAAAAAATTAATATTTAACTTTTTAGCCACAAAAATGATCTTTTACAAACTTTTTTTTATTTTCACAAGGGTAAAAGGAGAAAATGGACAGATAAAGTTGTTGTGCAATTTCTCCTGAGTACGCCAATACCCCATATGTGGGGGAAAACCACTGTTTGGGCATACGGCAGAGCTCGTAAGGGAAGGAGCGCCGTTTGACTTTTTCAAACTAAAATTGGCTGGAATTGAGATTGGACGCCATGTCGTGTTTGGAGAGCCCCTGATATGCCTAAACAGTGGAAACCCCCCACAAGTGACACCATTTTGGAAACTAGACCCCCTAAGGAACTTATCTAGATCTGTTGTGAGCACTTTGAACCCCAAAGTGTTTCACAAAAGTTTATAATGCCTGGGTGTGAAAAAAAAAAAAAAAACAATTTTCCACAAAAATGATTTTTTAGTCCCAAATTTTTGATTTTTCCCAAGGAAATTGGACCCCAAAACTTGTTGTCCAATTTGTCCTGAGTACGCTGATACCCCATATGTGGGGGGGGGAAACTGTTTGGGCGCACGGCAGGGCTTGGAAAAGAAGCAGTAACGTTTTGGAATGCAAACATTGATGGGGGTCATGTTCCGTTTGTAGTGCCCCAGATGAGCCTAAACAGTGGAAACCCCCACAAGTGACCCCATTTTGGAAGCTAGACCCCCTAAGGAACTTATCTAGATCTTTGGTGAGCACTTTGAACCCCCAAGTGCTTCACACAAGTTTATAATGCCCGGGCATGAAAATAAAAAATCCTATTTTTTTCCCACAAAAATTATCTCTTAGTCACTAATTTTTTATTTTCCCATAGGTAACAGGAGAAATTGGACCACAAAATTTGTTGTCCAATTTGTCCTGAGTACGCTGATACCCCATATGTGGGGGGGAACCACTGTTTCGGCGCATGGCAGAGCTCGGAATGGAAGGAGCACTATTTGACTTTTTCCAACCAAAATTGGCTGGAATTGAGATTGGACGCCATGTTGCATTTGGAGAGCCCCTGATGTGCCTAAACAGTGGAAACACCCCCACAAGTGACCCCATTTGGGAAACTAGACCCCTAAGGAACTTATCTAGATCTTTGGTGAGCAATTTGAACCCCCAAGTGCTTCACACAAGTTTATAACGTAGAGCCGTAAAATTAAAAAATTATATTTTTTCCACAAAATTGATCTTTTCACCCCAATTTTTATTTTCCCAAGGGAAACAAGACTCCAAAAGTTATTGTGCAATTTGTCCTGAGTGCGCTGATACCCCATATGTGGGGGTAAACCACTGTTTGGGTGCATGGCAGAGTTTGGAAGGGAAGGAGCGCCGTTTGACTTTTTCAACGCAGAATTGGCTGGATGCCATGTCGCATTTGGAGAGCCCCTGATGCGCCTAAACAGTGGAAACCCCCCACAAGTGACCCCATTTTGGAAAATAGACCCCACAAGGAACTTATCTAGATGTGTGGTGAGCACTTTGAACCCCAAAGTGCTTCACAGAAGTTTATTTTAAAAATACAGCCGTAAAAAATAAAAATCCTTTTTTTTTTTTTTTTTTACAAAAAAGATTTTTTCGCCCCCATATTTTTTTTTCACAAGGGTAACAGGAGAAATTGGACCCCAAAGTTGTTGTCCAATTTGTCCTGAGTACGCTGATACCCAATATGTGGGAGTAAATACTGTATGGGCACACGTCGGGGCTCGGAAGGGAAGTAGTGACGTTTGGATTGCCCGACTTTGATGGAATGGTCTGGGGGGGTCATGTCGCATTTGGAGAACCCCTGATGCGCCTAAACAGTGGAAACCCCCCCCAAGTGACCCCATTTTGGAAATAGACCCCACAAGGAACTTATCTAGATGTGTGGTGAGCACTTTGAAACCCCGAAGTGCTTCACAGAAATTTTAAACGTACAGCCGTAAAAATAAAAAATCCTTTTTTTTTTTTTTTTTTTTACAAAAATGATTTTTTCGCCCCCATATTTTATTTTCACAAGGGGAACAGGGGAAATTGGACCCCAAAGTTGTTGTCCAAATTGTCCTGAGTACGCTGATTACCCAATATGTGGGAGAAAACTACTGTATGGGCAACACGTCGGGCTCGGAAGGGAAGTAGTGACGGGTTTTTGGGTTGCAGACTTTGATGGAATGGTCTGGGGCGTCTTTTCGCATTTGGAGAGCCCCTGATGCGCCTAAACTGGAAACCCCCCACAAGTGACCCCATTTTTGGAAAAAAGACCCCACAAGAACTTATCTAAATTGGTGGCGCTTGAAGCCCCAAAAATTTTCTT
>JARQOD010000003.1:465054128-465086198 GCA_033576555.1 Oophaga sylvatica
AGAGGCAGTCGAGCAGGAAGGGTCCTGAGACGAATGATTATTATTATTATTATTAATATTTATTTCTATAGCACCATTGATTCCATGGTGCTGTACATGAGAAGGGGTTACATACAATTACAGGTATCACTTACAGTAAAACAAACTAACAATGACAGACTGATACAGAGGGGAGAGGACCCTGCCCTTTCGGGCTTACATTCTACAGGATTGTGAGGCAGGAGACAGTAGGTCGGGGGGTTGCAGCAGTTCCGGTGTTGGTTGAGGCAATAACTCCGGTAGTGGTGAGGAGGCAGCAGGGTCATTGCAGGCTGTAGGCTTTCCTGAAGAGATGGGTTTTCAGGTTCCGTCTGAAGGATCTGAATGAGTTTGATAGTCGGATGTGTTGGGGCAAAGAATTCCAGAGGATGGGGGATATTCGGGAGAAGTCTTGGAGGCGGTTGGGTGAGGAGCGAATAAGTGTGAGGAGAGAAGGATGTCTTGGGAGGATCGGAGATTACGTGAGGGAAGATATCGGGAGATTAGTTCAGAGATATATGGAGGAGACAGATTATAGATGGCCTTGAATGATTGAGCACAAAGTGGAGGAGCTGGAGAAGGAAGTCTCTAAGCTCAGAGATCGTCTGTCAGCGTGTAAAAGTATGAACAAGGCTCTATGGAGAGAGACGGAGGTGCTCAGAGAGGCCCAAGAAAAAACATCAGCAGATGTCCGCTGCTTGCAGAAGAGCGAGATGGGAGTTCTCCGAGAGCTCAAGATGGAGGAGGAGACTGGTGCCCAGCTCCAGAAATCTCTGGGAGAAGAAATCCAGCAAGGGAAGTGCCATGCAGATGGCACACAAGGAGAGTGATGTCTTGGAAAACTGTACTAAAGCTCAGGACGAGAGGTACAACAGTCTGTCCAAGAAGGTGACGGGTCCGTTTTCAAGTGTGTAATAGAGATACCCGAAGACAGGCGAGAAGTGTGTGCCATTGAGGAGGTGCATGAGGCCTTTAGAAAGGCAGTAGAAGCATGCAGTGTGAACTGGGTGCCAGAGATGAAACAGTTGGTCAATACTGTCGACTAGGGAGTCACGATGAAGCGGGTGACTATCCTGAGGGACATGCACCTACATTGTCTCCGCACGAAACAGGTGATCCTGTTGAGAAATAGAGAAGCCGCTCGACGTCTGGAGCAAGTAAGAAAGACTCAAAATCAGCTTGGCTTGATGGAAGACATCGTTCAAGTGCCCAGAGTCTGGTGAAGAAGGTCATCGGAAGACTCGGGAAAGTGATGCAGGAGATGGTAAATAAGTCCGGTGTGACGAGAGTCAGGATTCCGGCTGATGACGAAGTCCAGGTTGTGGGTGAAGACGGGATGGTTCCGTTCCTCGTTGTCGGATCCAGGGAGAGCCTTGGGAATATCCGGATGCTCTGGAGTATCGTGTGTCGTACCTGAGAGAAATAGAGCAGCTACGACTTGAGAGGGAGCAGGTCAACAGAAACCTACGGGAAAATGGAAAGAAGATGGTCGCCACCTTCAACCCGTGGTATTGAGAGGCGAAGAGGTTCGCTTAAGACGAGAAGTCCTCAAGCTGGAGATAATACAGGAAATAGGTCGCCTGATGGAAGAGGTAGAAATAGTGATGCCTCAGTTAGCTCAGTGATGAGTGACCTAAGCAGGAGAACCTGTAGTGGAAGAAATGAAAAGGACTCAGACCAGACAGGACGTATGGGTTGCAAGAGAATTGCAACGCCGTACTGACTGCTGGGGATGCGGGTGGTCTGACAGGGGGGGCGTCAGCAACAGATGTGACAGAGTCAGAGGACAGACCCTAACCAAAGAGATTAGTAGCAGGGTCCGACTTAGAGAGACGGTTTGACGGGCAGAGACGACCGAGAAGGATCTCTGGTCGGGTGAAAAGTGTTCAACCCCACAAGTTTGAACAGAGGGGGAGGTATGTGGTTGTAATGACCCCTGATGCAGCTAGGGGGCACTGTGTATGGCCCTCGGGATATGCATGGAGGCATGTGATGGATGGACGTTATGTATCGCAGAGGTGGGTGGCCCTGTGATGGAAGCCTGAGCATGTTTTGTTCAGCAGATCTACTGCTGAGAGTTTTGCTATACATTGGGAGGCTTCCAGGTGACTAGGAGAGCTGGGGGGTCCAGTCACCTACAAACCCACCCAAGGGGTTGTGTCTAAAATACCTGGATAAAACCTGTATGTAATGGTGTAGCTAAAGGACCTGTGGTGAGGTCATGACCATGTGACATAACCATGTGATTCCTGACCTCACCTGTGGGTGGAGTTACACCTATGTAATGGAGTGTGTTTTGCACCTGTGAGGAGTGTGTGTGGGAGTCTGCCAGTGTGGACAGACTTCCATGTGGGACATTACAGAGAGGACTCTGTGACTGAGGAGTTAGGCTCCAGGCAGGAGCTGAAACATTGAAGATTTGTATTGCCTGTTACTATGTGGTTTATGAAGCAATAAACCTAAGGACTTTTTGCATAAGAAAGTGTCTCCTGATTTACCTCTGAAGCAGCCGAGTGAGTGAAACCTTACAATATATATATATACAGTCATGGCCAAAAGTTTTGAGAATGACACAAATATTATATTTTCACTGATCTGCTGCCCTCTGGTTTTTATGTGTGTTTGACAGATGTTTTTATCACAGACAGAAATATAATAATTGCAAACATATGAGTAACAAAAGCTTATATTGACAGTTAGAATGAGTTAATGCAGCAAGTCAATATTTGCAGTGTTGACCCTTCTTTCTTCAGGACCTCTGCAATTCTCCCTGGCATGCTCTCAATCAACTTCTGGACCAAATCCTGACTGATAGCAGTCCATTCTTGCACAATCAATGCTTTCATTTTGTCAGAATTTTTAGGTTTTTGTTTGTCCACCCGTCTCTTGATGATTGACCACAAGTTCTCAATGGGATTAAGATTGGGGAGTTTCCAGGCTATGGACCCAAAATCTCTATGTTTTGTTCCCTGAGCCATTTAGTTATCACCTTTGCTTTATGGCAAGGTGCTCCATCATGCTGAAAAGGCATTGTTGATCGCCAAACTGCTCTTGGAGGGTTGGGAGAAGTTGCTCTTGGAGGACATTCTGGTACCATTCTTTATTCATGGCTGTGTTTTTAGGCAAGACTGTGAGAGAGCCGATTCCTTGGCTGAGAAGCAACCCCACACATGAATGGTTTCAGGATGCTAAACAGTTGGCATGAGACAAGACTGTCATCTCCGAATGAGGCGTTTTCCTGATGTCCCAAACAATCGAAAAGGGGATTCATCAGAGAAAATAACTTTACCCCAGTCCTCAGCAGTCCACTGCCTGTACCTTTTGCAGAATATCAGTCTGTCCATGATGTTTTTTCTGGAGAGAAGTGGCTTCTTTGCTGCCCTCCTTGAGACCAGGCCTTGCTCCAAGAGTCTCCGCCTCACAGTGCGTGCAGATGCACTCACACCTGCCTGCTGCCATTACTGAGCAAGCTCTGCACTGCTGGTAGCCCGATCCCGCAGCTGAAACACTTTTAAGAGACGGTCCTGGCGCTTGCTGGTCTTTCTTGGGCGCCCCTGAAGCCTTTTTGGCAACAATGGAACCTCTCTCCTTGAAGTTCTTGATGATGCGATAGATTGTTGACTGAGGTGCAATCTTTCTAGCTGCGATACTCTTCCCTGTTAGGCCATTTTTGTGCATTGCAATGATGACTGCACGTGTTTCTTTAGAGATAACCATGGTTAACAGAAAGAAACAATGATGCCAAGCACCAGCCTCCTTTTAAAGTGTCCAGTGGTGTCATTATTACTTAATCATGACAGATTGATCTCCAGCCATGTCCTCATCAACACTCACACCTGTGTTAATGGAGCAATCACTGAAAAGAGGTTAGCTGGTCCTTTTAAGGCAGGGCTGCAATGATGTTGAAATGTGTTTTGGGGGATAAAGTTCATTTTCTAGCCAAATATTGACTTTGCAAGTAATTGCTGTTAAGCTGATCACTCTTTATAACATTCTGGAGTATAATGCAAATTGCCATTAGAAAAAGTGAAGCAGTAGACTTTGTAAAAATTAATATTTGTGTCATTCTCAAAACTTTTGGCCATGACTGTATATATATATATATATATATATATATATATATATATGCCAGCATTTTCCAGACAATAAGGGTAAAATGCTTAGAGCAAAAATATAGAAATAAATGTAAGAATGTAAGAAGGGCCTGCAATATCCATTTTAATATCATCCCTTTTAAGAATTGTTTTTTCATTTTTCAGTATTCTGTGCAAACAATGACAATACTGGAAACCAGGCAGTATGGCTCGAAGTCATGCTGACAATTGTGTAAAGCGGCATTCATTTTATAGAAATAATTTCTAATCTCATAGAAAATACCACTCACGTTTCTTTTTTTAAAATCTTTTCAAGTTCCTGGACCATCTTTTGAGCGGCAAGTAAAAAAAAAATGCCCAGTGAACCTACTTTTCTTTAAAAGGATTCATATACCTTTCCTTTTATCGTTTTCATTTTCAATTTGTCTTTCCATTTAATGTTCCCTTTTCCGTTGACCAAAGCTTGTTTTTCATTGTGACATGTCACTCAATGCATCCAATCTTCATCCTCATATTTCATCATCATTCTCCCCTCTTAATCATTAATTTTGAGGGGTCATCGGGTTGTCACACAGTCAGATAAAGAGTGGGTAGTGGACAGCCTAGATAGATGAGCAATAAGTGGATAAAAAATAAATGGATAAATAGAGCTGACTCAAGGCAAAGACATTTAAAGGCGTTCGGTTGACATGTAATGGAATTTAAAAAAAATTAAGAACTTAAAATTAGAAATTAAAAACATTAAGACTCCAGTTTAGAAATGGTTTATTTTATTTTTGCATGAACGACACATAAATTAAACATAATTAATAAACATAAATCTAATAAAAATTCTGTACCAGAGTCAAAAGGAGATATAAGAGGGAAAAGAAATACTTAACAATGGATGTGAAATAACAGAACTGTTGTCTAATAACCAAAGAAATGTGAAACCTCATTTCCTCAAACAGAGTTGATCTTGCCATTGACCTTAAGCTTGCAGTCTATAATCTGATGACTAGAATGTAAAGTCCTTTTCCCTATTGTAGAAATAATGACTACAATGCAACATGACAAAATAATTAACAGCACTTACAGAACTGAGTGAGCACTTATTTCTATAAAATTAAAGGTGAGCTTGCAGAAAAAGGTATGAATTGGAGATTAACCCTCAACTGGTGAGGTGGGGTTTTTGTCACGCAACTGGTGATGTGAGGTTTCCTATACCCCAGTGTTTAGAAATCTCTTATTTTTACAGAAAATGCAAAGATCACGTTTGTTTTAATCGTTTTCTTATTGGCGATTGATTACACATGAGTATAACAAATTTTTGACTTCCACAAGTATATGGAAAATGTAATACTTTGGTGATTCAATCCGAGGGATTATGAAATATGACTTTTAGGATAATGTTCCCTGGGGTGTGGCAAACCCCACCTCACCAATTGAGGGTTAACTGTTTCAAATTCTAATTTTAAGTGTAAGGAATGAAAACTAGTCCATCGAAACTGTATAATGGAGAAATAGAGAAAGGTGACCTAGTTTGATAAACCACATTTTCTTTCTTGTTTTGAGTAGGAGAACAATACATCAGTTACCTGAAAAGATCAGTTATTTTCTTGTTTTCTGATTTAGAACATAGGCCGGCGTCACACTGGCGACAGAATCAGACGACTGCAATACGATAAAATATGGCATTGCAGTCTGCCGTATGTTAATCATGCTGCGATTGTCACCGATTGTGGGTCGACTATCGCCAATGCAAGTCTATGGGAGCGATGAAAAATCGGATTACAAACGGACCGCACGTGTGACTTCCGATTAAATCGCACCACTATCCCAGGTGCCAGGAAATTGCATCAGGATAATTGCCAGGAAGGACTGACATGCTAATTAGGCTACGAAAATTCAAACCCAAACAGGAAACCGCCTCCACGGAGTCCAGAACCATGGCCAGTCACATCAATGTTGAGATGTTGATCGTTCTGGTCCAGGAGAGACCAGAACTTTGGGACCAGCGGGATCCCAATTATTCCAACCGGTCGCGGAAGGACGCGGCTTGGCGGAGAATATGTGTACAGATGTTTCCTGATTTTGGCGACAGGTCTAGGGAGGACCAAGAACGCATCAGTAAGTAACGTATTGAAAACGCTTACAATACTGTATGACTACTCAGTATCTACCAACAACAATGTGTTATAATGTCCCTCTAGCCTTATATGTGAAACAGAAAATGGGCCCAAAACAACAGTTATGACTGTTCAACCCCCAGTGCTATGTCAGTACTCCAAGCACATTCTAATATTTAGATACAGCTGTAATGGTCGCCTACTTAACCTTAAAATGTTTGCCTACGCAATAAATGCGTAGGTGAAGTACTTAATATGTGTCCCTTTTGTTAATGCCATCGCTGTGTCCCAAATAAATGGTCATTATTGTGACACATATCTCATAGAGCTTTGTATGTATGAACCCTTGTAATATTAACTTGTTATATTAGCTACATACAATTTGTAGTGCTGTTGTGTACCCCTAACACGCCAAAAAAGGATAATATTGCTGGTGTACTTCTGTTTTAATACATTACAAGGGTAGATAAGTATATTTTGGATTGTATCCGTTACTTTTTCAGTGTCAGATGTTACATGGCGCAGCTGTAGAGACTGCTACAGGCGAGAGAGACAGCTGAGGGGGCGCAGTGGGGCAGCAGCAAGCAGCAAAAGAAAATATGTCTATTATGATAGACTGAATTTTCTGGCCCCAGCTATGGATTTGCGACCGTAAGTTAATGTCTGTACAAAGTGTATTGCTATATTTTAGTATAAATTGTAATCATTTATTTTTCTTCTCTAGCACGGAGTCAAACCTTACAGAGAGAGAGCCAGCTTCTGACTCAGAGGCAGTGATTGACCCCGTGGGGGATGTTGAGGAGGCTGGGCCGACATCATCAGCAAGTGCAAGCAGCAGCATCACCACCACCACCAGCAGTGGAATCAGAGAGCTTGCCTCTCGAGTCCCAAGACCCTCCCCTCAGCAGCAGCCCTGGTAGGCCCCAGGATGTGGCTTCGCCTCCTGCAGTTGTGTCACGGCGAGCCAGGCGTAGAAGAGAAGGAGTTGGTTCTGCCACAAGGAGGCAGGTGGACAGAGGAGTTCTTGACTACTTGTCCACTGTTGCCCATGATGATGGGGAGGAGGCATTTGGACGCAGTCTGGCTCGGTACCTCAGGGCCATTCCCCGTCAGCACAGACTGCGGATCAGAGCTGGCGTACAAATTGTGCTGGATGCATGAACCCCACCAAATGATCCCAACAACTTCCTAGATTTACTTGAAAGGTGGCAACGTTCCAGTGAAAATCTCTACGTTTGTTGGGAACCCAGCAAGGGGAGTCTGCATCAGCCTCTGATCAGCCTCCTCCTCATCATCATGCTCCTCCTCCACCTCCTCCTTGTGGACCACAGAGACCAACTCCTCCTGCTCTAAGTGAGTCCTACCAAAGTGTCACACAACATGTATCACACATGGGACACAGTGGCCATTCTCAATATGCCCACTCGACCATACCCAATGTTCAATGCTGGCCACAACATGGGTATGGTCGACATGGGCATTTTGGGGGCTACAGTGTAAGTGGGCAGTCATATTATGACTACCCACAACAGTTCCCAACCTTCCCTTACCCAAACCCCCATACAGAGCAAGCAACAAGCAGCCAGCAAAGTGCACACTCAGCCACCACTCATGGTGACACAGTGGCTGGAGAGCAGTCTAGGCAGCCCTCACAATCTGGCCCTCCACCTTCACCACCCCACACCTACCACCAGTTATAGGTGTAATGTATTTTTTTGGTTTTTGTTTGAAGTTATTAACATTCTACTTTGTTTTACTGGTGCAAGTTTCTCAGGAAATATGTTGAAAAAAGTTTATGACGCATTAGTCATTTTGCATTATGTTTACAGCGACTAAACATGACATAATACATAAAAATATGGTTTAAGTCGCATTGATTGTATGTGATGTAGGGATTCGCTCTGGTAGGCTGAGGCTGGGCAAAGCAAAGTAACGAGGCAACACACAGGCATTATGTCCAAACATCAGTATTTTACTGTCTCTTTAAATCAGGTAACAAAACATAGCAAACATAAATGCATTCCTTCCTGGAAAAATCACTGGTCCCAGACTCACCCTTGCATGGGACGGGCTTAACTAAGCGGCTGCAAGCCAGCATGAACCGCCCGGTGCCATTCCCGGGTGAACTGGACTCGCTTCCGGTGCTCACTGACACACTGTAACAACCAGTCCTTTCCAGGCTGACTCCAGCCAAACTCAATAGAACCGCATGGTTCTCAGTGTGAGACCGTCACAGGCTCTGCACACACATGTGTCCTGTCGGGTGCTATTCAGGACCCCAGTCCAACACCCTGGCTACCAAGCTCCAAGTCTCACCACATGCTTCCAGGAATCTTCCCAACACGCAGACCTTCCAGGAACCTTCCAGGCAGCCCTGTGCAGGACACACTCTTCACTTGTCTCAGCCAGACTCCCTTGAGACAGTCCCAGTCTCAGACAGAATCCCTTGAGACAGACATCAGAGACATTTCCCAGCCTCCACCCGTTCTCCTCTCATGTGCCACAGCACTGGCTTTTACAGGTGTAACCCCCCCCACAGATGAGGTCAGGGTCACATGGTTAGGTCACCTGGTCATGACCTCACACAGGTCCTTTACCAACACACTATTATATACAGGTTTTATCCAGGTATTCAAACACATACCCCTTGAGTGGGTTTGTAGGTGACTGGACCCCCCCAGCTCTCCTAGTCACCTGGAAGCCTCCCAATACATAGCACAACTTCTCAGCAGTAGATCTGCGAACAAACATATCCAGGCTTCCATCACAGAGCCACCCATCTCTGCGATACATACCGTCCATCCATGACATGTCTCCATGCATATCCCGAGGGCCATACCACATACCTCCCCCCTTGTTCAACCTTAGGAGGGGTGGACACATGTTACCCGACCGAGATCCTTTCGGTCGTCTCTGCCAGCAAACTGTCTCTCTAATCGGGCCCTGCCCTGATTCCTTTTTAGGCGTCCGTCCTCCACCTGTACATTTTTTTTTTTGAACGCCCCCCTTCAGACCACCCGCACCCCACCGGTCAGTACAGTTTTCGCAATTCTTTGCACCCCCGTCCTGTCTGGTCTGTGTCCTTTTCATTTTGTCTATCCGTTCCCGCTTAGGTCATCCATCACTGAGCTAACGAGGCATCGCTACTTCTACCCTTCCATCAGGCGTTTTTTCGCCTCTCAACACTAGGTTGAATGGCGACCTTTCTTTCCATTTCCCAGGTTTCTGTTGACCTGCTCCCCTCCAAGTGTAGCTGCTCACTTCTCTCAAACACACACGATACCCAGGAGCCATCCGGATATTCTCAAGGCTCTCCTGGGATTGACAATGAGGAACGGAACCATCCCGTCTTCACCCAGATGGACTTCGTCATCACCGGAATCCACCTCGTCACACCGGTTATTTACCATCTCCTGCATCACTTTTCCCGATCTTCCGATACCTTCTTACCAACCCTGGGCACTTAAACTATGTTTCCATCAACCAATCTGTTTGACCTTTCTTGCTTGCCCAGACGTCGAGCGGCTTTTCTTTTCTCAACAGACACCTGTTTTCGTGCGGAGACAATGTAGGTGCATGTCCCCCGGATAGCCACCCCTTCATCGGACTTCCCTAGTCGACAGTAACCAACTGTTTCATCTCTGGCACCCGTTAACACTGCTGCTTCTACTGCCTTCCTAAAGGCCCATGCACCTCCTCAATCACACACTTTCGCCTGTTTGGGTTTCTCTTTACACATTGAAAAACGGCCGTCACCTTCTTGGCAGACTGTTTACCTCCTCGTCCTGGCGTTAGTAGGTTTTCCAAGACCTTATCTTTTTGTGTTGCCACTCAGGGCCTTCTCCGCGGATTTCTTTCCTGCGATTTTGGAGCTGGACACCAGTCTCCTCCTGTATTTGAAATACGGAGAACTTTATCTCGCCCTTGCCCAAAAAAGCGACCTCCTCCTCCCTCCGGAAAGCTCGCGATGCTTCTCCTGGGCCTCTCTGAGCAATTCCATACTTTCCATAGGGCCTTGTTCATAATATGACACTCTTGACAGATGATCTCTGAGCTTAAAGATTTTCCCTTCTCCACTCCCCATTCGTGCTCAACTATTTGTCTAGGACCCTTTCTCGCTCGACGCCCTTTCATGACTCTTTAAGCAGCTCCATCCATGGTCCTGCCATCTTTTAAGCCCAATGTTGCACCATTACCTCTTAATTACATTTTCAGATGGGCTTTCTTTCCCACCCACACTTGCTTCTTCAAGTTCCGTGTTCCGGCATCAGCCCTTAAATGTCTCCGACTCCCGTAATTCAGAGAGCTCCGCTTGTCCTTATAAGGACAGTCAAAACCCGACCAGACCTGACCCTGACTCTTCCTATCATTTCTCTTCTTAAGGGAGCCTGTCCCGCCTTTCCCGCGGCCCCTGCGGCGAGAGGAAGAATGGCCATTTTTTTTCTCGGCTCCACCTTACTGCACTCTCTTTTCCTCGCAGTCGAGTCACAGTCCTGTACAGGGTCATCTCGGGGGCCCTCCCTTCACCCTCTAACGGTGTCCGTTTTAGAGGTCATATTACCACCTTGTCAGGGTTTTGTTGTCATACATTTCAGAGGACATCAGGTCACAAGTGGTAGACGCATCCCCTCCTCCTGTGTCACCGTCCGACTCTCAGCCTGGGTGTGTCACGTACAATACACCTCGCCCCAACCGTACAGCCCTCCATTCAGTGGCTGTAGGGCCTCCCCCCCCACAATTCTGAGAACAACCTAGAGTCCCGGCCTTAATACAGGACAAGCAAGTTTGGAACTAAAGCTCCTTAAGGGTACAAGGTTCTAACCGTCTCATACACCCAGACCTCTACTAGTCCTCTATGGACCCATGGATCAGTTACCTTGACTTTCTTGTGGTATAAAGTCTTGTGTCAGTCCCACTAGGGTCACCGAACTTCCTGAATCGACCAGCCGTGTACCTCCCCCTCACCAACATTGCGGTCCCACAACACGAAGGCCCTCACCTGGAGGGAATTCTTTTGACAGACTGGAAAATAACAATTTTGCCCCGGAACAGTTCGCCGGCACTCCCCTTTAATAAGGGGGTCCTCCACCCCCTTTTTGCCAACCCCCCCTTTGGGCCCTCATCCCCTTTTGGTTGCCACCCCCTTTTTGGGCCATCACCCCCCCTTGGGTTAAACACCGTGGACTCCTCAGGTCAACCAGACCCCATTTCCACAGACCCTTATTCTCTCGGGGCTGGACCGTCACTTTAGAGGTCACCCCTCTGGACCTGAGCCTTAGGTACCTCACCAGCTCCTGCTGGTTGCCCCTTCCCCGTTGCAGCCCACAAAACCCCCAAACCTCCGGATGTTGCTCATAAGCTGCTGTGGCTGGTTACTGCACTCCTGCAGAACCTCTTGTGCAAGTCACGTAGCTCCTCACCAAGACTCTGCACGCCCTGTCTTGCCGCTTGTCACCTTCGTGACCCCAAGTCACAGCCAGCCGCTTGTCCCCTTTCCCAACCCCACCGGGGTTACAGCCACCTTTCACTTTCGCATTTTTTATGCAGAAAAAAAACATCCACAAAAAAAACAGCCTGACCCACGCGAGCCCGCATTCGAGCACCAATTGAGGGATTCGCTCGGTAGGCTGAGGTGGGCCAACCAGTAACGAGGCAACACACAGGCATTATGTCCAAACACAGTATTTTTACTGTCTCTTTAAATCAGGTAACAAAACATAGCAAACATAAATCATTCCTTCCTGGAAAAATCACTGGTCCCAGACTCACCCTTGCATGGGACGGGTTAACTAAGCGCTGCAAGCCAGCATAACCGCCAGGTGCCATTCCCGGGTGAACTGGACTCGCTTCCGGTGCCAGACACACGTAAAACCAGTCCTTTCCAGGCGACTCCAGCCAAACTCAATAGAACCCCGCGGTTTCTCAGTGTGGACCGTACAGGCTCTCCCAAAAAATGTGTCCGTCCGGGTGCTATTCGACCCCAGCCAACACCCTGGCTACCAAGCTCCAAGCCACCACATGCTTCCAGGAACTTCCAACCCCCGGCAGACCTTCCGGAACCTTCCAGGCAGCCCTGGCAGGACACACTCTTCACTTTCTCAGCCAGACTCCCTTGAGACAGTCCCAGTCTCAGACAAATCCCTTGAACAGCATCAAGACATTTCCCACCCCACCACGTTCTCCTCTCATTGCACAGCACTGGCTTTTACAGGTGTAACCCCACCCACAGATAGGTCGGATCACAGGGTTTTAGGTCCCTGGCAGACCTCATACAGGCCTTTACCAACACCTATTATATAATTTTATCCCAGGTATTCAAACAAAAATACCCTTGGGGGTTTGTAGGTGACGGACCACCCGCCTCCGTCACCTGGAAGCCCCCAATACTAGCACAACTTTCACGTAGATCTGCTGAACAAAATTCCAGGCTCCATCAAGAGCCACCCATCTCTGCGATACTCCCGTCCTCCATGCATGTCTCCATGCATTCCCGAGGGCATACACACGCCCCCAAGTGCATCAGTGTCACTACACCACAGGATTATTTCAATAGTAGCTGTTTCTTTAAATACGTGATGGGCTGCCTAACTTACACACAAAACACCAAAAACCAACACAACATATACAATTAATGTGGCTAAATGTCTTTATGCAGAGCAACATAGGCACACTACATGGTAATAATCCTCCTCTTGCCAGGCATAGCACCCTCAGGGACACAAAAAATTGATGAACCATCACTACTTTTAGACCTGAAGGTGGCGACGGGGGGATGGATGGGGGTGAAAGCCCAAAGACACATTAAGAGGCTAACCACCCATATTTGTGAGGAGCATTCATGGATTCAAAAAAATTATGTAGGACCAAATGCTTTGAGGACCACATTAACATTGTCTTCCTGAGTTGAATTGCAATTGAAGTACCCGCCATTTAGCACAAAGAATTCCAAATGTCACTCCCCAGCCGCCGAGCACGTGAAGCCGACAATAAATATTTCTACCCGATGGGGAGATAGCAACGGGGATATGGCCTCATTACATTATGGGTTAATTGAAATGTCATCCGCCAACTATAACAAAGCACATGTTCTGGAAAGAGCTGAAGTTGACTTGCTGGTGGTAGGTCCAGTTGGTTATTGGTACCGCCTAAACCCCTTATGGAAGATTGAAGACTCTTGAGTCTCCAGTCCTTCCAAGGCCCCAAGTCTACAATGAAAAACCGTTTTTGTGTCGACCAAGGCCAACAAAACTTCGGAAAAATATTGTTTGTAATTAAGAATGGGAGCCTGAGTTAGGAGGTTTTACGAACAGTATGTGCTTGCCGTCCAGGGCTTAACATGTAGAAACTGGCAATTTTCGGAAAACCCTGTGCTATCCCCAACCGTCACCATTTTGGCTAGGCATACGTCTCAGTAGTTGGTCAAATTTCCCACAATTGACCGCACAATCTAAATTTGTTTGATCGCCCTATTAAAACTCTAAGTGCCGAGCAGGAGGACATGCCGTAGAAAGGAACCTGTAACACACAAGAACAAGAACATGGAGAAATCACAACAAAAACAACAAACACACTGCAAACACTTACTTGCTTTAGTTTCTTAGGCACACATGCTGGAAATTAGATTACAAGCCGCCTTCTGTGGAATAACCAAAGGCAATAATTTAATAGGTAAGCTTGAAAATACAGTACTCACATTATAATTTACAAGAAGTGTGCTAAACACTTGCAAAGTGACTATGCGAGGGAAAACATCACAACATATCGTTGACACACTACCTATTGTTAGGAGAAGGCTTTCCTCTGCAAAATTGCTTTTCTACCTGGTGTCTAAAATGTGACCCAGGGCGAAATGCAAGCAATATCAAAGGTAGCTATTATTTTGCAATATTGGAAAAACTTAACTCCATGCCTACCAGGACAAATAAAGGCGGTGAAAATGGCTTTTTGTTTCCTTTGTCAAAAGTGGATTACCCACATTCTTTGCGTTCGGGATCTTATTACAGATAAGGCCTCCCCAAAAAGTCGGGATTAACCCAATGGAACAGCACACGCTCAAGGGGAAATTAGTTGTCGGTCATGTTTGGATAAAACACTAGAAACACAAAACAAGGAACAAAATACACCAGTGAAAAGGTGGGAGGGTCACACCTGTAGCAAGACTTCAATTAGCTTGCCTGAGATTTCAATGAGTATCAGGCCTCAAAACCATTATGGTCCCTTTTTGGTAAGTGCAAAAAAAAAAAACGGTGGTCGATGAAAATCGGATGTACAAGGTACACACACATGCGACTAAATCGCATTGAAGGAAAATCGGATGCCAGGCGGATTTGGGGATGTTTACTTTGCTCCGTAATCGCACTAAGACGGTCGATTTTTTGAGTGGTCTGACTCCGGCCATATTTAAAGTCGCTTGCCACAAGCTTTTGGCTTGATCAGTCAAACAAAAGCTTATTCAGTTGTCCGATTTTTTAGTCTACAAAAAAATCTGACCAAATATTCAGACCAGATCCCGATCAGCGTTTGATAAGAGTTTTATCATAGTGGGATCCGAGTGTCTTCTGATTTTCTCTTACGTTGAAATTAAAATAAATGTCTCCACCTAATTCATTTGAGAGTCTGTGAAGATATTATCCCGAGTGTGGTCCGATTTTTGACTTGTGGTGAAATACTGTATGTACAAGATTTGTAGTGGAAGATATATATATATATACACATGTTGACTGGCCCAGAAAGTACCGTACGTCTCTCTAGGCTGCAGGTCTCACAGAGGTCACAGCAATGTTACCCTGAGAGGCAATCTCCTGGTCTGCAATCTTTCCAGGGTGCCTTCCTGAGACCCACATAGAATTGGAGCATTTCACACCTCTGGCTCTTTTGAAGTTAGATGCCTAATGCTAGCTATCTATGAGAAAAGTTACACAAAGTGTTTCAGAGAAAAAATATTGTATTCATTGGTGAAAAAGCCATGGTCCACTCACAGGCCAGCAATTAGAATATTCACATGAGAGGCTGGCCTGGAAATTGGATTCCCTAGTCACATCTATAAATTAGGCTTTCACACAGAAAAGAGTGTTCACTGTGAGGGCAGCATGGACACTGATGTGCTCCATTTCATATTCCACCCCTCCCTCGGGGACAGAATAACAGACTGCAAAGTTCGATATTTCTGTTTTTCCTCACTTTTATTTTATCGCTGTTTTGCATATTTGTATGTCACTTTTTTTTTCCATTTTTATATCCTTTTCATTGTAAGCACTGTACCTTTTATATTAAAGCTTAAAACTTTAATAAGTCTAAACCTTGTTGCTCTAAAGAATCCATAGCCTTTGAAAGTGTGTGCTCCTGGTGATCGACACATGTAGTAGTAGTATTTCCGAGACTCATCGCCCCGTGTGTTCGGTGAGTGGTGGCAGTGTGTATGAAGCGGGGGGTGTGTGGTTTGTGTCGGGGTGTGATTTATGAGCCCATCGCAGCATAGAACTAAGGTTGAATGCTGGACTGAGTGAGAGGAGGTAGATTAACCCTTGCAGGCACAACCCAAATCACGTGCTGAGAAGCAGGTACGTGACAATCAGTGGCAGCGGGTGGAAAACTAAGATATGCCCCCCTGCGATTGTGATATCAGTGTCCTGGTTTTCGGGACAATTTGGTGGCAACAGTGGGATAGAATTTATTTCTATTAGAGCATTAGTGCATGGTGTAAGCAATTACTCCGTGTACTAAAGAATTGGTATCCTTGCAAGGAGTGCACCAGTTCTACAAGGTTCAACTCAATGCTTATTTGGACATACTTGCAAACAGTTTCCCTTCCCCATTTCTCTTTCTATCTTTTATTTGGTAAAGGCTGTTCATCGATATGGCAGCCCAGTACAAGAAGCAGAGCAAAGAGGCTCTGACCGACCTCTGTGAGCAGAGAGGAATAGAGACAGCCAACAAATCCAAGGAACTGCTGATACGTGCCTTGGTCGAGCAGGACATAGCGCAAAATACTGAAACTTTTGGCCAAAGAGAGAGTCCACCTCAGAGAGACCCAGCAAATGCCAGCTCTTGCACCAGAGATACCTTCTGGAAGTGCCAGTAATGCCAGTGCTGAGGAGCCTATGGACTCTACATTACAAATGGAATTACAACAGCTGGGAACAAGTGATCCCAATCTGCACCTGCAGCTTATTCTACAGTACCACAGGCTGCTGCTGTAGAACACCAGACTGAAAGAGAGGCTGCAGAACACCAGGCTGCTGCTGCAGAACTCCAGGCTGAGAGAGAGGCAGCAGAACACCAGGCCGAGAGAGCTTTCAAGCTTCAGATGGCTCAAATAGAGAAAGGTAACAGTCCGCAGCTGACCTCCCCCCAGGAGATAAATCCAAGGAACCCAAGTCTGGAAAACTTCCCGTGATGGAGAAGGATACGGACTTAGATACTTTCCTTCAGGGGTTTTGAAAAAACCTGCAGGCAAATACCATCTACCTCGTGAGCAGTGGGAGCAGTATCTAACCCCAGGGTTGAGAGGCAAAGCCCTGGAAGTTTTTGCTGGACTCCACCAGAGCTAGATGGGAACTATGAGGCAAAAAAGAGGCCCTGATCAGGAAGTGCAACCTCACCCCAGAAGTTTTCATTGAAAGTTCCGGAATCTACAAGTGGATCAACGGACAGCTATGCGTGGATGTTATGAGACACCTGAGGACCACGTTCCACCAATGGATAAGGGGACTTTCTGCTAACACTTTTGAGGACGTAAACGGATCTTATGGTCAATAGTGAGAGGAAGAGGAGAAGACGTAGAGCCAGCGAACGATACACTGAAGGAGCAAGAAGTGTTATGGATCTACAACTCAGAAATAGAGCAGGGGGGAAGATCTGACCCTGCTCTAGGACTAGGCTTGATCCCTACCATGGATTGAGCAACCTATTCCTTGCAAATAGACCCACCGACGATCCTAGTCTAAACTCAAGCGAAGACCTGCAGGAGAGGGAAGGGGATCCCTGAAAGATCTAGCGACTGGGAAAAAAAAACTGGGTTTAACCTAAAATAGAGGAAGCTGCAGAAACAAAAGGAAAAAAAAAAAGATGAAGCAAGCAGAACTAGAGATCCCAGAACTGCACTAAGTATAGAACACAGCTATCAAAGACTCCTAGCCAGAACTCAAGTGGATTAACAAATGATGTCCAGCAAGGACTAGGAGGCTGGTGCAGGTAATAAAAGGTGATACAATCACCTGACCAACTACAAGCCCCAGCACCAGGGGATGGTCAAACTGAATGGATACTATCAGTACCTCCTCTTGGCTTAGCCTTATTCGGAAATCTCCTGTGAAAAGCCTTAATCAGCCTTGTGGCCGAGACATCCTCAGCTTTCACCCAGGAATTATCCTCGGGACCGAAACCCTTCCAGGACACGAGATATTGTAACCATCCTCTGTGCCACCTGGAATCCAATAGCAAAAAATCTCAAACTCGCCATCCTCATCAATTGGAGGAACAGTGGCATCGCCTCCTGATCTGGCGGTCCACTTTCTTCAGTAAAGATACATGAAAAACTGAATTAATTCTCCAGGATGAGGGTATGTCTAATCTCACAAGCTGCAGAGTTGACAACCCGATCCACTTTGAAGGGTCCCTACCAAATTTAGGCCCCAGTTTTTTTAGAAGGGATCTTCTAAAGTAGATTCCTAGAGACAACCAGACCATGTCCCCAACTGCGAACACCTCCATTCTTTTCTTGTCAAAATATTTCTTAGACCTATTCACCTCTTGCAAATTTATGGCGTACACTGGTCTAAACCCTTTCCAAACTACCAAAAAAACTCTCCTCAGGCACAGCCGCCCCGAATCAAAAATGGACCGAAAGATGGATGTCTCCCTTACAGCAAAAAAAAGGAGAAACCCAGCAGAGGCAGACGTTGTGATTATTAAGAGCAAACTTGGCTAGTGTTTGATATTCTGACCACATCTCCTGATTGTCTGCTACAAAACATCTCAAAAACTGCTCAACTTCCTGGTTCTTCCTTTCGTTCTTCCATTGGACTCTGGATGATAACCTAATGAAAAGGACAAATGCACCTTTAATCTGTCACAAAAAGTACGCCAGAAAGTGAGCCACAACTGTGGTCCTCTGTCGGAAACAAATGTCCGTGGGAACACCATGGAGCCTGACAATCTCCTCACAAATGCCTTAGCTAGAGTCTTGGCGCAGGGCAATTTATTGATGGGACCAGATACACATCTTACTAAACCGGTCCGCAACAACCCAGATGACAGAAAAACCTTCAGAAACCGGCAGATCGGTGATAAAATCCATAACAAGATGCGTCCATGGCAAGCTAGGAACCTCCAAAGGCAATGAGAGGCCTTCGACCTAGGGCACACCGTACACTGATGCACCCACTTGATGATTTCTCTATGCCCACCCTGGCCACCAGAAACTTCGACTGATAGACTTTCTAGACTCCGAAATCCCTGGATGACCTGCCAACCGAGACTAAGACATTCAGCGAACAAAGCTCTCCTCAATGCTTTTGGGCACAAATAATTTACCATACGGAGTGTTTGGTGGTGCAGAATTCTGGGCTTCTAGGATGTTGTTCTCCAAATCAGAACCCAATGCTGCCACCACCACCCCTCTCTGCAAAATGCATTCCTCCTTCTCAATATAACTGCTGTAGAAAAACTACGAGACAAAGCATCCACTTTGACATTCTTTGTGCCAGGGATATATGTTACGGAGAAATGAACCGGGCCAAAAAAGTGCCCACTGGCTTGACGGGCATTCAAATGTTTAGCAGCATCCAGATAAATGAGATTTTTATGATCAGTAAAAACCTGTATCAGATGTCTAGCCCCCTCCAAAAATGCCAAACGTGAGCTTATAATAGCCAGTGACTCCGATTCCCAACATCATAGTTGAGCTCAGTCTCAGAAATTTTTTAGAAAAGCAAGGGATGCACCCCATCCTCTCCCTCCTGGGACAGAACTGCCCTCACCCCAACTGATGAGGCATCAACTCTACCAGAAAAGGCTTGGTTCATCTGTCTGGATCAAAACAGGAGCAAAGCTAAACTCTCCTTGAGATGCTTAAAAGCCTCCCACTGCCTCAGTGGACCATTGGACAGTATTAGAACTCTTCTTGGTGGGATCAGTTATGGGTTTAGCGGTAACAGAAAAATTCTTTATGAATTTTCTATAATAATTCGCAAACCCTAAAAATCTTTGGACAGACTTTAACCCCTCTCTGCCTCAGACGTACTATTCCGTCCATGTGACCCTGGACCTAATTCCCATGGACGAATAGTACGTCATGGGCGATCAGCTGCGCTCCCAGGGGGAGCGCAGCTGATCGCCGCCAGGTGTCAGCTGATTATCACAGCTGACCCCGTGACTGTGTGTCAGGAGCGGTCACGGACCGCTCCCGGCACATTAACCCTTGGCACACCGCGATCAAACATGATCGCGGTGTACCCGGGGCACAGGGGAGGATCGCGCAGGCAGGGGGCTCCCTGCGCGCTCCCCTGAGACCCCTCAAGCAGCGCGATGTGTCGCGCTGTTTCCGAGGGTCCGTCCTCCCTCCAGGTCCCGGATCCAAGATGGCGCCGGGGTCCTGCAGGGAGGCGGCTTCCTCAGTGCCTCTGAGGAGCAGCGCTGGGGAGCCTGCAGCGATGCCAAGCGATCGCTGGTGTGACAGAGTGCTGTGCACACTGTCACACCAGCGATCTGATAAAATACTGTGATGTCCCCCCTGGGACAAAGTAAAAAAGTAAAAAAAGTAAAATAAAAAGTGTAAAAAAAATCATAAAAAAAAAAAAAAATATTCCCCAATAAATTCATTTTTTCCTGTAAAATAAAAAAAACAAAACAATAAAAGTACACAATATTTGGTATCGCCGCGTCCATAACGACCCCCCCTATAAAAACTGTCCCACTAGTTAACCCCTTTAGTGAACCTCTTAAAAAAAAAAAAAAAACGAAGCAAAAAAATCAATGCTTTATCATCATACCGCCGAACAAAAAGTGAAATAACACGCGATCAAAAAGACCGATATAAATAAACATGGTACCACTGAAAACATCATCTTGTCCCGCAAAAAACAGCCATAACACAGCATCATGAGCGAAAAAATAAAAAAGTTATAGCTCGCAGAATAAAGCGATTGCAAAAATAATGATTTTTTATATAAAATTGTTTTCATTCTATAAAACGCCAAAACCTAAAAAATGATATAAATGAGGTATCGCCATAATCGTACGACCCGAAGAATAAACTGCTTTATCAATTTTACCACATGCGGAACGTATATAAACGCCTCCCCCCAAAAGAAATTCATGAATTGCTGATTTTTGTTCATTCTAACCACCCAAAAATCGAAATAAAAAGCGATCAAAAAATGTCACGTCCAAAAAGGTACAAAAAAAACGTCAAATCGTCCCGAAAAATAAGACCTCACATGACTCTTGGGCAAAATATGCAAAAATTTGCTCCAAAAGTGGGATCAAAAAACTATTTTTTCAATAAAAAAGCGTCTTTTAGCGGACGTGCCAATCACAAAAACCCCTATAAAAATAAATCAAAACCCCCCCTTTTCACCCCCTTAGGTAGGGAAAAATAAAAAATTAAAAAAATGTATTTATTTCCATTTTCCCCGTTTAGGGTTAGGGGGTTGGGGGGCTAAAGTTAGGGTTAGGGTTGGCGCTAACGTTAGATTAGGGTTGGGGTTTTGGCCTAACGTTAGGATTAGGGTTGGGTTAGGGTTTTTAGGGTTGTGTTAGGGTTGTTTGTGGTTAGGGTTGGGCAGGGTTTTGGTGTTTGGGGTTAGGGTTGGAGTTAAATGGGGGGTTTCTGCTTTTTAGGCCCAACAGGAGCTCCGAAATGTACTGGCTCTAACTCAATTCCCCAATTCTCGTTGAAAAAGTTCAAATGGGCCCTTCATTCTGAGCTCTGCCATGCGCCCAAACAGTAGTTTCCCCACAATGGGGTTCACAAACTCTGGACCCCAAGAGTTATTGTCAATTTGGCCTATTTCTCCTGTTACCCTGGGAAAATAAAAAACTGGGGGCGACAAAATCATTTTTGTAAAAAAAAAAAAATGATTTTTTTTTTTTAAAAAGGCTGTTGTTTAAAAACTTTGTGAAGTACTTGGGGTTCATGCGCCACCAACTTCTAGATAAGTTCCTTGTGGGTCTATTTCCAAAATGGGGTCATTTGGGGGGTTTTTCCAGTTTAGGCGCAACAGGGGCCTCCAAATGCGACAGACGCCCCCAACCATTCCATCAAAGTCTGCAATCAAAACGTCACTACTTCCCTTCCGAGCCCCGACGTGTCCCAACGTGTTTTCTCCCACATATTGGGTATCGCGTACTCAGGACTTGGACAACAATTTTGGGGTCCAATTTCCCCCTGTTACCCTTGTGAAAATAAATATTGGGGGCGAAAAAATCATTTTTGTAAAAAAAAAAAAAAAAAAAAAAGGTTTTTTATTTTTACGGCTGTGTTATAAACTTTTTGTGAAGCCCTTCGGGGTTCAAAGTGCTCACCACACATCTAGATAAGTTCCTTGTGGGTCTATTTTACAAAATGGGGCACTTGTGGGGGGTTCCACTGTTTAGGCACAGGGGTTCTCCAAATGCGCATGACCCCCCAGACCATTCCATCAAAGTCTGCAATCCAAAATACTACTTCCCTTTCCGAGCCCCGACGTGTGCCCATACAGTATTTACTCCCACATATTGGGTATCAGGTATCAGGACAAATTGACAACACTTTTGGGGTCCAATTTCCTGTTACCCTTGTGAAAATAAAATATTGGGGGAAAAAAAATTTTTTAAAAAAAAAAAAAAAAAAAAAAAATTTTTTTTTTTTAAAGCGTCTTATAAACTTCTGTAAGCCTTCGGGGTCAAAGTGCTCACCACCATCTAGATAAGTTTCCTTGTGGGGTTTATTTTCCAAAATGGGGTCACTTGTGGGGGGTTTCCCTGTTTAGGCCATCAGGGGCTCCCAAATGTGACTGACTCCCCCAGACCATTCCATCAAAGTCTGCAATCCAAAACGTCAACTTCCCTTCCGGCCCCGACTGGCCCAATACAGTAGTTTACCCCACTATTGGGTATCAGCGTACCAAGACAAATTGGACAACACTTTTGGGTCCAATTTTTTCCCGTTCCCTGGGAAAAAAAATATTGGGGGCAAAAAAATCATTTTTTTAAAAAAAAAAAGGATTTTTTTTTTTTTAAACGGCTGTACGTTAAACTTCTGTGAACACTTTGGGGTTTCAAAGTCTCACCACACATAAATATTCCTTGTGGGGTCTATTTTTCCAAAATGGGGTCACTTTTTGGGGGGTTTTCCATGTTTAGGCCATCAGGGGTCTCCAAATGCGACATGGCATCCAGCCAATTTGCGTTGAAAAAGTCAAACGGCGCTCCTTCCCTTCCAAACTCTCCATGCACCCAAAAGTGGGTTTACCCCCACTTTGGGTATCAGGCACTCAGGACAAATTGCACAATAACTTTTGGAGTCTTTTTCCCCTTTGGAAAAAAAAATTGGGGTGAAAAGAACAATTTTGTGGAAAAAATTAATTTTTTAATTTTTCGGCCTACGTTATAAACTTGTGTGAACCTGGGGGTTCAAATTGCTCACCAAAAGATCTAGATAATTCCTTAGGGGTTGTTTCCCCCAAAAGGGGTCATTGGGGGGGGGTTTCCACTGTTTAAGGCACATAGGGGCTCTCCAATGCAAATGGCGTCCAATCTCAATTCCAGCCAATTTTGGTTGGAAAAAGTCAAAAGTGCTCCTTCCATTCCGAGCTCTGCCATGCGCCGAAACAGTGGTTCCCCCCCATTGGGGTATCACGTACTCAGGACAATTGGACAACAAATTTTGTGGTCCATTTTTTCCTTTACCATGGGAAAATAAAAAATTGTGACAAAGAATAATTTTTGGGGAAAAAAATAGGATTTTTTATTTTCATGCCCGGCAAAAATTTATAAACTTGTGTGAACACTTGGGGGTTCAAAGTGCTCAACCAAAGATCAGAAAAGTTCCTTGGGGGGGGCTAGTTCCAAATGGGTCACTTGTGGGGGTTTCCACTGTTTAGCTCTCTGGGGCATACAAACGGAACATGACCCCCATCAATGTTTGCATTCCAAAACTTTACTGCTTTTTTTTTTCCCAAGCCCTGGCGTGCCCCAAACAGTTTCCCCCCCCCACATATGGGGTACAGCGACTCGGAAAATTGGACAACAATTTTGGGGTCAATTTCCTTGGGAAAAATCAAAATTTGGGACAAAAAAATCATTTTTGTGGAAAATTGTTTTTTTTTTTTTTTTACACCCAGGCATTTAAACTTTTGGAAACACTTTGGGGTTCTAAGTGCTCACAACAATCAATTTAATTCCTTAGGGGGTCTAGTTTCCAAAATGGTGTCACTTGTGGGGGTTTCACTGTTTAGGCATATCAGGGGTTTCCCCTCCAAACACGACATGGGCGTCCAATCCCAATTCCAGCCATTTTATTTGAAAAAGTCAAACGGCGCTCCTTCCCTTCAGCTCTGCCGTATGCCCAAACAGGTTTTCCCCCACAAAGGGTATTGGCGTACTAGGAAAATTCCCAAACAACTTTTACTGTCCATTTTCCCCTTTTTAAAACCCTTGTGAAAATAAAAAAAGTTTGAAAAATCATTTTTGTGGCTAAAAAGTTAAATATTATTTTTTTCCTCCACGTTGCTTCAGCTCCTGTGAAGCACCTGAAGGGTTAATAAACTTTTGAATGTAGTTTTTGAGTACCTTGAGGGGTGCAGTTTTTAAATGGTGCACTTTTGGGTATTTCTGCCATTAGACCCGTCAAAGGACTTCAAGTGAGGGGTCCCTAAAAAAATGGCTTTGTAAATTTTTGTTGTAAAAATGAAAATCATGGTCAACTTTTAACCCTTTAATTTCCTAACAAAGAAAAATTTTGTTCCAAAATTGTGCTATTAAATTAAAATGTGGGAAAGTTATTTCTTAACTTTTTTTGGTGACAATTTCTTTTTAAGGGAAAAAAAATCAAAGTTTGAAAATTGCAAAATTTTTAAAATTTTTCCCCGCCATTTTTTTGCGTTTTTTTTCAAAAATAAACCAAGTTATATCGAAAAATTTTACCACTCATAAGTACAATAGTCACGAGAAAACAGTCTCAAATCGCGAAATCCGTTGAAAGCGTTCCAGAGTTATAACCTATAAAGAGACAGGGGTCAGAATTTAAAAATTGGCCCGGCATTAGAGTTGAGCGATACTTTCCGATTGCTAAAGTACGGAATCGGAATGGTATCGCCGTACACTAAAATATCGGCGATACCCTACCGATACCGGAAGTCCATGTAAGTTATGGGGAACAAAATATCGCAACTAAAAAAACCCCATTCTTTCCTTGTAAAAACCTAAATAACACACATAGAATACATATATATTATATACAGTATTGTGACTAATATATACTATATGTAAGTTTAACACTTTACTATAAAATTCCTTTGATTCAATTGCCGGGTAAAGCCGGTTCAGTAAAAGACGAAGCACCCGACATGAAAGACACTTGGTGTACAAGGGTTAAAATTTCTTTTCATTCCTTTGCTATCTAATTTGCACAAAAATTAATCAGACTTGTGTGCAAAATTTCCACCTGTAGGGTTATTAAAGGTGTAAATTCGTTGTAAAAAAAAAGGACTTTTTGCTACAATTTACACCTTTAATTAACCCCTAAGGTGGAAATTTTGCACACATAGTCTGATTTAATTGTTGTGCAAATTAGATAGCAAAGGACAAGAAAAGACATGGTTAACCCTATGTACACCAAGTGTCATTTCATGCGGGGTTCACCCGACATGAAATGACACTTGGTGTACAAGGGTTAAACATTTCTTTTCATGTTTTGCTAATTAATTTGCACAAACATTAAATCAGACTATGTGTGAAAATTTCACAAAACCCCTAGGGTTAATTAAAGGTGTAAATTCGTTGTAAAAAAAGGCTTTTTTGTACGAATTTACACCTTTAATTAACCCTAAAAGGGGTTTAAATTTTGCACACATAGTTGATTTAATTGTTTGTGCAAATTAGATACAAAGGACATGAAAAGACATGGTTAACCCATGTACCCAAGTGTCATTTATGTGGTTCTGCATTTTCACAAAAAACCGGCATTGAATTTAGCGGCATTATACTAGTAGAAGTGTAAAACTACAAATATAAATATATATAATGTGTCACAAATTCAATGACATGTATAATTATATATGAGGGTAAAATTGCTGAAAAAAAATGCGTGGGCTCCACCCTATTTTCGCAACCAGACAGACAAAGCCAGGAGTGGGGGCAGATAATAATACCCAGAGGGGAAATTTTTTTGCCCCCCCCCGGCTACTAAAAATCTGCCCCCCCCGACCCCCAAAAACAAATCTATAATTAGATTCGCCCTTTCTGGCACTTTGCCCGCATTCCCTTGCCCAGCGGTGGCGAAAGGGTTTTAAAATGGGTTTAAAGCCCCCCCTTGCTATTGAAAGGTGACCTTTAAGCCAGGTTAATAATTGAGAGCGTCAATTAGACAATACAATTATTAACCTATTGCATGAAATAAAAAAAAACACACACACTTTAATTAAAAAACTTTTAATGAAATAAAGACACGTTTTTGACCATCTTTTATTTTAACTGCAAAAACCATTTCCTGTAATAAAAATAAAATAAAAAAGCAAAATTTTCTTACCATCCCTGCACATAGTCCCCCGGGTAATCCTTCAGAAAAGGGTTAATGTTTCTGCAGGGACCGCGCTATGCAAGCCTCACAGTAAACCCCAAAGAATGATTCCTCTCCTGCCGACAGGAAGTAAAGGTGGGTGTCAATAAGATACACCAGCGATCCGACAACGATATGCACTTGTCGGATCGCTGGTGATCGCCAATCCTGCGAGCTGCCAAACAGGCAGCTCAGGCAGCGTCTGGGACAGCGCACGGGGGAACATCGTTTAAGGGCCCTTCCAAATAGGCGAATCGCTACCGAGATCCCCCTGCGAGTCACTAGTTTTGTGACGCAGAGCGAGCTCCCATGCCGGGTACCAACGCGCAGAAATGTCAGGACCTTTTTTTGATCGCTGGTTTCCCTTGACAGGCACGCATGCTGGGTGACAGGCGGGAAACCACGATCAAAGGTCCTGACTTTCAGCGACGATCACGATACCGGCAGGGGGGCTGATCGTCGCTGAATTCAACAAGCGATACGGGTGAGCCTCGCTGCTGCGTCACAAAACTATGACTCCCACGAACCTCCGGTAGCGAATCGCTATGTGAGACGGGCCCTTAAGTGGAAAGCTTAATTGATTGCTTTCCACTTTACTCAGGTCACCAGGGACACAACGTGCTCAGAGGGAACTATTAACAAAAAAGGGGTTCCCTTCGAAAAAAAAATGGCATGGGTCCCCCCCCTATTTTTGTTAACCCAGCCAATGAAGAGACCGTGGGCCGGTTTTCAGGCTTTAAGGAGCCAGATCCATGGACCTTGCCAGCCTGTAATACCGGCCACAGATCTGCTATCTTGGCTGATTAACAAAAATAGGGGACCCCTCAAAAAAATTGGCGTGGGGTCCCCCCATTTTTTTAACCACCAATGAAGCAACCGCTGGGTGGATTTTCAGGCGTTAAGGGCCAAATCCATGGACCTTGCCAGCCTGATAATACCAGGCCACAGCACGATTTTGGGCTGATTAAAACAAAAATAGGGATCCCCTCGAAAAAAATTAGCGTGGGTCCCCCCTATTTTTGTTAACCAGCCAGATGAAGCAGACCGCTGAGCCTGGTTTTTCAGGCGGTAAGGATCCAATATCCAGGACCTTGCAACCGATAAACCACCACAGCAGTCGCTTAGTTGGCTGGTTAACAAAAATAGGGATCCCCCGAAAAAAAAACGGCGTGGGGATCCCCCCTATTTTTGTTAACCACAAGTAAAATGCAGACTGCTGGGCCTGGTATTAAAAGACGTCAAGGCCCATTTTTGCCCTCAACAGCCTGAAATACCAGGCACAGCACCCCCAAATTTGGGCATCAAAAGAGTCCTTGTGGCACTTTACCCTCTTCCCACTTGCCCTGTAGCGGGGGGCAAGGGGTAATAAGGGGTTATTGTACCGTTGATTTGCACTGACAATAACCCGGTTTTAATAATGGAGAGGTGTCAATAAGACACCGATCCATTATTAATCCCAAATTTAAAATAAATTTGTAAAAAAAAGAAAAAGCAAGAAAAAAGTTTTTAAGAAATAAAAGAAAACACAGTTTTCATTTCTTTTATTAACACTCATTCCTGGGCCCCCACGATCTCCGTAAAAAAGAAAAAAAAAAAAACCAACAGTATACCACCTGTCCGACGCAGTCCATAAACAGTCCCACGACGACCAACGCTCATCGCAATGACAGGCAAGCCTGTATTGCAAAAGCAGCACAGCGATTACCTGCTTCCCCGGCGGTGCGTCCTCGGACGACTGTTTAAAAGGCCGGGATTACCCAAGCACTGCAGTTTATCGGAGAAATGCATGTGACCGCGGGGAAAGAGGATGGCGCCATGAAGCAGTCCAGGAGTGACCCCGGAGATCTTCTGCCGTAAGTGCCGCGACTCCTGAAACCCACAGACGGACACTGACATGACAGTGACAATCCCGATTCGGTATCCATAAGACGAAAATATCGGAACTCGGAATCGGAATTCCGATCAGCTAATATCGGCCGATACCCAATTTGCATATCGGAATGCTCAACACACCGGTCATTAACTGCAAACCCCCTTGGGGTGAAGGGGTTAAACAACCGGCCTAGGCCAATCCAGTACTGCCTGTACCCACAGTGTCCCTCAAACCCACATGGAGACCAAGTACCCCAAAAAACTCATTTTCTGTACCGCAAACTCGCACTCTCCAATTTAGCAAAGAGGTTGTTTTCGCTCAAAAACTGAAGAACTTCGCGGGGCTCTCTGCCAAGTGACTCCAATCAGGTGAATAGATCAAAATATCATCCAAAAAAAATAACACTCCTACCAATAACGGCCTTAGAATGTCATTAATGAAATTTTTAAAAAATGCAGGCGCATTAGAAAGGCCAAAAGGCATCACCAATACTCAAAATGACCCTCCCGGGGTATTAAAGGTGTCTTCCATTCACGCATTCCTTTACCCCCGCAGCAAATTATATCTTCACAAGGTCAATTTTAGAGAACCAATTAATCCGGTTAGCTGTTAAACAAATCAGGAATTAGTGGCAAGGGTAAGGATTTGCTCACAGCGATCTTATTAATCTCCCAAAAATCCAGACCGGTCTAAAGCCCCCATCCTTCTTTTTGAAAAAAAAAAATCCTACCGCACAGGAGACTTAGGAGGTTTCACATAACGTTTTTCCAGCCTGTTCAACCATAGCGTTGACGGGCTGGTAACAGTATAGCAAACGCGATCACGTTATCAATACCCGCTAGCGCAGATGAATCACAGCTGATTAATTGTGCTACGGTGATGGAGCCCTGACGCTGCAGCC
The DNA here is from genome assembly GCA_033576555.1 of Oophaga sylvatica. Classification (NCBI taxonomy): domain Eukaryota; kingdom Metazoa; phylum Chordata; class Amphibia; order Anura; family Dendrobatidae; genus Oophaga; species Oophaga sylvatica. The sequence continues at coordinate 465,082,882 of JARQOD010000003.1, forward strand.
CGCCTCCGAGGCTCCATCACTGAATGACGGCACTCGCAACGCATGCCGCTTTATGGCATGCGTTGCAATTGCCCGCAAAGGGGGTAATGGCGCGTTAACGGCTGCGTTACCCGCTTTTTAAAAAAGCGGTGTAAACAGTCCATTAACGGACTGCCATAACCAAAATGAACCCAGCCTTACAGGTCTTATATGACTCAACCAAAAAGTTGTGGGTTTATTCCTTTGGCCTCACCCCGGGAATCACTAGATTAAATGATCTTATGATGTAGCAGTGGGATAAATCAATACGCAATCGTAATTCTTCTATGGGTAGTAGAGCTTGCGATTCAACCTTCTGAAAAACCTTTAAAAAAATCCGAATGGGTCAGTAGTTTTCTTAACAACAGCAGCAATGTGAAATTACAACATTTACCATAACACCCCTCCCCAGGACCTTATAATACCAGACGACCAGCCCAGCAAAGATTGTGCAAACCCAGACAACTGAAAGGCAATTTTCAAAGTAAAACAAGTCAATGCACCCTGAAGTTCCAATTTTTGCAAATTCAGTGCAAAACCCAAACAAACCAAACCTGACCTGAAAATCAATGGAATGCAGATAGGTAGAATTAAAAGAAAAAAAACCCTCGGACGTAAAAATGCAATACAACGGGAGTGTGCTCCTCGACCTTTTTTTTCTTTTCGTTCTTTAGCAACCTCACATTGCTTAATCAAATGGTCACCACGACAATACAAGCAAGACCCTCAAGAACCTCCTCTCCCTTTCCTGGGAACGAGAGGACATCGCCCCAAGTTGCATTGGCCCCGCTGTTGACGGGGCTATCCTGAGAGATTGGGGTCCCCATTATAGGAGGCTTTTCTTTTATTCTGCCTGTCTCTCAATCTTCATCCACCGATAGCTAGCTGATAGCAATTTCCAAAGAACAGGTGCAGGATAAAGCAATGAGCAAATCTTTAACAATTTCACTCAAACCTGTAAAATGATTTTTTGAGTGCTGGGGCATTCCAATGACCTCTGCGGACCATCATCTGAACAGGGTACAATACCTCCGCATCCCAGAACCCTGTTTAAGCGTCGAGCCTCCTCACTGTGGTTACTCGATCGGATCATCAATAAAACCCCATAGCTGTAAAAAATCCTTTAACTGACTCAAACAAAGACATTAGGTGGTAATGAAAATGCCCAGTTTGGGGACATTCACAACAAATCATAATAACCCCACATGTGTGATTATTCCCTGAGGATTCAGGTTAAGCCGAAAATAAATAAACAACATTTTTAAACTAAAAAATCTGCCGTTTACCAAAAAAAACTCAGGTATCCCACCTTAGGTTCGCAAAGCGATTCAGGACTATTACTCACATGCTTTTGCAGGCTGTTTTAAACCCTTAAAGTTAACCCTTGCATGTTGAGCAAGTTCTTGGACCGTTCATATTGAAGGACTCCGGGAGAAAAAAAAAAGTAACCTTTCGTTGTGAAAATTTCCCGGATTCTGAGTTGGGGCTCCCTCTGGGGTGTTGATATTATGAACATCTTGATGACAAAAACCTTTCAGTTGCTGATGATTGGCAATCTGGGCATGACTGGGGGATTTAAGGGAGTAATTTCCCCATGACCTGCCGGTGATTATTTTTTCTCTTCCTGGTCCGTTTGGAAAGTCAGCTGGTTTTCGCTGTTCCTCGAACATTCAAGAATTATTTTCTGTTGCTTCTGTGGTTTGCTTTTCTTTTTTTTTTGCTGCCCTTCGAGTGAGGGCACCAGGTCCCCTGCGGGCCCCCCTGGTCCTTTTCTCATTTATTTCTGTTTTTTTGCTCTGTCCCTGTTATTTAGTGGCGCTGGGTACTGCTTGTTCACACCAGGGTCTGATAAGCATCTAGATGTTTTTGGCCCAGGTTTGCTTACTCTATTTTTTGCCTGGTTTGTATTTCATCTTGTCTAACCACCATTATAATGTGGGGGACCTATTCCTTTGGGCCTATCCGGGAAATCTTTCCCTTTTATCTTTGGCTTAGCTAACCTCCCCGGTGTGACGAGGGTCTAGATCACGTGGTACATCCCACGGATGCTTCTATTGTGCGTTAGTTTAGGGGTCGCAACCCTTATTCCCAACCTCTCTGGGTTTTGGCTCCTTGGGCTGTTTTTGCTCCTGTCCCCTGGCTACCATATCATAACAAATTTCCCTTTTCTTTTTATAGTCACGGGGAAACTGTTTGGGTCTGCAACTCAGGAAAGAGTGGGGGGAAGACGACCCTGCTCTAGGACAGGCTCGATCCCTACAGGAGGCGCACCATTCCTTGCGAATAGACCCACCGATGATCCTATCTAAACTCAAATGAAGACCTGCAGGAGGGGGGAAGGGGATCCCTGAAAATTAGGGACTGGGAAAAAAAAAAACTGGAACCCCTAGCAGGAAAATAGAGGAAGGCAGAAAAAAAAGGAAAAACAAAAGAATAACCAAGCGAAAAGAGATCCCAAATGCACTAAGTATAGCACACAGCTACAAGACTCCAGCCAGAACTCAAGCGGATTAACATGATGTCCAAAAGGACTGAAGGCAGTGCAGGGTAATAAGGGTGATACAATCACCTACCAACGACAAGCCCAGCACCAGGAGAAAACAGACGAAGCCGGAAAAACAACAAGAAGGGGGATGGTCAAACGAATGGATATAAGGAAGAGAGCCAGGAGAGTGCAGTGCTTTATGCCTAGGATTGGAGCATAGAGAGTAGGGAAGGTGGCAACAGTGTCGAAGCGCAAAAAGGTCAAGAAAAGAGCCCGAGAGTAGTCACCCCTTACCCTTTGCTTTCAAAGGTCATTGGTCATTTGTGATTTAGGGGTTTTGAAAGTAGGGCAGAAGCCAGACTGTGATGGGTTATGAGAGAGTGATGGAGAGGAACGGGAAGGGGAGGCAACCGGTTCTCCCAAAAGTATGTGATGAAAGGGGGGTTTTAGACAGTCGTATTTTTTTGTGCAGGAAAAGGCTTGAGAGAGGATTTTTTTTAATAATGGAGTAATAATAAGTGTTTGAAAGAGGGGAAAGTGCCAGAGTAAAAGGTAGAGATTTAAGTTTTAGTTAGGGGGGGTGTGATAAAACCCGGCGAGAAAGACTGGAGAAGGTGTGAGGGGGTGGGGTCAGTATGCATGTAGTAGGATGAGAAGAGAGAAGCCTGGAGGTTCTTGTTCTGTGTGGGGTCAATGGGACGGGGCACCGATGAGGAAAGGGAGTCAGGGCCCCTTTATTCTGGGGGCTGATTTCCCGTTGGATATTTTTTTATTTTGTCTTAAACCACTATGTTCAATTGTAATTAGTGGGAAA
>JARQOD010000003.1:465086298-465183503 GCA_033576555.1 Oophaga sylvatica
AGCGTCACCTGCACTCACACACACCTTGCAGAGCTGTTAAAACAACACTGCAGGCAAAAGGAAGCTTTACACAGCCGGTGGTAAACTAGCCTGCCTAAAGCACAGTACACTAAATCGCAATCTCTAACTGTCCCTCAGAGTCAGCAGAGCAGCGTTCTTTCCCTAACTGAGTTCACAGCACAGTGACGCTAAAATGGCGGCGGCGCCTTTTATAGTGCATTCTGACATCATTTCAGCATCCAATCACAGCCATGCCATTAGTTAACATGACCGCAGCAGTACAGGATGTGCCCACACTTCTTAGGATTCCTCATTGGCTGACTAAAATCACATTGATCTCAAAGAATTATGGGAACTTCCGATTCCGGTATACGATATATGTAAAATATCGGAACTAAGTATCGGAATTCCGATACAGCGAATATCGGCCGATACCCGATACTTGCGGTATCGGAATGCTCAACACTAGTCCTTAGGTTTATTGCTTCATAAACCACATAGTAACAGGCAATACAAATCTTCAATGTTTCAGCTCCTGCCTGGAGCCTCACTCCTCAGTCACAGAGTCCTCTCTGTAATGTCCCACATGGAAGTCTGTCCACACTGGCAGACTCCTACACACTCTCTCACAGGTGCAAAAAAACACTCCATTACATAGGTGTAACTCCACCCACGGGTGAGGTCAGGAATCACATGGTTATGTCACATGGTCATGACCTCACCACAGGTCCTTTAGCTACACCATTACATACAGGTTTTATCCCAGGTATTTAGACACAAGCCCCTTGGGTGGGTTTGTAGGTGACTGGACCCGCCCAGCTCTCCTAGTCACCTGGAAGCCTCCCAATGTATAGCAAAACTTTCAGCAGTAGATCTGCTGAACAAAACATGCTCAGGCTTCCATCACAGGGCCACCCACCTCTGCGATACATAACGTCCATCCATCACATGCCTCCATGCATATCCCGAGGGCCATACACAGTGCCCCCTAGCTGCATCAGGGGTCATTACACCACAATATATATAGTGAGCAAGTATGTACAGTTATATGAAAAAGTTTGGGCACCCCTATTAATCTTAAGCTTAATGTTTTATAAAAATTGGTGTTTTTACAACAGCTATTTCAGTTTGATATATCTAATAACTATTGGACACAGTAATGTTTCTGCCTTGAAATGAGGTTTATTGTACTAACAGAACATGTGCAATCTGCATTAAAACAAAATTTGACAGGTGCATAAGTATGTATATAATGTATGCAATCATGAGAAAAGCTACTTAAAGTGGCCACTTGCAAGTTGTTCTCCTGTTTGAATCTCCTCTGAAGAGTGGCATCATGGGCTCCTCAAAACAACTGTCAAATGATCTGAAAACAAAGGAAAGATGTATATCTTCGTACCGTGTTACCAGATAGGATACCAGAATGTACCGCATCTTTATGGAACTAAAACCACTTCTGAAGAAACGCGCACAAATGGACAGCGACATTTTTTTCTTATCTAAATGCAAAAAGGAGAATCTTATTCCCAAAGGACTCTGGATTACAAACCCAATTCTTTACACCTACAATACCCATTATGCACAAAACATTTGTCACAGGACGTCTGAGAGACTTAGGAACCATCTTTTGCATGTCTGCTACAGCATAAGGAGTAAAGTCCAAGGGCAATTTGAAACTCTGAGGAAAACACTTACAGAAAGCACAGAGAAAAAATTACAACAATACTATAACAAACTACGGACCTTTCTGATTCATAACAAGGAAAAGAAACTACACAGACTGCGCCTCCATTCCGGACTCTATACAAACAGATACAAAACAAAACCAAAACCTGACAACTCTGACAACCACTCCATTCCAGACACAAAAGCATCTAACAGTGTCATCAATCTCTCAGATTACAAACCCAACAAAGTGGAGCTTGCCGTGCTTTCTAGAGGACTCTCATTTTGTCCTACTAAGGCCCTGGATAAAACCGAACTCTGCAGTGATATGGAACATTTTTTCAGGAGACTGCGCCTGAGGGAATACTTCAATGATACAGAAGATTCAGAAAATACTCGGACTGAAGGAAAAGGGATGCCAACAATCAAGAAGAGGTCAGACTGGACACCTCCACCTGGACGTAACCCTCATTTGGATAAATATATAGACTCATTCAGACATTTGATAAAATCCACCATCATAGCCACCAACAAGAGACAAGCCTCCAACATCAGTGCCCAGGAGAGAAAGGCCATACAGTCTCTGAAAACCAACAAAGAAATCATCATTAAACCTGCTGACAAGGGAGGTGCAATAGTCATGATGAACACATCAGACTATATGAAGGAAGCAAACAGACAACTTACGGACACACGCTACTACAGAAAACTGGAGTCGGACCCTACACAGGACTATTACAAGGAACTAAGCAAGTTGGTATCTTGTCTGTCTGACAAATCCATAAGAGCTGATGACCTGATACCAGAAAGTCCAAGAATAGGGACGTTTTACATGCTTCCCAAAATCCACAAAGCTGGGAATCCAGGAGGCCGATTATTTCATGTGTGGACACCCTTACTGAGCAGGTATCTGGATGGGTAGAGGGTATTCTTAAACCCCTGGTAAAGGATACACCCAGCTACATTCAGGACACAACTGACCTACTGAATAAACTAGCAGCAATAGGTCCCTTACCAGAAGGAACCATCCTGGCCACCATGGATGTGGAATCTTTGTACTCTAATATCCCACACCAGGATGGATTAAATGCCTGCAAAGTCTTCATGGGAAACACCGCGAATGATGCTGATTCTGTGGTGAAACTCACAAAATTCATCCTCACCAACAATTACTTTGAATTTGACAACAAGATATATCTTCAGGAGATTGGCACAGCGATGGGAAGTAAAATGGCTCCACAGTATGCAAATCTTTTCATGGCCAAGCTTGAAAGCAAATTTTTGTCCTCATGTCCCATCAGGCCTCGGGCCTACTACCGCTACATTGATGACATTTAATCATCTGGACGGAGTCTGAACAACAGCTAAAGACGTTCCATGAACAGTTCAACCAATTTCATCCCACCATCAACTTAACATAACTACTCCAGCACTGAAATTAACTTTTTAGACACCACCATTAAGCTAAAGAACAATGAAATAGAGACATCCCTGTATCAGAAGCCAATCGACCGTCCAACATACCTTAAATGGGACAGTTTCCATCCAAAACACATAAAAAACTCTATTGTCTACAGCCAAGCCATCAGATACAATCGTATATGTTCCAACTCTATGGATAGAGATGAACACCTTATTCGCCTCAGAAAGACCTTTTTGAACCAGGGCTACCATCCAAGAACAATTGAGAACCAGATTACAAGAGCCATCAGAATATCAAGGAATCACCTGCTACATTACAAAGCTAAAGAAGAAAATAACCGGGTGCCTCTAGTGGTCACCTACAATCCAAATCTGGAGATGCTAAGGGGAGCTGCACGGAAACTACAACCTTTACTACAAAAAGATGCCCGATTACAATCCATATTTCCAGACCCCCCACTACTATGTTTTAGGCAGCCCCCAAATCTAAGAAACATCATTGTCAGAAGCTCCTGTCCTCCCCAACAGCTGCAGGAACCTTTCCTTGCAAACAGAAGAAGTGCAAAACCTGTCCATCTATAATGACCACGGACAAGATAAAGATCCCCAACTCCCATCAAGACTACAAGATCCCAGGTACTTTCAGCTGCATCACATCTAATGTGGTGTACCTAATTATTTGTACGAAATGTCCAACTGGGGGTCTGTATGTGGGGGAGACCGGGCAAAAACTGAGAACAAGGATGAATTCTCATCGCCACACAATAAGAGAAAAAAGAATGGATCTACCTGTGGCCAAACACTTTTGTATGCCCGGTCATAGCATGATGGATATGGAATTACTGGTATTAAAAGCTAACTTCAAATCTGAGAAAGATAGAAAGATTTGGGAATATAAACTTATGATGACTTTTGACACTCTTAGTGCTGGAATGAATGTGTCACATGGATTCATGTCTGTGTACATCAATTAAGGAATCTGCTTCTCTGACCTGGGGCATCAAAACACAATACCAGACCCCAATCAGAGGGCAATAAAACTCTCACTCCTTATCTATGAACTGTTCCAATATTTATGTTCATCCCTCTGCCATAATGACAGTTCTGCTTCACGTCACATGTCTTACCTATTGCATTATTCCTGTGTCCTCTTGTGTATAAATATGTGATTCTTCAGTTTTTGTTTTAGTCTTTGCCTGATGAAGAGACCTGAGTAGTCTCGAAAGCTTGCAATTTGTTACCATCTTTTCAGTTAGCCATTAAAAGGTATCAACCACTGAGGACTCTCAAGTCTAAATATTTTTCTGAAAACAAAGATTATTCAACATAATTGTTCAGGGGAAGGATACAAAAAGCTGTCTCAGAGATTTAACCTGTCAGTTTCCACTGTGAGGAACATAGTAAGGAAATAGAAGAACACAGGGACAGTTTTGTTAAGGCCAGAAGTGGCAGGCCAAGAAAAACATCAGAAAGGCAGAGAAGAAGAATGGTGAGATCAGACAAGGACAATCCTCAGACCACCTCCAGAGAGCTGCAGCATCAACTTGCTGCAGATTGTGTCACTGTGCATCGGTCAACTATACAACGCACTTTGCACAAGGAGAAGCTGTATGGGAGAGTGATGCGAAAGAAGCCGTTTCTGCAAGCACGCCACAAATAGAGTCGGCTGAGGTATGCAAAAGCACATTTGGAGAAACCAATTTCTTTTTGGAAGAAGGTCCTGTGGACTGATGAAACCAAGATTGCGTTGTTTGGTCATACAAAAAGGCGTTATGCAGGGCATCAAAAAAACACAGCATTCCAAGAAAAACATTTGCTATCCACAGTAAAATTTGTTGGAGGTTCCATCATGCTTTGGGGCTGTGTGGCCATTGCCGGCTCCGGGAATCTTGTTAAATGGATTCCACTCAGTATCAGCAGATTCTTGACAATAATGTTCAAGAATCAGTGACAAAGTTGAAGTTACGCAGGGGATGGATCTTTCAGCAAGACAATGATCCAAAACACCGCTCCAAATCTACTCAGGCATTCATGCAGAGGAACAATTACAATGTTCTGGAATGGCCATCCCAGTCCCCAGACCTGAATATCATTGAACATCTGTGGGATCATTTGAAGAGGGCTGTCAATGCTCGGCGACCATCAAACTTAACTGAACTGGAATTGTTTTGTAAAGAGGAATGGTCCAAAATACCTTCATCCAGGATCCAGGAACTCATTAAAAGCTACAGTAAGTGACTAGATGCTGTTATTTTTGCAAAAGGAGGATCTACTAAATATTAATGTCACTTTTCTGGTGAGGTGCCCATACTTATGCACCTGTCAAATTTTGTTTGGATGCAGATTGCACATTTTCTGTTAGTACAATAAACCTCATTTCAAGGCAGAAACATTACTGTGTCCAATTGTTATTAGATATATCAAACTGAAATAGCTGTCGAAAAAACACCAATTTTTATAAAACATTAAGCTTAAGATTAATAGGGGTGCCCAAACTTTTCATATAACTGTATATATATATATATACATATATATATATATGTATATATATATATATAAACAGTATACATATATGGTCAGTGTAGAGACTGTGTGAATGTGTATGCAGTTGTGCTCAAAAGTTTACATACTAGGCAGAATTTTTGCTTTCTTAGCCTTTTTTTCAGAGAATATAAGTGATAACATCAAAAGTTTTTCTCCACTCATGGTCAGTGGTTGGTTGAAGCCATTTATTGTCAAACTACTGTGTTTTCTCTTTTTAAATCATAATGACAACCCAAATTATGCAAATGACCCTGATCAAAAGTTTACATACCCCATTTCTTAATACCATGTATAGCCCCCTCTAACATCAATGACAGCTTGAAGTCTTTTGTGGTAGTTGTAGATGAGGTTCTTTATTTTCTCAGATGGTAAAGCTGTCCACTCTTCTTAACAAAAAGCCTCCAGTTCCTGTAAATTCTTGGGCTGTCTAGCATGAACTGCGCGCCTGAGATCAGAGTGGCTCAATGATATTCTGGTCAGGAGACTGATATGGCCATTCCAGAACCTTCACTTTGTTCTGCTGTAGCCAATGACAGATTGACTTGGCCTTGTGTTTTGGATCGTTGTCATGTTGGAACGTCCAAGTACGTCCCATGCGCAGCTTCCGGGCTGATGATTGCAAATTTACCTCCAGTATTTGCTGATAATGTGCTGCATTCATCTTTCCTGCAACTTTGACCAAGTTTCCTGTGACTTTGTAGTTCGCTCATCCCCAAAACATCAGTGATCAACCTCCGTGTTTCACAGTAAGAATGGTGTTCCTTTCATCATAGGCCTTGTTGATCTCTCTAGAAATGTAATGTTTATGGTTGTGGTCAAAAAGTTAAATCTTGGTCTCATCACTCCAAATTACCTTGTTCCAGAAGTTTTGAGGCTTTTCTCTGTGGTGTTTTGCATATTGTAGGCGAGATACTTTTGTGCCATTTGCGCAGTAATGTCTTTCTTCTGGCGACTCGACCATGCAGCCCATTTTTCTTCAAGGGCCTTCTTATTATGCATCTTGAAACAGCCACAGCTAGTTTTCAGAGAGTCCAGTATTTCAGCTGATGTTATTTGTGGGTTTTTCTTTGCATCCCAAACAATTTTCCTGACAGTTGTGGACGAAATTTTTGTTGTTCTACCTGACTGTGGTTTTGTTTTTGCAAAGTCCCTGATTTTCCATTTGTTAATCACAGTCTGAATGCTGCTGACTGGCATTATCAGTTCCTTGGATATCTTTTTGTATCCCTTTCCAGTTTTACACAGTTAAACTACCTTTTCCCGTAGATCCGTTGACAATTCTTTTGCTTTCCCCATGACTCAGAATCCAGAAACATCAGTGGCTGGATGAAAGATGCAAGAGTCTGTCTGCTTCCCAGAAAATCACTCAGCTTTTATGCACACACTGATTACAAGCAAACAGGTCACAGGTGAGGATGATACCTTTAGTAGCCATTCAAACCCATTTATATCAACTTCTGTGCATGTTATCAGGCCAAAATCACCAGGGTATGTAAACGTTTGATCAGGGTCATTTGGATGTTTTGGGTTATCATTATGATTTAGAAAGAGAAAACACAGTAGATTGACAATAAATGGCTTCACCCAACCACTAACCATGAGTGTAGAAAAAGTTTTGGTGTTATCATTCATATTCTCTGAAAAAAGGCCAAGAAAGCAAAAATTCTGCTGGGGTATTTAAACTTTTGAGCACAACTGTATGTGTATGTATGAGTATATATATACAGTTATATGAAAAAGTTTGGGCACCCCTATTAATCTTAAGCTTAATGTTTGATAAAAATTGGTGTTTTTGCAACAGCTATTTCAGTTTGATATATCTAATAACTATTGGACACAGTAATGTTTCTGCCATGAAATGAGGTTTATTGTACTAATAGAAAATATGCAATCTGCATCCAAACAAAATTTGACAGGTGCATAAGTATGGGCATCTCACCAGAAAAGTGACGTTAGTATTTAGTAGATCCTCCTTTTGCAAAAATAACAGCCTCTAGTCGCTTTCTGTAGCTTTTAATGAGTTCCTGGATCCTGGATGAAGGTATTTTTGACCATTCCTCTTTACAAAACAATTCCAGTTCAGTTAAGTTTGATGGTCGCCGAGCATGGACAGCCCTCTTCAAATGATCCCACAGATGTTCAATGATATTCAGGTCTGGGGACTGGATGGCCATTCCAAAACATTGTAATTGTTCCTCTGCATGAATGCCTGAGTAGATTTTGAGCGGTGTTTTGGATCATTGTCTTCCTGAAAGATCCATCCCCTGCGTAACTTCAACTTTGTCACTGATTCTTGAACATTATTGTCAAGAATCTGCTGATACTGAGTGGAATCCATGCGTCCCTCAACTTTAACAAGATTCCCAGTGCCGGCATTGGCCACACAGCCCCAAAGCATGATGGAACTTCCACCAAATTTTACTGTGGGTAGCAAGTGTTTTTCTTGGAATGCTGTGTCTTTTGACACCACGCATAATGCCTTTTTGCATGACCAAACAACTCAATCTTGGTTTCATCAGTCCACAGGACCTTCTTCCAAAAAGAAATTGGCTTCTCCAAATTTGCTTTTGCATACCTCAGCCGACTCTGTGGAGTGCTTGCAGAAACGGCTTCTTTCGCATCACTCTCCCATACAGCTTCTCCTTGTGCAAAGTGCGTTGTATAGTTGACCGATGCACAGTGACACCATCTGCAGCAAGTTGATGCTGCAGCTCTCTGGAGGTGGTCTGAGGATTGTCCTTGTCTGATCTCACCATTCTTTTCTCTGCCTTTCTGATGTTTTTCTTGGCCTGCCACTTCTGGCCTTAACAAGAACTGTCCCTGTGTTCTTCCATTTACTTACTATGTTCCTCACAGTGGAAACTGACATGTTAAATCTCTGAGACAGCTTTTTGTATCCTTCCCCTGAAAAACTATGTTGAATAATCTCTGTTTTCAGATCATTTGACAGTTGTTTTGAGGAGCCCATGATGTCACTCTTCAGAGGAGATTCAAACAGGAGAACAACTTGCAAGTGGCCACTTTAAAGTAGCTTTTCTCATGATTGCATACACCTGGCTATGACGTTCAAAGCTCAATGAGGTTACAAAACCAAAAAAAGTGCTTTAGTAAGTCAGTAAAAAGTAGGTAGGAGTATTTAAAACAAGAAAATGATAAGGGTGGCCATACTTATGCACCTGTCAAATTTTGCTTGAATGCAGATTGCACATGTTCTGCTAGTACAATAAACCTCATTTCAAGGCAGAAACATTACTGTGTCCAATAGTTATTAGATATATCAAACTGAAATAGCTGTTGCAAAAATGCCAATTTTTATAAAACATTAAGCTTAAGATTAATAGGGGTGCCCAAACTTTTTCATATAACTGTATATATATATGTATCTATATACATACATGTATAAATATGGCTGTTGTCTATATATAAATGTACAGTACAGACCAAAAGTTTGGACACACTTTCTCATTCAAAGATTTTCTGTATTTTCATGGCTATGAAAATTGTAGAATCACACTGAAGGCATCAAAACTATGATTTAACACATGTGGAATTATACATTACACTTTACAAAACAGTGTGAAAAATATTGAGAGTCCTCAGTGGTTGATACCTTTTAATGGCTAACTGAAAAGATGGTAACAAATTGCTAATGGCTAACACGGTACAAAGATATACATCTTTACTGTATCAAAACAGTGTGAAACATCTGAAAATATGTCTTATATTCTAGGTTCTTCAAAGTAGCCACCTTTTGCTTTGATTACTGCTTTGCACGCAGAAAAGGTGAACGGATGGACTCTACATGCCTGGTTCCCACCGTGAAGCATGGAGGAGGTGGTGTGATGGTGTGGGGGTGCTTTGAAGGTGACACTGTTGGGGATTTATTCAAAATTGAAGGCATACTGAACCAGAATGGCTACCACAGCATCTTGCAGCAGCATGCTATTCTATCCGGTTTGCGTTTAGTTGGACCATCATATATTTTTCAACAGGACAATGACCCCAAACACACCTCCAGGCTGTGTAAGGGCTATTTGACCAAGAAAGAGAGTGATGGGGTGCTACGCCAGATGACCAGGCCTCCACAGTCACCAGACCTGAACCCAATCGAGATGGTTTGGGGTGAGCTGTACCGCTCACCGCTTCAATTTTAAATAAATCCCCAACAGTGTCACCAGCAAAGCACCCCCGCACCATCACACAACCTCCTCCATGCTTCACGGTGGGAACTAGGCATGTAGTCCATCCGTTCACCTTTTCTTGCGTGCAAAGCAGTCATCAAAGCAAAAGGTGGCTACTTTGAAGAACCTAGAATATAATACATATTTTCAGTTGTTTCACACTTTTTTGTAAAGTGTAATGTATAATTCCACATGTGTTAATTCATAGTTTTGATGCCTTCAGTGTGATTCTACAATTTTCATAGCCATGAAAATACAGAAAAATCTTTGAATGAGAAGGTGTGTCCAAACTTTTGGTCTGTACTGTATATATATATATATATATATATATATATATATATAAACAAATTATCCCTATCGTGCTGTGGAAAATGCCAGTATATATACAGTTGTGTGAAAAAGTGTTTGTAATTTCCTATTCTTTTGCATGTTTGTGACACCTAAATGTTTCAAATCACCAAACAAATTTAAATATTAGATAAAGATAACACAAGTAATAAGTAATGACAAAATGCATTTTTTAAATGAAAGTCTTTATTGTTAAGGGAAAAAGAAATCCAAACCTACCGTACCCTGTGTGAAAAAGTGATTGCCCCCTAAATCTAATAACTGACTGGACTACATTATGATACCTGGCAATAAGTCTTATACAATGCTCTGGAGGAATTTGGCCCACTTATCTTTGCAGAATTGTTGTAATTCAGCCACATTGGAGGGTTTCCATGCATGAACTGCCTTTTTAAGGTCAGCCCACAGCATCTCAATCGGATTAAGGTCAGGACTTTGACTAGGCCACTCCAAAGTCTTAATTTTGTTTTTCTTAAGCCATTCAGAGGTGGACTTGTTAGCGTGTTTTGGATCATTGTCCTGCTGTATAACCCAAGTGCGCTTCAGCTTGATGCTAGAATTTTTTGGTAGACAGCAGAATTCATGGTTCCATTTACCACAGCAAGTCTTCCAGATCCTGAAGAGGCAAAACAGCTCCAGAACATTACACCTCCACCACCATATTTTACTGTTGGTATTATGTTCCTTTTCTAAAATGCTGTGTTACTTCTATGCCAGATGTAATGGGACGTACACCTTCCAAAAAGTTCATCTTTTGTCTCATCTCATCAGTCCTCAGAGTATTCTCCCAAAAGTCTTAGGGATCATCAAGATGCTTTCTGGCAAAACTAAGACAAGCTTTTATGTTCTTATTGCTCAGCAGTGGTTTTCAACTTTGGCCATGCAGGCCATTTTTTTCCCAGTCTCTTTCTTAAGGTGGAGTCATTAACACTGACTTTAACTGAGGCAAGTGAGGTCTGCAGTTCTTTGGATGTTGTTTTGGGGTCTTTTATGACTTCTTGGATGAGTCGTCACTGCGCCCTTGGGGTAATTTTGGTTAGTCAGCCATTCCAGGGAAGTGTATATTGCTCCATACAGTATACCCCATAAATTGCTACATACAGCATAATAGACCCCATATAATTCTCCATAAAGCATATAATGGCCCCCATATAATGCACCATACAGTATATTGGCCTCAATATTTGAAGCAATATATGGGGTGCTTTATAGTGTATGGAGAAATATATGGGGGTATTATATACTGCATGGAGCAATATATGGGAGCCATTATATACTGTATTGAGCAATATTTAGGGCCACTATATACTGTATGGGGAACTATATGGGGCCATTAAATACTGTATGGGGAACTATATGGGCCCATTACATACAGTATGAGGAACTATATGGATCCCATTGTATACTGTATGGAGCAATATATGAGGCCAATATATACTGTATGGAGCAATGAATGGGGCCCATTATACACTGTATGGAGCAATATATGCGGCCATTATATACTTGTGGATTAATATATAGGAGCCATTATATACTGTATGGAGCAATATATGGGGCCATCATATACTGTATGGAGCAATAAATTATGCCCATTGTACACTGTATGGAGCAATATATGGGGCCATTACATACTGTATGGAGCAATATATGGGGCCCATTATATACTGTATGGAGAAATATAAGGTGCCCATTATATACTGTATGGAACAATACATGGGACCATTATATACTGTATATAGCATTGTATACTTTATGGAGCAACATATGGGGGCCATTATATACTGTATGCAGCAATATATGTGGCCATTGTATAGTGTATGTAGCAATATATGAGGGCCATTATATACTGTTTGGAGAAACATATGGGGACATTATATACTATATGAAGCATTATATGGGGACATTATATACTGTATGGAGCAATATGACGGGGAGCCTGTGAAGCAAGCAGGAGGGCGGCATCGCAAGAAGAGGGGAGGCACTGGACTAGACCTGCTACACCCATCGGACTGGACTGCCCTGCAGGAAAGTATAATAAAAGTTATTTTTCTTCTCTTGCAAGTTGGTTCGGGGGCTTATCTACAGCATTATAGTATGTTGTAGATAAGCCCTGAAAAGAGGTGATCGTAACTCGTATCAGCCAAACAGGTTAGCTTTAAAATGGGATATAACCTGTGACATGAAAGAAGAACAAGGAGTCCTGGAAGTAATGCTATGGCACTCACAAAGCCCTGATCTCAACATTATCAAGTCTCTGTTAGATTACACAAGGAGACAGAAGGATTTGCACAAGGGAAACCCACAGAAGATCTGTGGTTAGTTCTCCAAGATGTTTGGATCAACCTTCCTTGCTGAGTTCCGTCAAAAACAGTGTGCAAGTACCTAGAAGAATTGATGCTGTTTTGAAGACAATGGGCGGTCACCAAGTATTGATTTTATTTAGACTTCAATTTTTTTATTCACTTTACATTTTGTCAGTTGATAAAAATAAACCCTTAACACATCTATTTTTTAAAACATTCTTACTTTGCAGCATTTTCCACCCCTGCCTAAAACATTTTACACAATACTGTAGATAATCACATAAAACAATAAAAATAAATTGTATTTAAAGAAGCTCGAAAGAATCTCATTTTATGATAATATTGTCCCTTTAAAAATGTTGACGGTTAAGAAAAAAAATCTGAATTTTTTTTTTTATAAAAGCATCATGGATATCACATATTTGTAATTTATTTAAATGAATTCTGCTGTAAACCTATGAAATGAGTAGAGCTTTGGACAATATTACAGCTGCCTCGCTCTCAGCTAATTTGTCATGATGCAGTGGTCTTGTAATGCAGGAAACTGATGCATAGCGACATAATCCTGTCTGACAATTACTGTGTTTTCCTAACATGGCCATTTTTCCAGCCAAAATGAGGACAGCACAATGAAGTATCAATGAGTAAACTTCACTTCATACACTTAAGAGCTGCAATGCCATTTCACAGTAGAATTAACACAACTGAGCTGCACTCTCTTAAAATGTCTACAGCCAAGTTATTATCACTCCAGAAACAAACTAGAGGGAACCCTATTAAACATGACGGCCTAATTGCAAACATAAGGACTTACATCTGAAATAGTTTAGACAAAAACAAGTTAGAAGTAGTTAGTTCTACATGAACATAGCAGCTCGGGTAATAGTATCTCTTTGAATATTATTTTCCGCAGTTTCACCAACAAATAAGAGTAATATATAGGATAATATTATCCTTTCAAAGTGACCAATTAATTTCATGACTGTATAAAAGAACAAAGCTTCAGGATGAGAACACTTATACAGATCATAGGAAGCCACTAATTACTAAATATGGAATTCCCTATACTGCTTACTGAAAATGAGATCAGGCAAAATGCAAATTTGCCTGAATTTCTGGGCAATTCCATTTATTCTCCACAAATTGGATTTCTCTTATTATGTTTTGGGGTCTCCTCAGAGCCCATAGCATAAAAAACTTAAAATATATATTAAAAAAAGGAATCCTTGCACCCACCTTACCACTCACCTCTATGGTCCCCCGCTACTCACCGTCACCTATCACACTCTTCATAACATCTTTTGATCCCCTGCTGCTCACTGTGGTCTCCATGAGTCTCATTGAAAGCCGAAATTGTACCACTCACCTCTATGGTCCAACTTCTACTTACTGAAACCAGTCCAGTCCTCGTCACATCAAATGTTCTGAAAAGATCTGAAATGTTTTTAACTCTATAGTAATAAAGCCTATTTTGATGGGAACCTGTCAGGTCCTCTGTGCCCCCAGGACCACCAGCAGTTGTGTCTGCATATATAAATCCCCTGCTAACAGTTCCTGTATTACATTACATACATAAATAGATCTTTAGAAGAAGTATTTCTAAAGTCAGTTTATGAAATGTAAATGAGGGCTTTGACTAGTCGAGGGGGTGTTAGTGTCCCCAGATTAGTAGGCCCACTTAAATGTTATCACGCCCCTGTAGGCGTGATAACATACCTTACAAGCACAGGCATCATCGTTATACTTATCCCACACATGTGTGAGGCTTCTTCCCCTCCTACAGTGGTGTGATAACATGCTAAATGGGCCAACTAGTCTGGAAACAGTAACGCCCCCTCAACTAGTCAAAGCCCTCATTTGTATATCATAAATGGACTTTAAAAATACTTTCTCTAAAGACCTGTTTATGTGTGAAATGTAATACAGGCACTGTTAGGCAGGGAAGTTATATATGCAGGCACAACTGCTGATGGTTCTGGGACACAGGGGACCCGACAGGTTCCCTTTAATGTCTAGGCCACTTTAATGACCGGTGTCACTTCATGTAGTAATAACTCTGGAATGCTTCAACGTATCACATCGATTCTGAGATTTGTTTTGTGACACATTGTACTTTATGTTAATAGTATATTTAGACCAATATGTTTTGGGTTTATTTTTGAAAATATCGGAATTTTGGATAAAAGTTTGAAAAATTCACAATTTTCGAACTTTCAATCTTTATATACTTAAGCCAGTTAGTCAAGCTGTAAATAATAATTAATAAATAGCTTTTGCCATATTTATATTTTACATCTGCATCATTTTACAAGCACCATTTTATTTTGTTAGAAAGTTAGAATGGTTAAAAGTTTGGCAGTAATTTTACATTTTTTTTCAAGAAATTTAGAAAACCTGTTTCTTTAGGGACCTATTTAGATTTAAATGGAGTTTGAGGTGCTTATATATTATAATCTCCCCAGAAGTGATACCCTTTTGAAAACAGCTCCCCTAAAACACTTTAAAACTGCTGTCAGGAATTTTTTTTAACCTTTCAAGTGCTACTCAGGAATAAATGCACAGTCAAATGAAAAAAAAAAGAATTGTAATTTTTACTCTAAAATGTTGATTTCTCACCAATTTTTTCACTTTTATGAGGAAGAGCACAAGAAAATGTACTACAAAGTTTGTCATCTAGTTTCTTCTGATCATGCTACTACACATCATGTGGTCAGAAACCTCTGTTTGGTCAAACAGCAGAGCTCGGAAGGGAAGGAGCACTATTTGAATTTTTGGAACACAAATTTGGCTGAAATAGACTGTGGGTGTCATGTCGCATTTGCAGTGCCCCTAAGGCACCCAAACAACAGTAAAGCATGTGAACCCACAGGTACAACACAGAATTTGATAACATTAGATTGTCGTATGGAAAATTTTCATTTTTTTTCAATAAAATGTTGCTCTAACCCCACATTTTTCTCTTTTTCAAGATGTAGCATGAAAAAGTGGACCACACAGTTTGTTATTAACTTTCTTATGAGCAAGGCAATACCCACATGTTGTCAAAAAGTTCTGTTTGAACACAAGGCAGAGATCAGAAAGGAAGAAGCAACATTTGGTATTTGGAATGTAAATTTGGCTGGAATTAATTGCTGACACGATGTCGCATTTGCACAGGCCCTGAGGTAGCAAAATAGAAGAAACCCCCACAAGTGACCCCATTTTGAAAACTAGACCCATAAATCAATACATCTAGGAGTATGTTAAGCTTGTTAAACCCGTAGGTGCTTCACAGAACATTTAAAATTGTGGATGTTAAAAATGAAAATTACGTTTTGTCTGCTAAAATGTTTTTTTATCCCAAATTTGCAGTTTTCACAGTGGATTATAGGAGAAAAAGGAACTTATAATTTGATATGCTATTTCTTCCAAATATGAAGATACCCCATATGTGGTCAACAACTTCTGTACAGACACATGGAAGGGCTCAGAAAGGCCAGAGCGCTATATGATTTTTGGAGACTACATTTTTCCGGAATAGATTGTGAATGCCGTGTTGCATTTGCAGAGCCCCTAACATGCCAAAAGAGCTGAATTTCCCCAAAGGTGACCACATTTTGGAAACTAGACTCCTCAAAGAATTCATCAAGGAACCTACTGAGCCTTTTTAACCTGCAGGTGATTCACAAAACTTTATAATATTTAGATGTGGAAAAAAAAAATTACTTTTTTTTCAAAGTTTTAGCACCAAATTTATAATTTCCACAAGGGATAATAAGAGAAAATGGATGCAATTTTTACCCCATGTGTGGTTTTACACTACTGTTTGAGCACACGTGTAAGGTTCTTTGTACATGTTTCTTGAAACTCAGTTTTTCCGTCGGCCATTTTGCTTTCTGTCTTTCTGCAGCTCTTGCCCTCAGTCAATATGGAGTTTCCAGCTTTCATGTTCCCGCCCTGATTCTCTCCCTCTTGCTTCTTAAGCAGCCTCAGCTGAGCAATCAGTGCTTCAGAATCAAGCCTGCAGTGAGCCTGTGACCTGACTCCTGGAAAACCTTGGACTTTGTACTCCAGCTATTTCCTACTGAGGAACTTTGGAACACTTGTGGACTCTGGAAACCTGCTATTTGATATCATCCACGTTTGTATGGAATTACGGTAACAGAGAAGAGATCCTGAACCTGTTGTGGAGAGTTATTGCTGAGCTTAAGTTACTCTGGCCTGCTGTGTCTCCTGCTTCTGTACCTGCAAACTGTGTGACCATTTTTGCCACTTGTATGAAGTAATACAAGTCCTTCTATATCAAACCTGTGTCTCATGTGTTTTCCTCGCACCCAAGCACAAGACGCTATATGAACTGTACACCATACATTACAAGATTCTGAAGCCAAACGTTATTGTCTGCTGGGTCTGGGAAGGCTGTGTCTGCTGTGACTGTGGATATCAGATGTCCGGTTATACTTTCTGTGATGACAGTGGTTGTGACTTCTCACAACCATTCCAGGTGAGCAATTCCCTTAATTTTACTCTGCAGTGTTACCACAGGTAAACACTATTGTTTTTTTTTTTTTTCTCTTCTCCTTCCAGTACTCCTGTCTTAAAAGATCTGGAAGATGGAGGCTCGCATAAAGGAGCTTTGCGGAGTGACTGATACAATCCTTGCAGATATACAGACTATAAAGACCCGTTTTGCAAACCCACAGGACCTCACTAATCACAATTTGCAAGTGTTTGGACAAACTACCCAGGATTTATGAGCCAGGATTGAGGTTCTAGAGGAACGAGTCCAGGCTCCTGCCATAACCCCGAGTTCTGGGATTCCCAAGTTACCCCCTTTTCATTTTGGCGGTGAACGTGAGAAATTCAGGGGATTTATTAACCAATGCAATCTTTTTTTTTCTGCACATGCTTCACAATTTCCCACTGAACGATCTAAAGTGCTTACTATAATCATGTTGCTTACCAACAAGGCTTTGATGTGGGCAAACCCTCTGATTGAGACTGAGGATGAATGTTTGGATCATCTTGATGCTTTCATTTCAGCCATGGGGCAGGTGTTTGATGACCCCAATCGAGGTGCAACAGCTGAAGCAGCCATGTTAACTTTGCGCCAAGGTAAGCGCTCAGTAGCCGAATATGCCTTGGATTTCAGGAGATGGGCCCTCGATACCACTTGGGACAGTTCCGCCAAAAAATCTATTTTTCGAAAAGGGTTGTCTCCACTGATTAAGGATGAACTTGCTCGTGCCGACCCTCCCACTGCGTTAGGTGACTTTATTAACTACTGCATCCGTTTTGATGCTCGTCTGACTGAACGCAGGCAAGAGAGATGGTTCGAAAGTAATCGCACTAACCTTTTCCTACCTTCCTCCCCAGCTAAGGAACCTTTGAGTAGGATCACACGGGAACCTGAACCTGAACCCATGCAGGTGGACTCTTTACAAAGACGGGCTAGTGATGCACGCAAAGAACATCGTTTAAAGGAAAATCTATGTTTCTACTGTGGTAAGTCAGGGCACTTCATTATAAACTGCCCCAGCCGTTCTCGTAAGACTACTGCAGCAGTCATTCACTGTGAGTGTTGCGAGAGGAGATCTGTCAGGTCCGAGCCTCAGGCTCCAGAGAGATCTGCAGCAACAGATATTGATTTCTCGGACTTAAACTCCGTCACTTCTGAGGACGATGACTGTGTAAACGCTGCAATTTTTCAAGTTTCCTCAGCGGTGTCCCAGCTGAGTTGTAAGAAAAACAATTCTCATTGCTTCCTTTCCATCAAACTCTGGGTTGACTCAGTCTGGGTGTCTAGCTCTGCTATGATCGACTCAGGGGCTAGTGGAAATTTTATGGATATCTCCTTTGCTCTGAAACAGGGGATACGTTCAGTGAAGAAGGCTACTCCAGTACAGATGGAGACTGTGGATGGCTCCCTGCTGACCTCTGGACCAGTGGATCAGGAAACGGAGCCTTTGAGGTCCTTATGGGTAAAGATCATCAAGAGAAACTGTCCTTTATGCTTATCTCTTCTCCCCACTTTCCCATTATTCTAGGGCTACCATGGCTGCAGGCTCAGAACCCTACCATTAACTGGGAGACCAAGGAATTACACTTTTCCAGAGAAACAGATGAGTCCAGAAGTTTCAGCTTGCTCTGTTCCTAAAGGAACCATGTCAGTCCCTGAACTACCAGCTGTATACCAGGACTATGTGGATTTATGTGACAAGAAAAACGCTGACCAGCTTCCCCTCACCGTCCATATGATTGTCCAATTGAATTATTGCCTGGAGCAGAGATACCTTTTGTAAGATCTACCCCCTGGCGGGGCCCGAGCTAAAGGCTTTAAAGGATTACATAGACGAAAATCTAGCCAAGGGCTTCATATGCCCCTCTTCATCTCCTGCAGGTGCACCCATCTTCTTTGTGAAGAAGAAAGATGGATCTCTGAGACCCTGCGTAGACTATAGGGAACTCAATAAGGTTACTATTAGAAACCGTTATCCATTGCCTTTAATCCCTGAGTTATTGGAGAGAGTGCAGCATGCCAAAATTTTCTCTAAACTGGATCTCCGTGGGGCCTATAACTTGGTCCGTATTAGACCTGGGGATGAATGGAGACTGCATTCAGGTCACGCTATGGACACTTTGAATATCTAGTTATGCCTTTTGGTCTGAGTACCGCCCCAGCCACTTTCCAACACTTGGTGAATGACATCTTCAGGGATCTCCTAGATACATTCGTGGTGATTTATTTGGATGATATTCTAATTTTTTCTAACTCCACAGAGGAACATCATGGACATGTGAGAATGGTCTTAGAACGTCTAAGACAAAACCATCTTTACATCAAACTTGAAAAGTGTGAATTCCATAGGACCGAAATTCAATTTCTGGGGTATGTACTGTCTACACAAGGAATTAGTATGGATGGAAGCAAGACCCAAGCCATCAAGGATTGGCCAATTCCTAGAAATGTGAAGGAGGTGCAGCGCTTCATCGGTTTGCCAACTTCTATAGACGTTTCATTAGGAATTTCTCTGAGGTAGTGTCACCTATCACCCAACTTACCCGAAAGAGTCTAGGTTCTCCTGGACCCCCCAAGCCCAGAAGCATTTTCCCATCTAAAGGATAAATTTACCCACCGCACCTATCTTAGTACATCCCAACCCCGAACTTGCCTTCATAATAGAGGTGGATGCTTCAGACTGTGCCGTTGGAGCTATACTCTCTCAGAGAACAGGTGAGAAGAATGTCTTGCATCCCTGTGCCTTCTTTTCCCAGCAGTTGTCTTCGGCTGAGAGGAACTACGATGTGGGCAATAGAGAGTTGTTGGCCATTATTGCCGCCTTCAAAGAATGGAGACACCTTCTTCAGGAGCTGCACAGCAAATAGTCGTCCTGACAGACCATCGTAACCTTGAATTTATCAGGTCGGCTAAGTGCCTGACTCCTCGCCAGGCTCGCTGGAATCTTTCCTAAACCAATTTAATTTTGTAATTTCTTATAGGCCAGGATCGCGCAATGGAAAGTCTGATGCACTCTCTAGGATTCATTCAGCAGAGACCCGTCCACTTACTCCTCCTAAGACTATTCTTCCTGACTCTAGATTCCTGGGAGTGATTCATAATCAAGACCTACTTAAGGACATCAAGGAATCATACCATGCGGATTCCTTGTAGGCACAACCCCAAGGGACGTAAGTCTTGTCTTTAAGAATGGTGTGTGGATTCAGGGACAACGTCTGTATATACCTGAAACAGTCAGATTGAGAGTATTGCAACTCATCCACGATTCCAAGATAGCTGGGCATAGAGGAATTCTAAAGACACAGGAATTTCTTTCTCGTTTCTTTTGGTGGCCCACTTACAGGAAAGATGTTTTAAACTATGTCACTTCATGTGAAGTCTGTGCAAGATGCAAAACACCTCGCTCCTCACCAACTGGTCTGTTACAACCTCTTCCCACCCCGTCCCGCCCGTGGGGATCCATTTCTATGGACTTCATTGTGGAGTTACCAACCTCTCAAGGGAAGAACACCATTCTAGTGGTGGTTGATCGTCTAACAAAGGCAGCTCATTTTATCCCTTGTGTCGGCTTACCCACTGCAAAACAGACATCAGACTTGATGATTAAGAAGTGTTTCGCTTACATGGAGTACCGGATGAGGTCATTTCGGATCGAGGGGTGCAATTCACTTCAAGGTTTTGGCAAAATTTCTGTGCAGCATTGGACATTAAAGTAAACCTTTCTTCTGCTTTTCATCCCCAGACTAATGGACAGACAGAACGAACCAATCAGACCCTGGAGCAGTATCTCCGCTGCTTTATCTGCCACCTACAGGATGATTGGGTGGATCTACTTCCACTGGCTGAGTTCTCTTATAACAACTCTCAGAGCGCCTCCACTAAGCAGTCTCCTTTTTACTCCAATTTAGGTTATCATCCTAACATTCTTCCTCGATTTCCCATAGAAACGCCCTTGCCAGCAGTGGCTGAAAGAAGCACGTCTTTACAAAAGAATATGGATCTTCTAAAGGAAAATCTGGAATTGGCTCAGGAAAGGTACAAGAAAGCAGCAGATAAATTTCGTAAACCTGCACCAGCTTTCAAGGTAGGAGACTTGGTCTGGCTGTCAACCAGAAATCTTAAGTTAAGGATTCCATCGTCTAAGTTGGGACATAAGTACATTGGACCCTATAAAATCAGTAAAATTATAAGTGCCGTTGCTTGTCGTCTTCAACTGCCTAGAACTATGAGAATCCACCCTGTCTTTCATGTATCCCTACTAAAGGCTGCAACACCCAATACGTTTCCTGGACGTTCTTTCTCCTTGCCCTGACTCAGTGCTAGTCGATGGTCAGGAAGAATTTGTGGTGGAAAGGATTCTAGATTCCAGGTTGTACAGAAATCAGTTACAATATTTGATTAAATGGCAGGGCTACCCAGTGGAGGACAACTCATGGGAACCAGTCAATAACGTTAATGCTCCTCGCTTGCTCCGCCAGTTTCATCAGAGGTACCCAGACAAGCCTGGTCTGAGGTCATCCGGAGGTTTTCCCTAAGGGGGGAGTAATGTAAGGTTCTTTGTACATGTTTCTTGAAACTCAGTTTTTCCGTCGGCCATTTTGCTTTCTGTCTTGCTGCAGCTATCTTGCCCTCAGTCAATATGGAGTTTCCAGCTTTCATGTTCCCGCCCTGATTCTCTCCCTCTTGCTTCTTAAGCAGCCTCAGCTGAGCAATCAGTGCTTCAGAATCAAGCCTGCAGTGAGCCTGTGACCTGACTCCTGGAAAACCTTGGACTTTGTACTCCAGCTATTTCCTACTGAGGAACTTTGGAACACTTGTGGACTCTGGAAACCTGCTATTTGATATCATCCACGTTTGTATGGAATTACGGTAACAGAGAAGAGATCCTGAACCTGTTGTGGAGAGTTATTGCTGAGCTTAAGTTACTCTGGCCTGCTGTGTCTCCTGCTTCTGTACCTGCAAACTGTGTGACCATTTTTGCCACTTGTATGAAGTAATACAAGTCCTTCTATATCAAACCTGTGTCTCATGTGTTTTCCTCGCACCCAAGCACAAGACGCTATATGAACTGTACACCATACATTACAACACGGCAGGAATTAGGCCGGCGTCACACTGGCGACAAAATCGGACCACTGCAAAGCGATGAAATATCACATTGCAGTCGGACCAATGTTAATCTATTTAGCAGCTCACAGTATCAGATTTTTTGTGGTCCGTTTTATACGTGCGAGTGCAATCGCAGCATGCTGCGATTGTCACCGATTGTGGGTCGACAATCGCCAATGCAAGTCTATGGATGCGAAGATAAGTGGAATTACAAATGGACCGTACGTGTGACTTGCGACTAAACCGACAGGAAATTGCATCAGGAATTCTCAGGAAGGATTTACATGCTAATTAGCCTTGCACATGTTGAAAAATAACAGGAAGAACGCCTCCACGGAGTCCACAAAACATGGCTGCGCACATAAACGTGGGAATGTTAATAGTATTGGTGCAGGAGAGGCCAGAACTATGGGACCAGCGCGACCCGCAATACTCTAACAGGACGCGCAAGGAGGCGGCGTGGCGCAGAATTTGTGGGCAAATGTTCCCCGATTTTTCCCAGAGATCTAGGGAGGACCAAGAGCGCTTAAGTAAGTAGTATACGTAAAACTATAACAAAGTTCATATATGTGACTGTATTTGCTCCCACCTATCTTATATTTGACCCATATCCGTTAATATTGTGTAGACAATATATTAGGCAACGCCTTATAATGAACAGTTTACACATTGTTCTGTGTCCACAAACAACATCAAAATCTTAACATCCATCCCTAAAGGTTGCTACTTAGTATGTGAAATGGTCTATCCACCTTCACCACACATTTCATGTGTACAGTCATGGCCAAAAGTTTTGAGAATGACACAAATATTATATTTTCACATGATCTGCTGCCCTCTGGTTTTTATGTGTGTTTGACAGATGTTTTTATCACAGACAGAAATATAATAATTGCAAACATATGATTAACAAAAGCTTATATTGACAGAATGAGTTAATGCAGCAAGTCAATATTTGCAGTGTTGACCCTTCTTCTTCAGGACCTCTGCAATTCTCCCTGGCATGCTCTCAATCAACTTCTGGACCAAATCCTGACTGATAGCAGTCCATTCTTGCACAATCAATGCTTTCATTTTGTCAGAATTTTTAGGTTTTTGTTTGTCCACCCGTCTCTTGATGATTGACCACAAGTTCTCAATGGGATTAAGATCTGGGGAGTTTCCAGGCCATGGACCCAAAATCTCTACGTTTTGTTCCCTGAGCCATTTAGTTATCACCGTTGCTTTATGGCAAGGTGCTCCATCATGCTGGAAAAGGCATTGTTGATTGCCAAACTGCTCTTGGAGGGTTGGGAGAAGTTGCTCTTGGAGGACATTCTGGTACGATTCTTTATTCATGGCTGTGTTTTTAGGCAAGACTGTGAGAGAGCCGATTCCCTTGGCTGAGAAGCAACCCCACACATGAATGGTTTCAGGATTCTTAACAGTTGGCATGAGACAAGACTGGTGGTAGCGCTCACCTTGTCTTCTCCGAATGAGGCGTTTTCCAGATGTCCCAAACAATCGAAAAGGGATTCATCAGAGAAAATAACTTTACCCCAGTCCTCAGCAGTCCACTGCCTGTACCTTTTGCAGAATATCAGTCTGTCCATGATGTTTTTTCTGGAGAGAAGTGGCTTCTTTGCTGCCCTCCTTGAGACCAGGCCTTGCTCCAAGAGTCTCCGCCTCACAGTGCGTGCAGATGCACTCACACCTGCCTGCTGCCATTCCTGAGCGTGCTCTGCACTGCTGGTAGCCCGATCCCGCAGTTGAAACACTTTTAAGAGATGGTCCTGGCGCTTGCTGGTCTTTCTTGGGCGCCCTGGAGCCTTTTTGGCAACAATGGAACCTCTCTCCTTGAAGTTCTTGATGATGCGATAGATTGTTGACTGAGGTGCAATCTTTCTAGCTGCGATACTCTTCCCTGTTAGGCCATTTTTGTGCATTGCAATGATGACTGCACGTGTTTCTTTAGAGATAACCATGGTTAACAGAAGAGAAACAATGATGCCAAGCACCAGCCTCCTTTTAAAGTGTCTAGTGGTGTCATTCTTACTTAATCATGAAAGATTGATCTCCAGCCATGTCCTCATCAACACCCACACCTGTGTTAATGGAGCAATCACTGAAAAAAGGTTACTGGTCCTTTTAAGGCAGGGCTGCAATGATGTTGAAATGTGTTTTGGGGGATAAAGTTAATTTTCTAGCCAAATATTGACTTTGCAAGTAATTGCTGTTAAGCTGATCACTCTTTATAACATTCTGGAGTATATGCAAATTGCCATTAGAAAAAGTGAAGCAGTAGACTTTGTAAGAATTAATATTTGTTTCATTCTCAAAACTTTTGGCCATGACTGTAGGTCAGGAACTT
Organism: Oophaga sylvatica; assembly: GCA_033576555.1. Taxonomy (NCBI): domain Eukaryota; kingdom Metazoa; phylum Chordata; class Amphibia; order Anura; family Dendrobatidae; genus Oophaga; species Oophaga sylvatica. The sequence continues at coordinate 465,110,719 of JARQOD010000003.1, forward strand.
AATGTGTGACCCTTTTGTTAAAGGCCAAGCTTTGCTCCAAATTTATGGTAGTTCTCATACCTCTGAAACTTATGTTTGTATGCATGTAGCTTTAAACACTCAAGTAGTTAGTTAGCCATCCTGAATACCATACAACTTTTGATGTGTTTTTCTGTACACATACCCAGAGACAACACAAAAAAGGCCATGTTCATAGCGACAGATGTGTGAAGTGTTTTCAAACTCCATAGCAGTAATATTTTGGGTTCTGCTTGTATTCACTTTGCAGTGACAGATGTGACAAGGCGGTGGCACAGCTGTCATGACTGCTACCGCAGGGAGAGGCAGCTGAGGGCGGTGAGTGGGGCCTCAGCATCGACCAAGAGGAAGTACCTGTATTTTGATAGGCTGAACTTCCTTGCGCCTGTGATGGATCTGCGACCGTAAGTGCATGTCTGTTGAACCCCTATGATTGTTTTGTAGCAGAAAAATCTATTTTTTTTCCTTTATAGGACGGAGTCTAACCTTACGGAGAGGGAGACAGGGTCGGACTCAGAGGTTGTGATCGACCCTATTGGTGATGGGGCTGAGGAGGTTGGCCCTTCCTCTGCAACCTCATCTGCGACCCAAGCAGCACCACCACCACCAGCAGCAGCTGCAGCTGAAGCTGAGGAGGCACACAGCCAGCCTCAACACCAAGAGGATCAAGCTGTCAGCAGTAGCCCTAATAGGGCTCATGATCGGTTGCCTCCTCGTTCCCTTATTACAAGGCGAGGCAGGCGCCGAAGAGAAGGAGTTGCTTCGGGGACAAGGAGGCAGGTGGACAGAGGAGTTCTGGACTATTTGTCCAATGTAGCTCATGATGATGGGGAGGAAGCCTTTGGCCGCAGTCTGGCACGCTACCTCAAGGGTATTCCACTAGAGCACAGACTGCAGATCAGAGGTGGACTTGAAATTGTTCTTGATGCAGGAACACCACCAAATTATCCCAACACCGTATTAGATTTTCTAGAAAGGTGGCAGCTTTTGCAAGAAAATCTACTATGGTTGTTGGGAACCCAGCAAAGGGAGTCTGCTTCTGCCTCTGATCCTCCTACTCATCATCATGAGCCTCCTTCTCCACCTCCTCCTTGTGTCCAACAGGAAACAACTCCTCCTCTTCAACCTCCTTCCTACTCCCACCTACCTCTGCATGTCCAACCCATGGGACAGAGTGGCCATTCCCAATATGCCCACTCAAACATACCCAATGTTGTTGGCTGGCCACAACATGGGTATGGTCGACATGGGCATATTGGGGGTCATTTTCAAACTGGTCAGCCATATACATATGACTCACAATACCAGTTTCCAATGTACCCCTACCCAAAACCCCATAATGATCCAGGCAGAACCAGCCAACTCCCTTTACCTTCTGCAACAGCTCAGGGTGACACACTGGTTGCTGAGGCCGCAAGGCAAACCAACCAACCTGGCCCTCCATCATCACCACCCCCACCTACCATCAGTTGTAGGTGATATTGTGTTTCTCAATATTTGAGTCATTATGTAACTACGTTAAATAGTTCAATGTTTATATTTTCGTTACAACTAAAGTGAATGCAACCTTCGGACGTTTTTGTCCAGGAGCCATAATTTAAGATGCACCAAAAAAGACAAGCACAAATGAAGTAAATTTGTGAAGTGCCATTAGTTGTCTGTCATTATTATTATATGTTATGTCCTGTATAACGTACACGTACCTGGACATTAGGAACAAGAGGACAACATAAATGAGGTAAAGAAAAGTGTGTTTATGGTACAAGAAAACAACCACACTACATATCTAAGGCCTCCTCTTGCCAGGGAGTAGCACCATCAGGGGTAAGAAAATAATTTGTGAAGACATCACGAACTTTAAGCCCAGAAGGGGGACGACGTGGATGTATGACTGGTCTCATAGGCATTGAGACATTACCAGACACAAGGTCAGGCACATCAGGAGATGAGGATTCATGCATTCTAGTGAAATTATGTAGTACCACACATGCTTTCACTACAGCATTTACATTATGTTCACTCAGCTGAAAGGCTGATTGGAGTACCCGCCATTTGGCTGTAAGAATACCAAACGTGCACTCCACCAGGCGTCATGCACGTGAAAGGCGATAATTAAATATGCGACACCGATGGTTCAGATTGCGACGTGGATATGGCCTCATAACATTTCGTGTCAATTGGAAGGCCTCATCCGCTACCACAACATAAGGCACTGGATCCATATTGGAGTGTGGAAGTTGACATGGTGGTGGTAAGTCCAATTGGTTATTGTGTAGCCGCCGACCCATAATGGAAGAATTGAAGACTCTGGAGTCTCCAGTCCTTCCATAGGCCCCAATGTCTACAATTATAAAGCGGTAGTTACTGTCGACCAAGGCCAGCAACACTATTGAAAAAAATTGTTTATAATTGTAGAATTGGGAGCCAGAGATCGGCAGCTTCCGCACACGAATGTGCTTCCCGTCCAGGGCTCCAATACAGTGTGGAAAATGTGATGTTTCTTGAAATCCACGTGCAATCCTCTACCAATCTGCCATTTTAGGCTCAGGCATGACCTCTTTATTTAGTCTTGACCAAATTTCAACACAAGTAGAGCTGACAATTCCTGAAATGGTGGATTTGCCGATTAAAAACGCTAAGTGCATAGCAGCGTATGACATCCCAGTGGAAAGGAACCTGCAATACACAAACAACAACATATATTTACACATCAGCAAACAAAACAACAATCACTTCATTACCCATATTTAAAATGAAAACATTTGTGTAAGCAGGCATTCACTAAATGCTATGACATACAATGCATTATGAGGGCTACACACAAGCAAATAGGGAAGATGGGTAAGTGTGTTAAGAACATGCATTACAATATGCTAACATTAACTAAGTTACAACACTGGAAAATTAGGTATGTTGTGGGAAACATCATCAACATATCGTAGACACACATACCGTAATGTTAGGAGAAGCCGTTCCTCAGCAGAAATAGCTGGACGCATTCTGGTGTTCTGAAAGGTTATCCAGGACGCACAATCTCCAGCAAAGTAGCAAAAGTTTGAACGCTCATGCGACAATAGTCAAAAAACTTGTCTGGATGGCTACAAAGCGTCAAATACAGGCGCTGAAAATGCCCTTTACTGATCCTTCGCCTCAAAAGTGGATGCACCCACATTCTTCGGCGGATTCTGGTAGCTTCAACTACAGTGTATGTCTCCCCAAAACGTCTGGATAGCACCCAATTGTACAGCAGACGCTCAGTGCTATTAAGGATCAGTCTGTCGCTCATGATTGGGACAAAGCAGCAAAGAAGCAGGAACCACAAAGAACAAAATGCCTCCACTGCAAAGTGGGGAGGGTCACAACACTTGGAGGAAGCTTAAATATAGCTCTGCCTGATTATTTAAATGTGTTGCAGGCCTCAAAACCGTTAAATGTCCATTTTGGTATGATGCCACAAAGAAATCGCAAGTCGGATGTCAATCGGATGTGAAACTTAAGCTCACATGCGACAAAAATCGCATCAGCGACGAAAAATCAGATGCCAGACGCATCAATATTCATGACATTTTGCTGCGATAATCGATCGACTAAAACGGTCAGATTTTTTAGACGTTGTGTGTGAAACCAGCCTTAGATGAAAAAGAGCGCTACTTGGCTTTTAGAACACAGATTCCATTTGAATAGATTGTGGACTCCATTAGCCTCGACCCTAAGGTGCCAGATGAGCAGAAATCCCCCCTTCACAGCTTAAGAATTTCAGCTATTGATGCAGTGAGTATTTTGAACCCACAGGTGCATCGCAGATTTTATATCATTGTGATGTAGAAATATAACATTTTAGGGGTTAAAACGTGATTTTTTTTATTTGCTGCAAATTTGTCAGTTACACAAGGTGAAACTGCACTCTACAATTTATTGCACAATTTTTTCTGAAAACGATGATAGCCCATATATCATCAGAAATTACTGTTAGGCCTCGCATGAGGGATGAGAAGGCAGGAGCGCTATTTGGCTGTTGAAGCACAGATTTTGGAAGAATAGTTTGTCGGCAATGTTTGCGAAGCCGCTTAAGAGCCAGAACAGCAGAAAAAAAAAAAAGCTGTCCCCATTGTAGAAATTGTACGTCTCAATGAATTCAGCTATGCTTGCAATGACTTTTTTGTAGCATCTACGCCGTGCTTTATTCTGGATAATTGCAAATCTGCCAGTTTAGTTCCGATACATTGTGCCCCCATATGGTGTAGTGCCTGCTTACAACAGTTTAGGCATAGTGGGGCTCAGAAGGAGAGCAGATTTCCCTTGATTTTATTTGAGCTATGTTACTTTTCCTTAGTCTTTTTTCTACCAGTAGCATTAGAACCCCTATATTTTCATTGACACATGGCAGACCTGAGTGGGGTATTGTACAGATTTGTGCGGTATAAGTTAGGGTTTTTTTATTGGTAACATTTTGGGCACATAGTATAAGGCTGGATCACATTCTTGTGTTCTACATTGACCACTTATGTCAGGGTTTCTATATAAATCCAATAAAAAATGCAAATCAGACAAAACCTCCCACCATAGTGAGGCAGATAGAGACAATTTGGAGTCCATTTGGTGTCTGTTCCGGTGGTGTCAATCTGTTTAGGCGTGCACAGAACTGTGGTCGACCACACCTGTGCACTAAAAAGGCTCATAAAATAACATGACACCACAAGAACAGAGATCAGACGGAATCTAGAGTGACTCCATCTGCCTCATTATAGTGAATGGTTCTGTTGGGGATTTTGTCTGAATTGAGGTTTTGAGGATTTACACAGAAACCCCTATGTACGCGCTCAGTGGAAAGCGCAGGATAAATGTGAACCAAGTCCAATTCTGATTTTTGGAAGGTAGGATGAAAAAATAGACAGCAGTACAAGAATAGTTCTTATTTTTGTATTTGTGTGGTTCACCTTGTGGTATAAGTGATAATACGGATTTATTCATTTATTATCACATGATACCATGGCAACGATCGGTCATACAATTACGTGTGTGATAAATCATGTCAAAGAGGGTCTTTTAACACTCTTTTCACCCCTTTGATACTGTTGTCGTGATTGACAATTGTATTTATGGGGTTAATTAGCCCCAATCAGTTCCAAAACAGTCCTTGTCAAATACCACAGGGTGTCAACTCATTTACAGCTGTCACCCACGGAAAATTTGGCTGTGGGGCAATGCTATTTATTTATTTCTGATTGCTGTTTTAAAATGGCGATGATTGAATAAGACCCCTTAAGGGCCGCCATTTTAATGCATATCGCCGGTCGTTAAGGGGTTACAATGGTAAAAGCATTTAATCATGTTATACATAATACTAATTTTTATTTCCATAGTGCCAACATATTCGGCAGCATTTTACAATTCAGAGGAGACATGTACAAACAATAAAGACGTTACAGAGTAACACATACAGTTGGTACGGAAAGGATTCTCTAATTACGGAAGCAACAGAATTACTTTCATTTGTGTCCCAGTTCCCTGTTCCAATAAATCTTGTTGAATTGTTTATCGGCCTGCTGTCTCTTCCTGCTCTGTCGCATACCCCGTCACAGGTATGTGTGGAGAAAACCAGTCACTGCTCATCACTAGTGATGAGCCACCCCTGAAGTGTTCGAGTTCGGTTCGGTTCGCCGAACAGCCGTATGTTCGAGTAACTGTTCGTCGAACTGTTCGTTGAACAGGTCGAACACCGTTAAAACCAATGGCAGGCAAACAAAAACACATAGAAACACATAGAAAACACATAGAAAACACTTCAAAGGTGTCCAAAAGCTGACAATAAATATATATATATATTTTTATAGTTCATACACTTCTACATAGTATAATAGCCGCTAATTCAATTGCCGGCTTTTGTGAAATTACAAACCCGACATGAAATGACACATGGTTTACATACAGTTAACCATGTCATTTCATGTAGTTTGATCTATAGTTTTCACTATTAATTACATGAGTGTATGTGTGCAAAATTTCACACATGTAGGGGTTAATTAAAGGTGTAAATTCGTTGAAAAAAAATGCGTGGGCTCCCGCTCTATTTTCTCAACCAGACAGACAAAGCCAGCGAGTGGGGGCAGATAATATAAGCCAAGGGAGGGTGCATTTATTTTGTGCCCCCCCTGGCTACTACCATCTGCCCCCAGCCACCCCAGAAAAGGCAAATTGTCAAATTGACAACTCTCAATTATTAACCTGGCTTAAAGTCACCTTTCAATAGCAAGGTGGCTTTAACCCATTATTAACCCATTCGCCACCGCTACAGGGCAATGGGAATAGACTGGCAAAGTGCCAGAAAGGGCGAATCTAATTATAGATTTGCCTTTTCTGGGGTGGCTGGGGGAAGATGTTAGTAGCCAGGGGGGGCACTAATAAATGCACCCTCCCTAGGCTAATATTATCTGCCCCCACTCGCTGGCTTTGTCTGTCTGGTTCAGAAAATAGCGCAGGAGCCCACGCATTTTTTTCTGCGAATTTATACCTCATATATATATATATATGTCATTGTGACACAAATATATTATATATATATATATATATATATATATAGGTCATACACTTCTACATAGTATAATAGCCGCTAATTCAATTGCCGGATTTTGTGAAATCACAGACACGACATGAAATGACACATGGTTTACATACAGTTAACCATGTCATTTCATGTAGTTTGATATATGGTTTTCACTAACAATTACATGAGTGTATGTGTGCAAAATTTCACACATGTAGGGGTTAATTAAGGTGTAAATTCGTTGAATTTTTTTCAACGAATTTACACCTTTAATTAACCCCTACATGTGTGAAATTTTGCACACATACACTCATGTAATTGTTAGTGAAAACCATATATCAAACTGCATGAAATGACATGGTTAACTGTATGTAAACCATGTGTCATTTCATGTCGGGTGTTTCTGAAATTTCACAAAAGCCGGCAATTGAATTAGCAGCTATTACAGTAACGCAGCTGCAATGCAGGCTAGTGTGCTCCACATGTAGGCCACAGAGGGAAGAAGGGATTACTCACTCCCAGGACAGGCCTGCACTGCAGCAGCCAAAACCACCACCAGGTGGCAGCAAAAACATCCAAAGCTGAGTTAGGAATAATCAGTCATACGAAGTACCAGAGGTCTCAGCAAGCCCGTGGTCAGAAACAAGCCAATAGGTCAAAACCAGATGGGAGCTGTCAGGCTACTGCAGTGTAGCGCAACCTTCCCCAGAGGGAGCTAGGGAGGGACGTGAGACTGCGTACACAGAGAAGCTCTACAAAACAGAAGCACAGGCGCCACCAAGTGGCGGGAGCGTGGTCAGACAAGCCGAGTCAAAACCGTACAGAGGCAGAAGTACCAGAAGGAGCAGCAATACATGTAGTCAGTATACCAAGCCGAGGGTCAAATAGCCAGACAGAGAACGTAGCAGCAGAGACGGATACCAAGAGACGGGGTCAGAGTCAGTCCGGGTTATACACGAGTAAACAAGTCAAAGGAAGGAGGATCACCAGGGAACAAGGGTCAGAGGCTCTAAACTGGAAGCTTGAGCTATCACTAACACTGGTAAGCTGGCTGTAACGGACTGAAATAGCCCCCGCATGACCAGTTCTGAGAGAGGACAGCAGAGCATAAACTCCGGACTGGACCATGACAGTACCCCCCTCTCAATGGGGGGCCACCGGACCCCCAGGCTTCTCTGGATGACGAGCGTGAAAGGCCCGGACCAACCGCTCAGCATGGACCGAACGCGCCGGCACCCATGACCAGTCCTCAGGACCGTACCCTTTCCAATGGACCAAGTACTGAAGTGAACGGCGGAGCATACGAGAATCCACCACCTGTTCCACCTTGTACTCGGTCTGTCCATTTACCACAACAGGCGGCGGGTGTGAGGAAGACTCACCAGAGGAAGGCACTGACGGCTTCAGAAGCGCCTTATGGAACACATTGGGGATCCGCAACAACGGAGGCAAGCGCAGGTGAAAGACCACAGGATTAATCACCTCTAAAATTTCATACGGACCAATATACTTGGGACCCAACTTAGCCGAGGGAATTCTCAGCCTTATATTTTTGGTGGATAACCATATCTTATCCCCCACCTGATAAGCTAGCCCCACAGAACGTCATTTATCTGCAAAAATTAATATTTGCCCTGAGCCTCCCCAATGTTTCTCTGAACCTCCCTCCAGACCTCCCCCAACCGCAGAAAGGCCGAATCAGCCCCTGGACATCCTGAATCCAGCCGGGAAAACTCACCAAAATGAGGGTGAAACCCATAGTTGCAGAAAAATGGAGAAGTACCAGTGGACTGATTGACACGATTATTGAAAGCGAATTCTGCTATAGGTATTGCAGAGCACCAATCATCCTGTCTAGACGTGACAAGACACCGTAAAATATGCTCCAAAGACTGATTGGTCCTTTCAGTCTGACCATTGGTCTCAGGATGGTAGGCCAATGAAAATGTCAGACTAATGCCCAGCCTTTTACAAAAAGCCCTCCAGAATTTTGCCACGAATTGCACCCCTCTATCAGACACCACACTGACAGGCACACCATGCAACTGGATCACATGCTCAATGAATAGTTTAGATAGAGTCTCAGCATTCGGGAGGCCCGTTAATGGTACAAAATGTGCTTGTTTACTGAACCTATCAACAACTACCCAGATCACGGTTTTGCCATTAGAGGGAGGAAGATCGGTGATAAAATCCATGGACAGATGAGTTCATGGTCTATCCGGAATTGGCAGTGGCACCAATTCCCCGGCCGGCCGGTTGCGGGAGGCTTTTGCGCGGGCACAAGTTTCACAGGAGGACACAAACCCAGTGATGTCAGACGTCAACGAGGGCCACCAGAACAGCCTAGTGATGGCTTTACGAGTGGCCACGATTCCCGGATGCCCACTCAGAGCAGAGTCGTGGAACTCCCGAAGCACCCTTAATCGATATTGGACAGGCACAAAGAGCTTATTTTCAGGTATGGACGATGGAGCAAGAGATTGGGACTCACGAATCTCCTGTTCCAATCTCGAGGACACCACAGTCACCAGCACCCCACGCTGAAGAATGGAGGAAGGAGGTTCAGGAGGAGATACTGGATCTAGGCTGCGAGACAAGGCATCTGCCTTCACATTCTTGGACCCTGGTCTGAAAGTAATGGAAAACTGAAATCGGGAAAAAAAAAGTGACCACCTTGCCTGTCTCAGAGTTAAACATTTGGCAGACTCGATGTAAGACAGGTTCTTGTGATCTGTAATGACAGTGATACGATGAGCCGCCCCCTCCAAAAAATGCCTCCATTCTTCAAATGCCAATTTAATGGCCAACAATTCCCGGTTACCCACATCATAATTCCTCTCAGCAGAGGAAAATTTTTTTGAAAAGAAGGCACAGGGTCTTAAGTTAGTTAATGTGGTGGGCCCCTGGGACAACACAGCCCCACTCCCACCTCAGAGGCGTCCACCTCTATGATAAATGGTTTAGACAAATCAGGTTGAACCAGTACAGGGGTAGTGATGAAACTGATTTGTAATGAAGAAAACGCCGCCACAGCTGGAGCTGACCAGTTTTTTAGATCAGCCCCCTTTCGAGTGAGATCAGTGAGGGGTTTGACCACTTGAAAAAACCCTTTGATAAATTTTCTATAGTAATTGGCGAAACCCAGAAAACACTGAAGACGCTTGAGATCTCTGGGTTGCACCCAATCCACAATGGCCTGTACCTTCCTAGGGTCCATACGAAACCTCTCAGAGGACAAAATGACCCCTAGAAAGGACAATTCTTGAGTAAAAAATGATCACTTCTCCAGTTTGGCAAAGAGAGAGTTCTCCCTGAGCCTCTGGAGAACCGCACGAAGATGACCCATGTGACTTTGTCTATCAGAAGAATATATGAGTATATCATCAAGATAAACTACCAAAAAGCGTCCAATAAAGTCTGAAAAAACATGGTTAATGAAATTCTGGAATACCGCTGGTGCGTTAGTCAAGCCGAACGGCATGACCAAATTTTCAAACAGACCTTCAGAGGTGAGAAACACAGTTTTCCATCATCCCCCTCCGGCATACGGATGAGATTGTATGCTCCCCTGAGGTCCAACTTAGAAAACCATCTGGCCCCGGACAATTGGTTGTATAAATCAGGTATCAGTGGGAGAGGATAAGTGTTTCTTATGGTGATCTTATTCAGTTCTTGAAAATCGAGGCACGGGCGTAAACCACCATCTTTTTTTTTAACAAAAAAGAACCCCGCCGCCACAGGAGAGACAGATGGCCGAATATATCCTTTACGGAGGCTTTCAGAGATATACTCCTTCATAGCAGCTCGCTCAGGGATGGAGAGATTGTACAGACGGGCTTTGGGCAATTTGGCACCGGGAACAATATCAATGACACAATCAAATGGGCGGTGTGGTGGTAGAACCTCAGCCTCTTTTTCGGAGAACATATCCTCAAAGTCCTTCAGGTACTCCTGAATACCCTCTAGACTGACGGATGACATAGACACAGTAGCAAGACAAATTTTAGAACAATTAGGTCCCCATTTGACAATATCCCGGGACCCCCAGTCAATAACCGGGTTATGCCGTTGCAACCAAGGAAACCCTAACACCAGGCCAGCAGGGAGGTTATCCAAAACAAGCATGACATGTGCTTCTGGTGCAGGGCCCCCACCCTGAGGGTGAATTCTTGAGAAATTAAATGGAGACCATCCTTTGTGAGAGGTGTAGAGTCAATAGCCACAATTTTTAAGGGAGTCTCCAACCTAACTGTCCCTAATCTACAGCGGGCCACCAGTTTAGAGTCAATCAGGTTCAGGGATGACCCACAGTCTACAAAAGCCGACGTATGGACAAAGCAGTTCTCAACACCAAGTTCCACCTTTAACAGTATCTTTGCAAATGAAGAAAAAGGTACCTGAGAGTCTGAGTGACCTCCACGATGATTACCCAGACTCAGCCGCTTGTTAGTGGATGGACAAGATGGGCAGTCCCTTTTCCAATGTCCGGGATCTCCGCAGTAAAAACACAGCTTTCCATCACGCCGCCGTTTTCTCTCTTTCTCCTGGAAGTCGGTGGCTCTCACCTCCATAGATTCAGACAGAAGCAAAACATCAGGGTTAGCAGGGAACAACGGAATCCCCCGTTGTATTACACCTCTATCCCGTAGCCTCCGATCAATACGGATAGCCTGAGTCATAGCCTCCTCCAGAGAGCTGGGAGGTGGATGGAGAGCCAGAGCGTCCTTCAAGCAATCCGACAGTCCCTTCCCGAATAGACATCTCAGTGCGGAGTCATTCCAAGATACCTCAGTGGACCATCGACAGAACTCGGAGCTGTACCATTCGGCTGAGTGCTTCCCCTGAACCAGACCCATAATGGTGTTCTCTGCCACCCTAACACGGTCCAGTTCGTCATAGATAAGTCCTAGGGCCTAGGGCCTCAAAGAACCTATCTACCGAGCTCCGTCCAGGAGCGGTAGGGGGCAGCGAGAAAGCCCAGGATTGGGGACCTTCCCTAAGTAAGGAGATAATAATCCCTACCCACTGATTCTCATCCCCAGATGATCGGGGTCTAAGAGAAAACCATAATTTACAACTCTCCCTGAATATGAGATACTGATCTTTTTTGAAAGAAAACGTGTCAGGAAGTTTAACTGTGGGTTCGGGGGAGTGCAAAACAACATATACAGAGTCATCAGGTAGACTAACAATATGAGAGGTGTTTCCCTGCACAGTCTTAATATTCTCAGTAATTTTTTTCTGCAAGTGGGTATGAGACGTAACAAGGGACTGATGTCTCGCAGAAAAATCCTTCACCATCTGCGTCAAACTGGACACTTGATCCGCCAAGTTATGCAGCGGATCCATGACCAGAGAAAAAAAAATTGCAAACTCCCGTTTAAATATATAGTTAGTGATAAAGTAACGCAGCTGCAATGCAGGCTAGTGTGCTCCACCTGTAGGCCACAGAGGGAAGAAGGGATTACTCTCTCCCAGGACAGGCTTGCACTGCAGCAGCCAAAATCACCACCAGGTGACAGCAAAAACATCCAAAGCTGAGTTAGGAATAATCAGTCATACGAAGTACCAGAGGTCTCAGCAAGCCCGTGGTCAGAAACAAGTCAATAGGTCAAAACCAGATGGGAGCTATCAGGCTACTGCAGTGTAGCGCAACCTTCCCCAGAGGGAGCTAGGGAGGGACGTGAGACTGCGTACACAGAGAAGCTCTACAAAACAGAAGCACAAGCGCCACCAAGTGGCGGGAGCGTGGTCAGGCAAGCCGAGTCAAAACCGTACAGAGGCAGAAGTACCAGAAGGAGCAGCAATACACTTAGTCAGTATACCAAGCCGAGGATCAAATAGCCAGACAGAGAACGTAGCAGCAGAGATGGATACCAAGAGACGGGGTCAGAGTCAGTCCAGGTCATACACGAGTAAACAAGTCAAAGGCAGGAGGATCACCAGGGAGCAAGGGTCAGAGGCTCTAAACTGGAAGCTTGAGCTATCAGTAACACTGGTAAGCTGGCTGTGAAGGACTGAAATAGCCCAGCCAGCTCCAGAGCGAGGCCGAGGAAATTAACCCCCGCATGACCAGTCCTGAGAGAGGACAGCAGAGCATAAACTCCGGACTGGACCATGACAATTACACTATGTAGAAGTGTATGAAATATATAAATATATATATATTATATCTCACAATGACATGTATATATATATATATATATATATATATATATATATGTATTCTATGTGTATATATGTAGTGTTTTGTGAGCTGTCAGTGTGATTTTACAGTAGCCGGGGATGAATTGCCGGCTTTTCAAAGGACACCGGTGCATAGGGCCTGTGCACACGTTGCGGATTTGCCTGGGGATTTTTCCTCGCCGAATCTGCACCTCTTGGCAGAAAACAAATGTCCTTTTTTGACGCGGTTTTGATGCGGTTTTTGTATGCGTTTTTGACTGCTAAATAAAGATATGTTATTTAACAAAAAAAGATTTGTGATGTCATTTCTTGTCCAACCTCCTCTTTTACATTTGTCCAACCCACACTACATTACATACACACAGATAGAGATAGAAAGATAGATAATAGATACCAGAAGTTAGATAGATAGATAGATAGATAGAAAATACATAGATAGAAAATACATAGATAGATAGATAATAGTTAGAAATATATATAGAAAGATAGATATATAGATAGAAAGATATATAGGTAGATAGATGATAGATAAAATGGTACATAAATAAAGACACACGCGCACACACACAAAATCTTAACGCAATATAGTTAATAAACAAAAAATAGGAAAAAAAATGGCGTGGGCTCCAGCGCAATTTTCTGCGCCAGAGAGGGAAAGCTGACAGCTGGGGCCAATATTTCTAGCCTGGGAAAGGGTTAATACCCATGGATCTTCCCAGGCTATGAATATCAGCCCGCAGCTAGCCTTCACTGGCTATTAAAATAGGGGGACCCCCCAAAAAATGACGTGGGGTCCCCCTATAATTTATAGCCAGAAAGGCTAGGCAGACAGCTGCGGGCTGATATTCATAGCCTAGGAAGGGTCATGAATATTGGCGCCCCCTGTTGTGAATGTTTTAGAAATGAATTCTGAGCAGAAGCTCCCTCTGGTTGTTACAAACAGTACTGAACCATTCAATGAGGATTGGCAATCAGGAGTCACAGACTGGTCTTATATAAGGGAGGTTCCCTCCCATCATGGTTGCCGGTGATCAATTGTTCTTGTCTCAACTGTGGTTCCTGGTTCTCTTGGAAGCTTGCTGAGTCTTGCCTCTTCTTCTGCTTTCAGATAAGATATTTTCTGTTTTTGTTTTTGTGCTTACCATTTGCATATTTCTCTGCATTTCTGTGAGGTTAGCCAGGTTCCCCCCCGGGGGGCTTGGGCTCCTCTCAGTTCCGCTGGAGCCATTGTTATTTGTTCATTTGCCTTTTCCAGTTTTTTCAGTGGCTGCAGCTTAGTTTTGTTACACCAGAGAACTGATTTAGGTGGTAGAGGTCGTGTGATCTCAGGTGTTTTTGCAATTAGTAGCGTTGGCATTTTTTTAGGGTTTTTTTTTGGATTGCAGTGAGTATCCTTTCTATCCTTTTCTGTCTAGGCAGATTGGGCCCCAGCATTTGCTCATACTATTTTCTGTCTGTGTCTGTATTTTCATCTTGTCTAACCGCCATTACATGTTTGGGGGCTTCCTATGTTCTTTGGGGATCTGCTTCGGGGCAGATAGCTTTCCTCTTTCTATCTTTAGGTGCAGTTAATCTCTCAGGCTGTGACGAGGCATCTAGGACCAACGTAGGAACGCTCCACGGCTGCCTTTAGTTGTGGTGGTTAGTCAGGGTACTGCAATCCAATAGATTCCAACCTCTCTGGTGTATTGCCATTTTTGCCTTCTCTCCTCAGCTACCAAAACATAACAGCCCCCCTGGCTAAAAATACCAGCACCCAGCCGCCCCAGAATTGGCGCATCTGTACGATGCGCCAATTCCGGCACTTAGCCCCTCTCTTCCCACTCCCCTGTAGCGGTGGGATATGGGGTAATAAGGGGTTAATATCACCTTGCTATTGTAAGGTGATATTAAGCCCAGTTAATAATAGAGAGGCGTCAATAAGACGCCTATCCATTATTAATCTTATATTAATAAAGGGTTAAAAAAACCACGCACACAAGAATAAATTATTTTAATGAAATAAAACACAAAACGGTTTTCATATCTTTATTATACACTCAGATCCAGGTGATGCCACTGTTCTGAAGGGCCTCCCAGTGATGCACTGACAGGAGACAATGGCTCCTGCAGTGCATCACTGAGGTTACCTGAGTTCATTGTCTCACTTTATGGCAATGCTGCGTGGGAATTTTCTCACCCAGCATTGCTGTGAGAGAATGAACGGAAGTGACGTCATTCTCTCCCGGCGGCAGAGCGGTACACAGATCGATGGCGTCGTGGAATAGGTGAGCATGTGCTCAATGTTATGTGTTGTATGTCATTGTATGTTCTGTATGTCATGTGTATGTTCTGTATGTCATTGTATGTCATGTGTATGTTATATGTATGTAATGTATGTGATTTTTTTTTTACATTCAGCACATTAGCCGGATGATGGGACTACTACTGTCCCATCATTGGCTAATGTGTCAGTCACTGTCACTGTAGCAGGCATAGCCGGATGGGACTTGTAGTCCCATCCCACGATGCCTGCATACGCGGAGACACACACACAGCCCCGCACACTGCCGCACATACACAGATCACGCACACAGCCCCGCACACTGCCGCACATACACCGATCCCGCACACTGCCGCACATACACGATCCCGCACATACACCAATCCCGCACACTGCCGCACATACACCGATCCCGCACATACACCGATCACGCAGACACCGGCACACAATCTCACATAACGACGCAGCAGCGATCCCGCAGGCGATGCGACCAGATAAGGATCGTTGCTGCGTCGCTATGTGATCGCTGCTGAGCTGCCAAAAAGGCAGATCTCAGCAGTGATCAGGACAGCGAGTACGCCGGTAACAAGCGACACACGTCGCTTAGTTACCGGCTGTGTACGTTGGATACCAGCCCGCTGATGAAGGGAGCTGGTAACCAATGTACACGTCGGGTTTCCAGGCGCTGCGCGGTGCCTGGAAACCCGCTGTGTATCTTGGTTACCAGCTCCCCTGAAGCAGCACACTGGTATCCAACGTACACATCGGATTTCCAAGCACAGCCTCGCGCCTGGAAACCCGACGTGTACCTTGGTTACCAGCTGATCGCTGGTCTCCTGACTGCCACACACAGTGATGCATGCTGGCCAGCGGGAGCCCAGCGATCATAAATGATTTTATGAAAAAATCCAGTCACGATTTAGGTGCACGAAAAGTATCGAACATAACCTCGAACAGCCGGATTTTTTCCAAATCGTTCAGTTCGTCGAACGGCTCGAGCACCGCCCAAAACAGCTCGAATTTGAGATTGGCGAACAGTTCTAGTCGAACACCGCTCATCTCTACTCATCACCTGCCCAATACAATCCCAACAGTGAAACATGGTGGTGGCAGCATCATGCTATGTGGGTGTTTTTCAGCTGCAGGGACAGGACGACTGGTTGCAATTGAAGGAAACATGAATGCTGCCAAGTACAGAGATATCCTGGATGAAAACCTCTTCCAAAGTATTCTGGACCTCAGACTTGGCCAAAGATTCACCTTCCAACAAGACAATGACCCCAAGCACCCAGCTAAAATAACAAAGGAGTGGCTTCAGAACAACTCTGTGCTCATTCTTGACTGGCCCAGCCAGAGCTGTGACCTAAACCCAAATGAGCATCTCTGGAGAGATCTAATAATGGCTGTCCACCAACGTTCATCATGCAACTTGATGGAACTGGACAGGATCTGCAAGGAAGAATGGCAGAGGATCCCCAAATCTAGGTGTGAAAAACTTGTTGCCTCATTCCCAAAAAGACTCATGGCTGTAGTAGCTCAAAAAGGTGTTTCTGCTCAGTACTGAACAAATGTTCTGAATACTTATGACCATTTGATATTTCGGTTTTTCTTTTTTATAAATTTGCAAAAATTTCTACATTTCTGGTTTTCTTCAGTCAAGATTTTTTTTTTCTGTGTGTTCACCTTATGTAATGGCACTTGCCCGTTATGTGAATTGATGACATCAATATACTTCACATGTGGAATTTATCTAAAATATGTAATTATGGGTGATACATATATCGACTATGCTTGGTATTATATCTGAGATTATACCTATACGTGTATATGGACGTTGCTTTGGTGTCCCTGCTATGTTCAAATTCATGTGGTGACTTATGCACGTCACTTTATTCAGCTCCTTTGCTACCATTGATAGTATCATTTTTAAATGAATAAAGTTGTATTTTTCTGAATATGGACTTTTTGCACTGTTTTTTTCTGTGGTCTTTCTAATGCTATGTATGCAGTGTGTCCTATATAGTCCAGTGAGATTGAGTTGTCCCTATTAGACTATATATACACTTGTTATTATGTCATTCTGGGGTCACCTTAAGTGTCATCCTGTTCTCCTTCCAGTCAAGATGGGGTGCAGAATGTACATAAATGAGTAGAAATGAACTTTTTTGAACTTACCAAATGGCTGCAATGAAGCAAAGAGTGAAAAATTTAAAGGGGTCTGAATACTTTCAGTACCCACTGTAAATTAACAGCTGCTAAGAGGAGTGAGGTTCCTGCTCACAAGCTACAATCTATGAGGAAATAGGCAAACGCAAAAGGTAAAAGGTGCTTGTATTGTAGCATCCATCCATCAATATAATAAATAGTGCATTCAAATAACGCTGCATGAAGCGGTCAAGTACAGACACAGAGGGCTATTAAGTGCATGAAGACTGTGTAGATAGATAACGTGAGGGACCAAATTCTAAGGAAAATTTAAAAAGAGGAACAAGGAATTGTTAGATTATTGATGTGAGGCGATAGATCCGTCTAAGGAGATGTGATTTTAGGACCAACTTAAAACTGTGGATGCTAGGAATTAATTTAATTTTCCAGGTTATTGCATTCCAGAGAACTGGCAAAGCAGAAGAGAAGTCTTGGAAACAGGAGTAGGAGGTTCAGTTTATTGAGGATGTTATACTAAGGTCATTTGCGAAATGGAGAGCACAGGTAGGGTGGTAGATCGAGACTATGGAGGATATGTAGGATGGTGCTGAACTGCGGAAAGATTTGTGTGTAAGAGTGATTAGTTTATATTGTATTTTGTAGCAGATGGACCACTAGTGTAATAGCTGGCACAGGGTAGAGGCATCGGTGTTACGGTTGGAGAGGAATATGATACTGGCTGTGGCATTCAGGATGAATTAGAGAAGGGAATGTTTAGGAAGAGGGAGACCGATTAGTTGAGGGTTGCATTAGTCCATATGATAATGAATAAGAGCAACAGTAAGAGTTTTTGCAAAGTTAAAAGGCAAGAGAAGGTCAAATTCTAGAGATATTTAGTAGTACTAGAAAAACCTAGTCGTACCTGATAATATTGTGAGTGTGGCACCTTTCCATGTAAAGCAAATAAATAACAATAATAATAATAGCATGTATACATTTTGTAATTATCAGAATAAAGCTGGAATATTTCAGATATCGTATGCGCTTTATTAAGAGTCACTCAACGAGAATTCAAGTACGCACGTCTGAATGAACTATTTTATTCCAGCAGAAGCAGCTTAGATACAATTCTGGCTTTAGGCATTATGCATATTCATTTTAAAAGCCACTAATTCTTTCAATTCAAAGAGCATTGTCAAGTATTCTTAGAGGCTTATCAAATAGTCCCTGGCTTTTAATTCAAGAAGTCTTTATAAATTCTGACATGTTCTAAGGTATCGGATTCAAGAAGACCGAATGATGATTTCGGTGACTGCGCTTTGTAAGAGCCCTGAATGTTATTACTTTATCGCCTCTCATCCTGCATTGTGTTATTCCGGTATAACAATCCGTCTGGTTTTAGCTCTGTTCTGTATCTGGACTACATACCATAACAGCGAGCTACCATAGTGAATATTACAGTCATTTAAGAAGGCAGTCTCAGTCACAGATACAGCTAAGCTCCACTAATCTGGAAAAATGCAGAATACAATGTCCTTAGAAAACCTTTGTTTTATGCAACATTTAAGTGTGGACTGAGGAAAATAAAATCTTAACTTTTAATGTCAACATCAATTGGAGAACAGACACATCAATGTACAAAATGATACAGTAATGATCATTTTATAAAAAAATCAGGACCAGTTTCAGTGCAACATTATATTTTTTCCAGTCTATATAGAGATAAGCAGATTGACCTGTGAAGGATCGAATATGAGTCAACTTTCCTGAAATTTGTGGTGGCACTCAAATTTGAATATTTCTAGATTTGATTCCCGGTTCACAAAAAAAACCTTTGCCAGCACCATTTTTCACACTGCTGAAGTACCATAGATCACGCTAACATAATTATGCATTGTTGCACGGCCTTAGTACCCTGCAGCTGTGACATCTTATCATACCTTGTACAGTGGTGGTCAATAACTGAACCATCACAGATCAGCAGTTCCCAGTAGAGCACATTTTGTACAGCAGAGTCATTTTCCAACTCCATAGTCATTAGTTAAATCACCCTCCTGTAGAGTGTAAGCTCTTATTATCAGCAGGTCCTCACTCTCTGCTGAAGAATATCAGCTCTTATGGTCAGCAAAGTTATCTCTCTCTCCTCTAAAGTGTAAGCTTTTATGGTCAGCGGGGTACTCCCTCTCTTTCTCTTTCTCTCTCCTGTAGTCTCATGATTAGTGTATTTCCTCTCTCTACTATAGAATGTAAGCTCTTATGGTCAGCAAAGTCATCTCTCTCTCCACTAGAGTGTAAGCACTTATGGTCAACGGGGTCATCTCTCTCTTTCTCTCTCCTGCAGTGTCATGATTAGCAGATTGCCTCTCTTTACTATAGAGTGTAAGCTCTTATGGTCAGCAAAGTCATCTCTCTCTCCACTAGAGTGTAAGCACTTATGGTCAACGGGGTTATCTCTCTCTTTCTCTCTCCTGCAGTGTCATGATTAGCAGATTGCCTCTCTTTACTGTAGAGTGTAAGCTCTTAAAATCTGCAAGGTCCTCTCTCTCTCCTGTAGAGTGTAAGCTCTTACGATAAGCATTGTCCTCGCTCTCTGCTGTAGAGTGTGTTACGCCCAATGGTGGCACAAGTGGATTTTTGGACCCACTGTGCCACAGGACTGTGCTTGCCTAGGAAGGGGCATAGCTAAGCGGCAACCAGTGTTCACTGGAGCTCCTGATAGTGGAAACAGACTGGGCTGCAGGTAGCCACCAGGTATCACTAATAGCCAGATACCGGTGCTGCAGCTACTGACCCCAAGGTTCAGGTTTGCTAACATGGACTAGGGCTATGTTTAGATACACCGGACTAGGATACTGTATAAGTGACTGCCTGCACATGGACCCGGGGACAATGTTCAGGAATTGGACGCACTGGGACCAGTGGCCTTTAGGAACAGGACTGGCCGCACTGGTACCAGGGGACTTCGGGAACTAGACTGGCTGCACCAGGACCAGGGGAAATCATTCAGGCTTTGGCCGCCCCAGAACCAGGGGACTTTGGGAACAGTACACTGGCCGCACTGAGATCAGGGATTTGGGTTCAGTACACTGGCCGCCATGGGACCCAGCAGGGATTCGTGTTCAGGACAATGTCCACATTGGGACCAGGGAATCTTGCAACTAAACACATTGCTTGGCAACGCCCTAAGGGAGAAGGAGTTAGGGATGTCTACCAGCAATTGGCTGAGACCCATCCTGCAGGTGTACACATTATGCTAAATGCCTCTCAGCAACAGATTGAGGACATTTAGCAATATGCGCTCTGCCTTTTTAAGAGTAGGAGCGTGCAGGAGCGCATACTAGGTGCACTGCTGTGATCTACGGTGTACACCACAGTAGGAAGAAGGAGCACAGTGGGGAAGCGCACCGTGGAGCTGCGGCAGTGATTATACCTGTGTTTCTGCATGGTTGGCAGCACGATGGCTCAGTGGTTAGCACTGTTGCTTTGCAAATCCCACTAAGGACAATATCTGCAAGAATTTGTATGTTCTCCTCCTTTTTGCATGGGTTTCCTCTGGTTTCCTCCCACACTCCAGAGACATACTGATAGGGTATTTAGATTGTGAGCCTCATTGTAGACAGTGATGATGATGTCGGACAAGTGCTGCAGAATATGATGATGCTATATAAGCAACATATAATAAATAAGGGGACACCAAGCAGGAGCGCCGGCCATAGCGCTACATAGTGTAAGCTCTTAGGAGCAGTGTGTTCATCTCCCTATTTCTTATAGATTGTAAACTCTTATGATCTCAGGGTTCTCTCTCTCTCTCGCCTATTGAGTGTAAGTTCTTATGATCAGCAGGGTCCTTTCTCCCTCCTGTAAAGTGTAAGTTCTTATGATCAGCAGGGTCCTTTCTCTCTCCTGTAGAGTGTAAGCTCTTATGATTAGCAGGTTCTTACTCTCTACTGAAGAGTGTCAGTTCTTATTGTCTGCAGGGTTCTCTCCCTCTCTCCTTTAGAATGTAAGTGCTTACAGTTAGTGGGGTACTTTCTCTCTCTCCTGTAGAGTGTAGACTCTTATGATTAGCAGATTCTATCTCTACTGTAGAGTGTAAGTTATTAAGATAAGCAGGGTCCTCGATCTCTCTGCTGTAGAGTGTAAGCTTTTAGGAGCAGCGGGTTCTTCTCTCTATTTCTTATAGAATGTAATCTCTTATGACCAGCAGGATTATCTGTCTCTCTCTCTACTAAAAGGTGTAAGCACTTATTATTGCAGGGTCCTCTCTCTCTTCTATAGAATGTAAGCTCTTAGGATCAGCGGGATTCCTCTATGTCTCTCTGTCCTGTAGATTGTCCTATATTATGATCGGCGTGATTCTCTCTCCTCTACCCCTACATTAAGGTTCCAAGCAATTGTAAGCTTTCTAGCATTGAGATTCGAGCAAATTTATTCACCACAAATCAATTTTTTTGGGAAAAATTGGCAAAGTCGGAAAATTCAAATTTCAAAAGATCTGCTCATCTCTAAGTTCAATACATTTTTAGTTTTAAGACCTTTTTTGTTTATAAATTTCCTTCTACTGTGTATAGCACCCTCTTGAACCAACCTTTGGTTGACTTGATTATACCCTTAGTGGTAAGAAGTCAGTCCTAATAACAATAACCAATATTGTGGGGTATGTGTTAGGGTCTGCGGATTGCACCGAATATAAATTAGAGGAAGTTGCGATCACGACCTGTGGTCCACTGTGCGGAGATGGAGAAACTGCAGCTAGAAAACAATGGCGGAGCGTAGCTGCGAACAAGCACCGTAAACACACCAAGTTAAACATCACTAGGTGTAAATAGAGTGCTAAGTACCTGACTCCGTTACTCCACGGAGCCAACATAGACTGAGAGCACTCAAAACGGTACCCTGTTGGGCGTCACAGAGGTACATAGAGTATAGACGCTAGTTGGGGGTCCCTATAACTTAACCCCTCACTGATCTGGTGGTTGTGCTTGTTCTGAACTCTGCTGTGTTAACCGCAAACAGAACGGGAACAGGTACCAAGCCAAGTGGGAGTTCCCACCCTACACTGCCTGATAAGAAATATGCTCACAGAGCACGTAGCAGCACACGCGTATACGGAGTGGTCACGCTTCCACCAACACACACACAAGTATAAATGATCCTAGCACAATGATGGGTGGCCCAAGTATCCTTTTATAGACTGTGCCTAAGTCCAGTCAGAAAGGACCTTACTCACGGACCAATCTGGAGCCGGGGCAGGACTTGAGCAGCTGACAGCCGACCACCAATGAGAGGTCGCCAGCTCACGAGCATGCCCAGTAGAGTGAATCCTGGACTTAGCCTCAGGAATGACTGCTCGACGCTGTCTAGTGTTACCATAGCTGAACTTGGAGAGGCAGTGGTAACAACATGCACAGCCTGAGTCTGAGCAAGATGCTGAGACCGACATCTTTGCTGAGCAGCATCTACTGTGGTTGAAACTGAATGAGAGACTGCAGGAGAAGACATGGCTTGGGATACATCCTGTACAGAGGAAGATTCCTGGTGCCTAACAGTATGATAACATATTTTTGGGTTTAACAAAGGTTTGATTGGCACAGATCCCTCCTTCTACTAAATAGATATAACTATAACTTATTGTGGATAAAATAAAGTGTACAATGCAGCAACACAATAAACACAGTGCACTGGTTGGGACCCAGTGGTTGAGCATGTTGGGCAGTGTTATGAACTTTTCCTGCAATAATAACCATTAGTGTATGTGACGATCCACACTATGTGTGGACGGGAATCACTCGCTTAGCTGGTCTTAGAGGCAAATACTAGCACGCTCAGGGTTCAAACCACAGTCCTTTTGGTTTATTTAGACTCATAAACCGCAGCATGAACAGTTCATTAACATCACATCATATATGGCTTCAACTCATATGCCGAACAGTTCATCAATGTCCACGGAACATAACAAGCACCAACCGTTTGTTCCAATGGCATATACTTGTTTGCCCATAACCCCCTTTGTCTGGAGTTACCTTACAGGAGCTCCTGCTCCACACTCTGACTCCTTGTCTGTCCTGGTTCCCAGGGAAGCTGCCTAACTAGGATCACCGTCCCGGACAATGCCTTGCTCACCAGGCCACTCAACAGTTCCAGACCCTCGGAAGGACGGTAGCTTCCCCAACACAGTGCTTTCACCGACTCTGCACATACACGACCTCTCCATGTGCTATTCAGGAATCCAATCCCAGCCTGGGACCTTCCAACACACAGGCCTTTCAGAATCTCTTCACGGTCTCAGACAGACTCCCTTGAGACACTTCCCAGTCTCAGACAGAATCCTTGAGGCACTTCCCAGTCTCAGACAGACTCCCTTGAGACACTTCCCAGTCTCAGACAGACTCCCTTGAGACACTTCCCAGTCTCAGACAGAATCGCTTGTAGGACTACAAGTCCCAGAACAACATTCCTGGCTTACAGCGCAGAGGAGCTCTGCGACACATACCTGCCATTTACAAAAATGCCAGGGACTGTTTTCCCATCCATATCACGCCTCCATGCATACCTTGAGGAGCATATACAGCGCCCCCTAGCTGCAGCATGAGTCACTACATCACATGTATTATAAAATATTGAAATCCCCCTGAATTTCCCTTAAATGTCTCTTTTAATAAAAATTAATATTCATCCATGGTCCAGGGTCATTGGCCAGTCCTGGAAAAGATATGGAAAAATAGAACATGACTGACACTCTTATGCTACAACACTCTGCAAATATTGAGTACATGAATTACAGTATTCCAATACAGAGATGATAAAACCAAAATTTGAATTCACCAGGTTCAGCAAATTTTTCTCAAAAATTGATTTGTGGCAGATTTATTCACTAAGAATCTTAGGTAGTTCAATTGTCTTGGAATGTAGTGTAGAACATTTTGCTCTTGCCCATTACTGTTTTCAATCTGTTTTATTGTTATTAAAGAATTAGGAGAGACATGGAGAGAGAGAGACAAAGAAGGAGACAGAGAGGAAAAAGAGAGAGAAATAAAGAGAAAGGGAGGGAGAGAGAAAGAAAGAGTGAGGGAAGCACAAAGAGTGAGACAGAAAAAGAAAGAGAGAAAGAAGGGGGAAGAGAGAGAAAGGAAGGGAAAGAAAAAAAAGAGTGAGGGAAATACAAAAAGTGAGAGAAACATAAATAGCAAGAGAGAACAGAGAAAGAAGGGGAGAGAAAGAAAGAGTAAGGAATGGAGAGATAAAGAAAGAGTGAGAGAAACACAAAGAACTAGAGAGAAAAAGAAAGAGAGAGAGAAGGGAAGAGAGAGAGAAAGGAAGGGAGGGATAAAAAAGAAAGAAACACAAAGAGCGAGAGAAATATAAATAGCAAGAGAGAAAAAGAGAGAGAAGGGGAAAGAAAGAAAGAGAAAGAAAGGGATAGATAAAGAAAGAGTGAGAGAAACACAAAGAGCAAGAGAGAATGAGAGAGAAAAGGAAAGCGAAAGGGAGTGAGAAAGAGAGAGAGAAAAAGTGTGACAGAGAAAAAAATGACAGGAACAAAGAGAGAAGGAAGAAGAAAGACAAAAGGACAGCAGGAGAGAGAGAGAAAGAGAAGAAGGGAGACCTTTTGTTCCTTCTCAGGAAGGATGAGAAATGTGTGCTCTTTGAATACATTGATGAGTTACACTGACGCTGCTGCAGCCGCCTGCCCTTTTTCTTTTTCTCTGCTGATGCAGCTACATAATCTTCAACAATAGCATCTTTTTAGTCCCTCTGTGGAATGAGTTGTGCGATCTGACCTCTAACCTCTATCCCTATCTCTTATACTGTCTGTGACAGTTCCTCATGATTGGCTGCTGTAGGCCATATGATATCATAGCTGCAGTACATTATGGGAAAGCTGCCCGGCCGAACCTGTTGTCAAAATCCTGCTGTGTGATTCTTCAGAAGTGTGTAAAATGACGCATAACAATTTTTTTGACTGATCTGTGCAAATTGAATAGCAAATTATATTGCTATGGATCTGGAATTTTCAAGAAATTTGACAAATTTGATTTACACCAGACTGACCAAATAGTCTCTACACACTGGAAAAAAACTAAGATACTTAGTGGGAGTTGTGGCCACCTTTTGGCTATGCACTAGTGTTGAGCGATACTTTCCGATATCAAGAAATATCGGATCAGATTGGATCGGACCGATACCCAAAAGTATCGGATATCGCCGATTCCGATACCGGAAACCAATGTAAGTCAATGGGACAGAAATATCGGAATTAAAATAAAACTTTTCTTTCCTTGTAAACACTAGATATATACACATAGAATACATATATATATATATATATATATATATATATATACATGTCATTGTGACACATATATATATAACTAGAAGTATCAATTGGTACAAAAGGGCTTCAAAACCAAAATCATAGAATCATGCCCTATAGGCAATCCTTTATTAATAAAATACCTCAATGGGTAACACCCAAAAACAACCGTGATATATCAAAAAACAAAAACAAAGTGTATACCTGACTTAAAAACTAGGGGATGTCCTAGAGTCCCTGGTGTATGTCTGGGCTATCACCTGCCTAACAGCGGAGGTTGGCACCCAAGGGGGGAGCGTTGTGGCGCCCCCGCTCCACGATGGCTAACCCTAAGGTCCCTGTTAGGCCCTTACGCCTTAGGGAATCCCTCTACCCCGATAATAAGGGGACCCCTAACAATAATACATAGACCGACTAACACTAAAGGTGGCCCTAGGTCCCCAAAGTAATAAAAACAGTTCACAAACACACGGGGTGGTGGATAGTATAATGGAGATTGGCACAGATCTGCCGTGCAGTATTGATAGTATACGACAGCCTCCTTTAACAGATAGGAGTTATGATAAATCTGCCTTCTTGTGCCACAGCTTAATGAAAGTGAATTGAACAGCCTCAATCTTGTTCACTCACTAATAAAGGCCTCTCAAATGTTCATGGGATATATATATGTATAGATTCTGACCGATCACATAATGAGCTAAGACGCAATATAAGATCGTCGGCTGTTAGACCCAACGTCTGGTCTGAACTTGTACAGAAAAAACACTCTGGAAGGTGACTAGAAAATATAAGATATAATAACTAGAAAATATAAGACACATCAACATCATGAGAAGGTCATAGAAACTTGATCCCTATGCCATGCTAAAGGATGTCAATCCTCGAGGATACATATGTAATGCAGCAAGATATGATTGATGTATACCTTCCCTAAAAATGTCCGATATACTAGATAGGAAATGAGTACAGATATTGCATTCCTACCAGCATGGTACTAAATAGGAAATAGGTACATAAATTACATTCCTACAGGCATGGTACTAATAAATCCCTAATCATGATGTAGGTACATTGAGAGACTCCATTATATCGTGATATTAGTAAGAAATGCGTAACGATACTCATCATTTCTCATGGTCACCCCACCACCGTAGGTAATAGCGCCTCAACGCGTTTCGCCCCGTGGGCTCATCAGGAGGCCAGATGTACAGATGTCCGGTGTCAAAATATCATGGTGCAGAGACTAACCGATGCTGTGTGACTCGCTTATATTTATATCTGCCGCCTAGTGGGAACGCTACATCAGCTCCACCTCCCAGTGTGGGCTCGCCTCTGCAGGCTCCTCCCCCTTGCGTAAGCTCAGCCACTATGCTCGTGGAGAGAACTCTGACGCCATCAGGGGCGTGTCCCTATCCCCCACTGCATCAGCGGTGTGATGCCTGCCGGGAATAAAAGGGGTGTCTGGGTCTTGACCCGTTACATGTAATGCGGACCTTCACCCCTGCAAAGTGTCTGACCTTAGTGACGAATCCACTGTTGCACGGCGGCCAAAACGGCCATCTTTCACAGAGCTCATAGCTCGCCAGTCCAAGCCCCACCTGGGAGCCGCAACAGTGGGCATCCACCCGCACAGATAAAAACTGTCCCAAAATTCATCCTATCCGACAACAGGTGATCCAAGATGGCTCAGGACAACATTTTTTAAAAAAAACAATATATAAAGGGACATAAAGTATAAATGGGGAAAATGTCGGCAGTTATACGAGAGTCATTCCGATGAACAGGATATATTGGTCTCCCACTAAAGGGGAACAGAAAACATAGAATTGTATAGTCAGTTTAATAAAGTAGTCCAAAACAACATTCTTGACTATAGGAAACAGGCAAATGACATTTGCTCGTTTAATCCATATGGTTCAAGGGATTCTAGCCTGAAGATCCATTCGCACTCACGTCTGAGAATAATTTTGTCTACATCACCCCCTCTCGGATTTACCTTGACAGCTTCCAGAATCATGAATTTGACCTCGCCCGTCCTCCCACCATGTTGATTGTTAATGTGTCTCGCTAGGGGGGTGTCCCTGTTGTTTCTGATGTCACCCATGTGCTCTCCCACACTCCTTCTAAATTCTCTTTTCGTTTTGCCAACACAATCCTTGGGACAAGTACACGTCCCCTTATATACCACGGCCGTGGTCTTGCAATTAGCAAAATCTCTTAGATAGAATCTTCTTCCTGTGTGGGCACTGCAGAAGGATTTCATGGGTGACATCCATTTGCAAAGACTACAGTCACCGCAAGTAAAGAAACCAATAGGCTTTCTGTCTAGCCATGTACCTGCTTTTGACGGTTTCTTGTATTGGCTATGTACCAGACGATCCCTGATGGATCTACCTTTTCTATAGGTAATATTGGGTCTTTCACCCACCAAATCCCTCAGATCTGGGTCCATTTTTAAAATGTCCCAGTGTTTCATTAGGATCCCCCTGATTTGCATATGCTGAGAGTCAAAGGTGCCAATAACCCTGGTGATATCTGTCCCATCAGGATCTGGTTTCTTGTGTAAAAGCTGTTGTCTGTCTATTCTCCTAGCATGCTGGAAAGCTGTATCAATCACATGATGGGGATAACCTCTTTCCCTAAATCTCCTATGCATGTCTCCTGCCTGTAAGAGAAACGCATCATACTTAGAACAGTTCCGTCTAAGTCTGAGGAACTGCCCCTTAGGGATACCTCTTTTGAGGGGGACAGGGTGGTGGCTTTTCCAATGGAGGAGACTATTGGTGCTTGTTGGTTTTCGATATATTCTTGTGGACAGATTCCCTCGGGTCTCTCTTCTAATACTGATGTCCAAAAATGACAGTTCACTCTTTTGTATCTCAAAGGTGAACCTAAGGTTCAGTTCGTTTGTATTCAATTCATTTACGAAGCTTTCAAAATTCTCCTTTGTACCTGTCCATACAATGAATACATCATCGATGTATCTGTACCATAGTGTAATCATATCCTGCCACCATCTCTCCTCACCGAACACCTCGGTTTCCTCCCACCAGCCCAGGAACAAATTAGCGTACGATGGGGCACAGTGGCTCCCCATCGCTGTGCCCCTGAGCTGGTGGAGGTGCATGCCATCAAAAGTGAAGGTGTTGTGGGTCAGTACGAAGCCAAGTAACATGACCACAAAATCATTATGTTCCCCACATCCTACAGACCTCTGTCTCAGATAGAATTCTACACCCTTGATGCCCAGGTGGTGAGGGATGCTACTATACAGGGCTTCGATGTCGATGGAGGCCAACCAGAAATCCTCCTCTAGGTGAATATCTTCCAATTTAAGTATCAGATCTGAGGTATCCCTTAGGTATGAGGGTAATGATGTCACAAACGGGCGAAGTATCTCGTCAATATATAACCCACAATTCTGGGTGAGGGAATTTACGCCAGACACAATGGGTCTGCCCTTCAAAGGGACCAGTCCCTTATGGATCTTCGGCAAAGCGTAGAAGGTGGCTACCACCGGAAACTTCGGAAGCAGGAAGTCATATTCAGTCTTAGATATGAGCCTAGACCCCAACCCACCCTCAAGCAGGCCCTTTAAGATCTCCTTGTAATCAGGCATTGGGTTTTTGCTCAAGACCTCATATGTCTCCCTGTCAAGCAGTATATCTAGGCACATTTTACGATACTTGGGATGATCCATGATGACTAGGTTCCCCCCTTTGTCCGAGGGTTTAACAATGAGCTGATCATTCTTGCTCAACCTATCAAGTGCCTCACGTTCACTGCATGACAGGTTATCCTCTTCCCCAAACCCGGTGACCTTAAGTTTTTTAAGATCTCTTTCCACCAGTGACAAGAAAATGTCAATATTACTCGTATCCCCAGCAGGAGGCATCCTCATCCATGGTCCAGGGTCATTGGCCAGTCCTGGAAAAGATATGGAAAAATAGAACATGACTGACACTCTTATGCTACAACACTCTGC
This sequence comes from Oophaga sylvatica, assembly GCA_033576555.1. Taxonomy (NCBI): domain Eukaryota; kingdom Metazoa; phylum Chordata; class Amphibia; order Anura; family Dendrobatidae; genus Oophaga; species Oophaga sylvatica. The sequence continues at coordinate 465,140,177 of JARQOD010000003.1, forward strand.
AAATATTGAGTACATGAATTACAGTATTCCAATACAGAGATGATAAAACCAAAATTTGAATTCACCAGGTTCAGCAAATTTTTCTCAAAAAATTGATTTGTGGCAGATTTATTCACTAAGAATCTTAGGTAGTTCAATTGTCTTGGAATGTAGTGTAGAACATTTTGCTCTTGCCCATTACTGTTTTCAATCTGTTTTATTGTTATTAAAGAATTAGGAGAGACATGGAGAGAGAGAGAGAAAGAAGGAGACAGAGAGGAAAAAGAGAGAGAAATAAAGAGAAAGGGAGGGAGAGAGAAAGAAAGAGTGAGGGAAGCACAAAGAGTGAGACAGAAAAAGAAAGAGAGAAAGAAGGGGGAAGAGAGAGAAAGGAAGGGAAAGAAAAAAAAGAGTGAGGGAAATACAAAAAGTGAGAGACACATAAATAGCAAGAGAGAACAGAGAAAGAAGGGGAGAGAAAGAAAGCGTAAGGAATGGAGAGATAAAGAAAGAGTGAGAGAAACACAAAGAACTAGAGAGAAAAAGAAAGAGAGAGAGAAGGGAAGAGAGAGAGAAAGGAAGGGAGGGATAAAAAAGAAACACAAAGAGCGAGAGAAATATAAATAGCAAGAGAGAAAAAGAGAGAGAAGGGGAAAGAAAGAAAGAGAAAGAAAGGGATAGATAAAGAAAGAGTGAGAGAAACACAAAGAGCAAGAGAGAATGAGAGAGAAAAGGAAAGCGAAAGGGAGTGAGAAAGAGAGAGAGAAAAAGTGTGACAGAGAAAAAAATGACAGGAACAAAGAGAGAAGGAAGAAGAAAGACAAAAGGACAGCAGGAGAGAGAGAGAAAGAGAAGAAGGGAGACCTTTTGTTCCTTCTCAGGAAGGATGAGAAATGTGTGCTCTTTGAATACATTGATGAGTTACACTGACGCTGCTGCAGCCGCCTGCCCTTTTTCTTTTTCTCTGCTGATGCAGCTACATAATCTTCAACAATAGCATCTTTTTAGTCCCTCTGTGGTATGAGTTGTGCGATCTGACCTCTAACCTCTATCCCTATCTCTTATACTGTCTGTGACAGTCCCTCATGATTGGCTGCTGTAGACCATATGATATCATAGCTGCAGTACATTATGGGAAAGCTGCCCGGCCGAACCTGTTGTCAAAATCCTGCTGTGTGATTCTTCAGAAGTGTGTAAAATGACGCATAACAATTTTTTTGACTGATCTGTTCAAATTGAATAGCAAATTATATTGCTATGGATCTGGAATTTTCAAGAAATTTGACAAATTTGATTTACACCAGACTGACCAAATAGTCTCTACACACTGTAAAAAAACTAAGATACTTAGTGGGAGTTGTGGCCACCTTTTGGCTATGCACTAGTGTTGAGCGATACTTTCCGATATCAAGAAATATCGGATCAGATTGGATCGGACCGATACCCAAAAAGTATCGGATATCGCCGATTCCGATACCGGAAACAAATGTAAGTCAATGGGACAGAAATATCGGAATTAAAATAAAACTTTTCTTTCCTTGTAAACACTAGATATATACACATAGAATACATATATATATATACATGTCATTGTGACACATATATATATATTTATAGTTAATACACTTCTACATAGTATAATAGCCGCTAATTCAATTGCCGGCTTTTGTGAAATTACAGAACCACCCGACATGAAATGACACATGGTTTACATACAGTTAACCATGTCATTTCATGTAGTTTGATATATGGGTTTCACTAACAATGACATGAGTGTATGTGTGCAAAATTTCATACATAGTATTCTCAAAGTCCTTACTATAACAGCGGCCATAATCACTTCAAAATTCACATATTACACCAAATCAATTATGGAAAAACCCATAAGAGATATAAAGTGAAGACAAACAGAATTAATTAAAACTTGAATATTTATTTATTAATAATTAAAAATAAGAAACAATATATAAAAAACAGGACAATGGACCTCCAAATAGAGAAAAGGGGGAGAGTTAAACACTCCCCCTTTTCTCTATTTGGAGGTCCATTGTCCTGTTTTTTATATATTGTTTCTTATTTTTAATTATTAATAAATAAATATTCAAGTTTTAATTAATTCTGTTTGTCTTCACTTTATATCTCTTATGGGTTTTTCCATAATTGATTTGGTGTAAAATTTCATACATGTAGGGGTTAATTAAAGTTGTAAATTCGTTGAATAAAAAATGCATGGGCTCCTGCGGTATTTTCTACACCAGACAGGGAAAACCAGCGAGTGGGGGCAGATAATATTAGCCTAGGGAGGATGCATTTATTTAATGCCCCCCCGGCTACTAACATCTGCCCCCAGACACCCCAGAAAAGGCAAATCTATAGTTAGATGCGCCCATTCTGGCACTTAGCCCGTCTATTCCCATTGCCCTGTAGCGGTGGCTAATGGGTTAAAAATGGGTTAAAGCCACCTTGCTATTGAAAGGTGGCTTTAAGCCAGGTTAATAATTGAGAGCTGTCAATTAGACAACTATCAATTATTAATCCTATTGTATGAAATAAAAATAAAACACACACACTTTAATTAAAAATCATTTTAATGAAATAATCATACAGTTTTTGACCATCTTTTATTTTACAGGTAATCCATGCGAAGCCCTTGTTCACCTGTAATAAAATAAAATAATAAAGCAACATTATTCTTACCTATCCGTTGCTCTGTCAGGTCCCACGCTGTAATCCTTCGCAAAGGGTTAACTGGCTTACAGCAAGCAGCGCAGCTAATGCTGGCAGCTCAGCCGTAAGCTCCCGAACGAATGAGTTCCTCTCCCAGCCGACAGGAGAGGAAGTGATTAGTGTGGGAAGCTTAATTGATTGTTTCCCAGGCTAATCAGTTCACTTCAGGTCAGCCGGGACTCCCTCTGACGTCACTGATGCTGTGTGGTGTCCCCGGCTGACCTGAGCTGGGCATTGATTTAACCCCTTTGGCGGAGAATAAACCCCTGTTTTGGACCCAGGTGATAATGCAGGTAGTCCTTGACCACCAAGAGAATTGTAAATTTTTAGTGTTGCATAATTTGCATGACATTATTGTGCTGAGTTTTCCTTGGTTGCAGGCCCATAATCCTGTTTTGGATTGGAAGTCTGTGTCTGTGGCCAGTTGGGGTTGTCAATGTGTTCATGGTGACACTCCTGTGTTTTCTACCTCTCCCCAGCCTCAGGAGATCCCCGGCTATTTGGCTGATTATTCTGATGTGTTTAGTGAAAGTAAGTCTGTGTCCTTGCCTCCTCATAGGAGTTATGATTGCGCGATTGAGTTGGTGCCCGGTTGTAAATTTCCCAAGGGTCGGCTCTTCAATTTGTCTGTACCTGACCATGATGCTATGTGATCTTATATCAAAGCGTCATTGGAGAAGGGTCATATTAGACCGTCCTCTTCACCCTTGGGTGCCGGCTTTTTCTCTGTGGCCAAAAAGGATGGTTCATGTATTGACTATGTCTAGAGTTGAGCGATACTTTCCGATATCAATAAGTATCGGATCGGAATGGGTATCGCCGATACCCAAAAAGTATCGGCGATACCCTATACCGATACCGGAAATCCAATGCAAGTCTATGGGACAAAAATATCGGAATTAAAAAAAACCCATTCTTGCCTTGTAGGTTAATTGTACAAGAAGCAAAGCAACAAAGAGTAATGTAGAATGTATTGGGGGAGGTGGAGGAGACTTTAAAGGCATAGATGTTTAACCCAATCAAATGGAATAGCAGGAATACTTTTTTTTTTAAAGACGTTCGGATTGACAAAGAAATTGACTATGTTGTTAATGTTTTTTCTATTTTGGCACATATGTATGTTTCACAACTTCCATGCTCTTCACCTTTTTTACTTATGCCACACTTTCTCCTTCATGATCTTCAGCAGCATCATCTTTTTCATTAAATTATTCTTCATCTTCACCTTATTTATCTTCTTCTTAAACTTCTTGCTATTCATCTTTTTGTTAACATTACTCATATTCTTCTTATTCAACTATTATTCTTCATCATATTCAACTTCTTCATCTTCTTCCTATTCATCTTCTTCATCATATTATTATTTGTGACACACATTCCTGTAGTTGCAATCTGTAAAAGTTTGAAGATTTCATCCTTCCGTTCTAGCTGTCACAAAACATTAAAATTACAACAGTATTTATCCGCGTTCAGTTTAGCCTGCAGCAGCAGGCATTTTCCAGGGGCACCACGAGGAGGAACGGACTCACCCCCATACACTGCTTAGTCTTCTTCTGCTTATAATTTAGAGCATATATTTTGCTCTTAATTTTGGTCTTATACTTAATGTTCTTCTGCTTTTTGTTCTTCTGCTTCTTGTTCTTCTGTCTCTTGTTCTGTATCTTGTAGTTTGTCTCAATCTTCTTTGTCCTGTTGGTGATCTTCTGGGTAATCTTTTATTTCTTCTTTGTGATGGTGTTCAGGCTCGTTGTCTTGATGGTCGTCGTCCTTGGGGTCGTCTTCTTCTGGTCTGGGTGGTCTTCAGGGTCGTCGTCGTCTTCAGGGTCCTCGTCTTCGGGCTCGTCGTCTTCTTCGGGGTCGTCGTCCTCTTCGGGGTGTTTTTCAGGGTCGTCGTCTTCAGTGTTGGAGATCCAGAGTGATTACCCAAAAAAACATTTAAAAAATCTTCAACTTGGAAATGTAGCTGAAGGTACAAGAAGGCTGAGTAACTTGCGACAACCAGCTGATGGTACTGGAACCCGAACGGGTATCAGATGGTACAAGAGACAATGGAAGTAAGGAGGACCAGCTGACTGTGCTGGAACCCGGAGGGGCAGCAGAACTAAAAGAGCCAATGGCACAACCGAGGACCAGCTGACGTTACTGGGACACGGTTACTAAGCAGGAGGTACCTGTGCTCCAAAGCACTACCAAGGACCAGCAGACGTTGCTGGAACTCGGATACCGAGATGGAGGCACCTAGGCCAAAGGCACTGCGGAGAACCAGCTGACGGTACTGGAATCTGGACGGGTAGCAGAAGGTACAAGAGCCAATGGAAGTAACGAGGACCAGCTGACTGTGCTGGAACCCGGAGGGGCAGCAGAAGGAAAAGAGCCAATGGCACAACCGAGGACCAGCTGACGTTACTGGGACACGGTTACTAAGCAGGAGGTACCTGTGCTCCAAAGCACTACCAAGGACCAGCAGACGTTGCCGGAACTCGGATACCGAGATGGAGGCACCTAGGCCAAAGGCACTGCGGAGAACCAGCTGACGGTACTGGAACCCGGACGGGTAGCAGAAGGTACCCATGAAAATTTAAGTTGACAGGCCGCGAGCCGGCCGCAGTTACCGAATCCCATAGTCCTACAGTGGGTGATTGTCCTATTGTCACAACGGAAACAGCCTTTATTTACATATCCCGCAGCACACATAGGAAGCACCTAAACTGCAGGCACCATAGAGTCGGCTAACCCGACCGCAACACGACAGGACAACTTATTGGAGGCTAAGTGACGTTGACACTGACAGGAAACAGCTGGCGTGCTGTAACCAGTCTGGGCAGGAGTGAGTACCCGTGCCAATTACACTTCCGAGCACCAACTGGCGGTGTTGAAACCCAGGGATGAGAGGAGAACAGGGTGGAGGCAGCAGGACTTTTTGCCGTTCACACAGCAGGGGAACATCTGACATTACTGAACCCCAGTAACACAGGAGCAAGTGTTGACTGTGCAAACAGCACTTCCGAGCACCAACTGGCGGTGTTGAAGCCCAGGGATGAGAGGAGAACAGGGTGGAGGCAGCAGGACTTTTTGCCGTTCACACAGCAGGGGAACAGCTGACATTACTGAAACCCAGTAACACAGGAGCAAGTGTTGACTGTGCAAACAGCACTTCCGAGCACCAACTGGCGGTGTTGAAGCCCAGGGATGAGAGGAGAACAGGGTGGAGGCAGCAGGACTTTTTGCCGTTCACACAGCAGGGGAACAGCTGACATTACTGAACCCCAGTAACACAGGAGCAAGTGTTGACTGTGCAAACAGCACTTCCGAGCACCAACTGGCGGTGTTGAAGCCCAGGGATGAGATGAGAACAGGGTGGAGGCAGCAGGACTTTTTGCCGTTCACACAACAGGGGAACAGCTGACATTACTGAACCCCAGTAACACAGGAGCAAGTGTTGACTGTGCAAACAGCACTTCCGAGCACCAACTGGCGGTGTTGAAGCCCAGGGATGAGAGGAGAACAGGGTAGAGGCAGCAGGACTTTTTGCCGTTCACACAGCAGGGAACAGCTGACATTACTGAACCCCAGTAACACAGGAGCAAGTGTTGACTGTGCAAACAGCACTTCCGAGCACCAACTGGCGGTGTTGAAGCCCAGGGATGAGAGGAGAACAGGGTGGAGGCAGCAGGACTTTTTGCCGTTCACACAGCAGGGGAACAGCTGACATTACTGAACCCCAGTAACACAGGAGCAAGTGTTGACTGTGCAAACAGCACTTCCGAGCACCAACTGGCGGTGTTGAAGCCCAGGGATGAGAGGAGAACAGGGTGGAGGCAGCAGGACTTTTTGCCGTTCACACAGCAGGGGAACAGCTGACATTACTGAACCCCAGTAACACAGGAGCAAGTGTTGACTGTGCAAACAGCACTTCCGAGCACCAACTGGCGGTGTTGAAGCCCAGGGATGAGAGGAGAACAGGGTGGAGGCAGCAGGACTTTTTGCCGTTCACACAGCAGGGGAACAGCTGACATTACTGAACCCCAGTAACACAGGAGCATGTGTTGACTGTGCAAACAGCACTTCCGAGCACCAACTGGCGGTGTTGGAGCCCAGGGATGAGAGGAGAACAGGGTGGAGGCAGCAGGACTTTTTGACATTCACACAGCAGGGGAACAGCTGACATTACTGAACCCCAGTAACACAGGAGCAAGTGTTGACTGTGCAATCAGCACTTCCGAGCATCAACTGGCGGTGTTGGAGCCCAGGGTCAAGGAGGATATGTAAAAAATATATAAAGTATTTGCCTTGTGTGAGACAGTGAGTGAATATGTGATGAATGGGGTGTACATTTCACCTAGGTATAAGGGAAATGTGTGGCTTTGTAAACCTAGTGGTAGAGAAAGGTCACTACACCTCACATTCAGCACACACTTGCAGCACAAGCCTGAAACTTCTCAGGTCTTAATTAGGAGACCAGAAGTAGGTGTCTGCAAACACAATCTTAGAGCTAGTTTAGCCTGGACACAGGAAGGTGTCTCGGCACAAGAAACAGTCTCCAAGAGTGTTAGAGCTGTCTTTAGCCTGGACACAGAGAGGTGTCCTGGCACAAGGAAGCAGTCTCCAAGAGTGTTAGAGCTAGTTTAGCCTGGACACAGGGAGGTGTCCTGGCACAAGAAACAGTCTCCAAGAGTGTTAGAGCTGTCTTTAGCCTGGACACAGGGAGGTGTCCCAGCGCATGAAGCAGTCTCGAGGAGTTTGAGCTATCTCAGTCTGGGTGCAGGAAGGACCCCGGACATAGGAGTAGTCTCAGTGCGAATCCGTGTGAAGAGCGGCTGAATAGGAGTGGATCTCTCTCAAGTCTGGACATGGAAGGTGCCTTCAGACACAAGGAAGAGTATCTGTGAAGCTCCATACTGGTAACATATGTGATATGTGTTGTTTTGGGCACAGACTGGTAGAGTCTGGGTCCCGGATAGAGAGGGCCATCTATCTAAGTGTAATTAGTGGCTAGACAAGCCCAGGTTTTCTGTTTATGCTTTGTTTTATCTGTTTGCTGTGGACTTTAATAAAGCTGGTTGCGGCCAGTTTTGCACCAGAACTGCTGTCTGAATGAACTGTTTTCATGCCATTCTGTCTACCCAGACAGCGATCCTAGAGCTAAACCCCCTGGAAATGTCACAATTGGCGGAGAATGCTGGGGCAGCGCAGGGCCTGATACAGTTAGTGCTGGAGTGTGCGTGCGGCACAGTGGCGAGAGACAGCATTAAAGGTGAAGTCTATTGAAATAGCAGCAGAAAAAAAAAAAGTGTGTCAGCAGAAACGTCTGTTTGGAGCAGTCTTAAAGAGACAGTAGCCCTAATAGACTTTGCAAAGAAAAAAAAAAAAAAAAGTGTGTTTGCACAGCAAAGTTGAACTTGTTGTGGAAAAGACTGTGAAGTGTGCAGCAGCAAAGGAGAAATGTCTATTGGAGAAGTCTTAAAGAGACAGTGGCCCTAATAGAGTTTGTAGAAAAAAAAAAAAAAAGTGTCTGCACAGCAGAGCTGAATTTTTCTATGGAAAAGACTGTAGAGTGTGTATGTCTTGAGTGAAGACTGCCGTTGTTGAGACAGAGAAGTCTGACAGCATGGATGACAGCAGGGAGGCGCTGTTTGAACAAATGGCGCAAGTTAATATGCAACATAAGACTGCTGTGATTGAGACAGATGAGTCCGGCAGTATGGAGGAGCTCATTGAGTACCTGGCCCAGGCCCAGCGAAGCATGCAGCAGAGCATGGAGCAGCAGCGCCTGCAGCACCAGCAGCGCATTCAGCAGGCCCAGCAACAATTCCTGCAGCAGCAGCAGGAGAATAACCGGTTATTTGTTGAGCAGATGACAGCACCAAAAAAGGATTTCGGTGCCGCGTCCCGAAGTAATGTTGTGAAGGCACCGGCGTTGTCCGCTATAAAGAAGGCGGTAAGACGGTCCTTGAGAAAAATGACACCTCGTGATGATGTGGAGGTATATCTTACTAGGTTTGAGAGACTGGCAGAGAAGGAGAATCTGCCACTATCTGAATGGGCCATGGCGGTCGTACCCTATCTGATTGGGGAACCCCAAAAAGTCTGGGCTGACCTGAGCAAGCAGGACAGCGAAGACTATGCCAAGTTGAAAGCGGCGATTCTTACCCGGCTGGGTGTTACGGTGACAGCCTGTGCCAGGGGAGTTCATGACTGGAGATGCAGTTGGGAGTCTGCAGTCAGCAGGCTTGATTATGGAGTTGAAAAGGTGATAGTGGACCGCTACACCCAAGCACGTCCTCCTGAGGTACAGCCGTCTGAGAGGTCGTCACTTCGGAGTTCCCGGACGCTGAACTCTCGCGGTAAGAGCGTTCCAGCTGTTGGGGACATGGGGTATGCTGATAAGCGGGTTCAGGCCCGAGGGGACATGTGGGTGGGAGAGTGTGATGGACAGTGTTGGAGCTGGCGTGAAATTGCAGCCAACTGTCCAATAGAGGGGGAGCCTATGTGTTGTGATGTTGGCAGATCCCTCTCTCCCTGCGCAGAGTCTGTGTGTGTGTCCACCTCAGCCGAAGAGACTGGACCACAGGGGTCCCGGTGGTTGTAAATGACTGCCCAGCACAGGCCCTCTTGGACTCAGAGAGTCCAGTGACTTCCGTATGTGACAGCCTGATTGATAGGGACTTCATCCCTGATAAGCACCTGAGTATGGTGTGCATCCATGGAGACACCAAAGTCTACCCAGAGACTGCCGTGGACTTGGTCCCCAAACTCGGGGAGGTTTCATGTGAAGTGGGGGTAGTGAAGACCCTGGTGCAACCCGTTATATTGGGTAATGACTTTCCCCGGTCTAAGGATCTCTGGGGAAAAATGTTTCTGATGGACAGTGTGATGAAGCTCCTATTGAGGGTGCGCAGTCCCGAGGGGCGGAACACAATGCTAGTGGGCCGTTAAACTTATGTGATAATGATGATGACCATGATAATGATGATGATGATGATGATCATGATAATGATGATGACCATGATGATGCTGATGCTGATAATGATGATGATCATGATAGTGATGATAATACTGATCATAGTCATGATAATGATGTTGATAATAATGATGACTGTGATAGTGATGAAATTCCTTTGCAGGTGATGTTGGGAGACGAGGATGGTGGTTCCCGGGAACCGAGTGTCCCTTACTTACCTGTGTCCTGTGACGGTTTTGAGAGTGAGCAGTGGCGAGAACCCTCTCTTAAAACGGCCCACGAAAATATAAATGTTCTAAATGAGGTTTCCCAGGAGCCTGGCTCTGTGGAGAGGTTTCCTCATGCTGCCGTGGACAATAGCCTATTGTATAGGGACACTGAAGTCCAGGGAGAGGTCGTGAGTCAGCTCCTAGTACCTGAACTATATAGAAGTATAGTGCTGGGGTTGTCACATAGTCACATACTTGAGGGACCAGATGGTGCAGTTAATGTTGTGGATGACATGTTAACTAAGGTTCCAGATCAGGATGTGAATGAAAATGAATTGTATAGCCCTGACGGTGAGCGGGATGTGAATGAAAATGAATTGTATAACCCTGACAGTGAGCAGGATATGAATGAAAATGAATTGTATAACCCTGACAGTGAGCAGGATGTGAATGAAAATGAAGTGTATAGCCCTGACAGTGAGCCAGATGTGGCTGAGAAAAAGGGGTCAGATAGTGATAGTGAATTATCTGATGACCATAAAGCAACCAGTGCAAATGAGGAAGGCATGGTAGCAGAGGAGGTTGAGAGTCCTGAGAAGAAAGCTGATGCTGACCTTACAGCCAGACAGAAGATGGCATCTGAAGATGTTTTACAGTTGGCCGGTTCCCTGGCGAAGACTAAGGTGAAAGGAGGAGAGCTGAGCTTTAAAGGCAGGACTCTGAAACTGAACACAGCACAAGTGGATGCTGTTGAAGATGAGAAGTTGTCAGTGTGTGGTGTGGATCTGCATCATGCCAAGGACTCTGAAGGTGATGCTGCAGAGGTGGAAAAAGCCATGGAAGTGGTGGTCACCAAGCCAGATGCCTCATCAGAAGCTGAGGTTTCAAGTGAAGCTGTGAGGAGCAAGACTGAAGATATGGGGACTGACTCTGTCCAGGAATCTGTTTCTGCCGAAGACAGCGGCGTGGACGGGTTACGGTCCGGATCAGTAGCTGGCATTGGTGAGCTCAAGCGCACTTTCGTGGAGGCTACATCGGAGCCACGTCCCAACAAGTGGGAAAGGCGATGTGTCACTCCGTTGCCACTGCAGACACACGGGAGCCCAGATGGGATGCAGAACATGGTGGAAGAGAAGAATCCGGCGGGTTCTGAGTATACAGATGCCGCTATCAAGGAGAACTTGAGGGCTGGAATAAATGGAGATATTGGAGACCAAAGTGATGTGGCTGAAGAGGTAGAGTCTAGGACTGACGGTGGGGCTTCTGGGCATGTCCTGCCAGAAGAGCCTGAAAGTGGGGAACTGGAGAAAAGTGAAAAACCCCCTATACCTTCTGTGATAGTTGGTGACACATGGTCAGTGCACCAGGGACAGGAGGTACATGAGTTTCTGAGGAAGAGTCAGCAGAAGTGTTCTGATGTGTCTGGTCGTACTACTTTGGCCAGGCACTATATTGAATCTGAGCCCGGCCCTAAGGTCAAGATGAAACCGTGCAGGATACCCGAGGCCCGCAGAGAGTATAGGCCTGGGAGGGTACAGGGTAGTGCGGATGCTTCAGATGAAGAGAAAACTGATGTTGGCTATGACAGTGGTGAGGATGAAGCTGATGAGGGCCATGACTGGTCCAGAGTTCACTGTCTCTGTTGGATTGTTGACCAGCCCTCCGGTCTGGATGACCAGCCCTCCCGTCTGGAGAAGAGGGAGGGGATATGTGAGACAGTGAGTGAATATGTGATGAATGGGGTGTACATTTCACCTAGGTATAAGGGAAATGTGTGGCTTTGTAAACCTAGTGGTAGAGAAAGGTCACTACACCTCACATTCAGCACACACTTGCAGCACAAGCCTGAAACTACTCAGGTCTTAATTAGGAGACCAGAAGTAGGTGTCTGCAAACACAATCTTAGAGCTAGTTTAGCCTGGACACAGGAAGGTGTCTCGGCACAAGAAACAGTCTCCAAGAGTGTTAGAGCTGTCTTTAGCCTGGACACAGAGAGGTGTCCTGGCACAAGGAAGCAGTCTCCAAGAGTGTTAGAGCTAGTTTAGCCTGGACACAGGGAGGTGTCCTGGCACAAGAAACAGTCTCCAAGAGTGTTAGAGCTGTCTTTAGCCTGGACACAGGGAGGTGTCCCGGCGCATGAAGCAGTCTCGAGGAGTTTGAGCTATCTCAGTCTGGGTGCAGGAAGGACCCCGGACATAGGAGTAGTCTCAGTGCGAATCCGTGTGAAGAGCGGCTGAATAGGAGTGGATCTCTCTCAAGTCTGGACATGGAAGGTGCCTTCAGACACAAGGAGGAGTATCTGTGAAGCTCCATACTGGTAACATATGTGATATGTGTTGTTTTGGGCACAGACTGGTAGAGTCTGGGTCCCGGATAGAGAGGGCCATCTATCTAAGTGTAATTAGTGGCTAGACAAGCCCAGGTTTTCTGTTTATGCTTTGTTTTATCTGTTTGCTGTGGACTTTAATAAAGCTGGTTGCGGCCAGTTTTGCACCAGAACTGCTGTCTGAATGAACTGTTTTCATGCCATTCTGTCTACCCAGACAGCGATCCTAGAGCTAAACCCCCTGGAAATGCTACACTTGTTACATTGCAATTAAAAATGTAGATACTCAAAACAAAAGAAAGATAACCTTTACTACCATAAGATGATGATTTTAATTAAACAAACGTATATAAATAAAGAATTGACAAAAAAAACGCATACATTAACATGTCTAACAGCAATGCAAACCAAAAAAAATTTTGGTAATGAATCTGATATACGGTTTTAAATAAAAGCATACAAGTACATTTCAGAATACATTAATTATGTATAAGTAACAGTATGTACACCTGTTATATTGTATAGACAATGAATGTAGGACTTAAAAACATCCTCAGCATTACAAGTTATCTGTGACATCCAAAAAAAATTCATTTGGTGAATAATGTCACTAAACCGTTTCTACAAATATATAAAATCTCCATCAAGTAATACTCATAATATGGGCCAATAATCATTTTTATTAACAAATATAACCTTTAAAAAAGTGCATAGTACATAGTGAAAATTGCTATTTATGCCTAACTGTGGACTTGCAAGAATGACAACGGATAGATAAGGTATATATAGATGAGACTGCATAGCCACAGATGGTGAATGTCGATCTAATACTGTACCTCAATAAAGTGTGCGGCACTACTCCAGATCTTTTTTCATATAGCTTTATAAACAGGGTACGTGCATGTATGCTTGCGCCTTTGTTTGGACGCACAGACTGTGTTTGTGCTGTCACGCCTTGGGTAGTGGAGCGTCTGTGCGTCTTATGACGCAGACTAACATTGACGTTGCGCATCGTTCATCATCGCTAGCGTACCGACAACACAAAGCCGTTGTCATGACAGCTTTACTCAGTAAACATGCACCTATGATGAAACATACACGCATGTGCCCTATTACATAAGAAGCTACAAGAAAAATGCGTGTGAGGTGTGCCGCAGCCTTTTTTTAAGGTACAGTATTATATCGACATTGTACAGGTGTCGCTATTCAGTCTGATAACTAGATATCATTAACCTTTTCTATCACTTGTCGTTGTTTCAGCACCACTTGCAGGTATATATTTTGCTATTGTCACTATGCAAAATTTTCTTTTTCGAGGTAATGCCTGATTTGTGGCCCTGATTATCAGGATTACATGATGGACCTATATGATATGAGGTGTAAATTGTAAATTAAATATGTATATTTTTGAATGATACAAAAATAAGTTATGATGAGGAGGATTAGTCCTACATCCATTGTTTGCACTATATTAGAGGTGTACATCACGTTCCTTACGCAACAATGGATTATTAAATTTACTTGTATGCCTTCATTTAAATCCCGAGAACACTGAAGGCTTACCTTCGCACTGCAGCTGTTGTCAAAGTTCAACCCACATTATGCACTTCCAACATTGCAGATTTGAGTCATGATGTGAGTTGGATTTGTCTAAGCTATGGAGTGACAAGGTTGACCATCAGTATTCTATAGCATAAGTAGGCTTTTGTGTTTGCATTTGTTTTCGACATGTGCATATCTGTAATAATATGTCACAATTATTTTGTAACAGATTTGTGACAAAGACTAATCATTTTATGGTTGTAAAGGTGCCGTTTCACTCGTTTACAGCATTGAAATAATGGTTTAGCCTCGTATGTATGTGTAGCACTAGCCACTTTGACTTTTCATGTTGTTTTCAGCATGTGTAGGTAGCAGTTATTATTGCCGGACACACAGCAGGGGAACAGCAGGCATTACTGAACCCCACAAACACATCAGCGATTGTTATTATCTGTGCATCCAACACTTCCGAGCAGCAACTGGCGTTGTTGAAGCCCGGGTCAAGGAGGGTGTAGGCAGAGGCCTCGTATGATCTGGTGTCAAGTTGATTTTGAGGTAGCATGAATTTTTGCCAGACACACAGCAGGGGAACAGCAGGCGTCACTGAACCCCACAAACACATCAACGATTGTTTAAATCTGTGCATCCAACACTTCCGAGCAGCAACTGGCGGTGTTGAAGCCCAGGGTCAAGGAGGGTGTAGGCAGAGGCCTAGTATGATCTGGTGTCAAGTTGATTTTGAGGTAGCATGAATTTTTGCCAGACACACAGCAGGGGAACAGCAGGCGTTACTGAACCCCACAAACACATGAGCGATTGTTTTGATCTGTGCATCCAACACTTCCGAGCAGCAACTGGCTGTGTTGAAGCCCAGGGTCAAGGAGGGTATTTAAAAAAAATATATAGAGTTTTTGCCTTGTTACGTGGCACTTGGAAATGTATGTACTCAAAACAAGAAAAACTTAAGCTTTACTAGGACAATAAAATGATGAATTTCAATTCCAAAAAAAAAGTAAACACCCTTAAAATATAAATGCATATAAGCACATGCCAACAAGAAATGGAACACCACACCACAAACAATTTACTTTTAAAAATATAGGGGTTGAAATGAATGAATACAAGTACATTTTTGTTTTTATTAATGATGCGTAAGGAACGGTATGTAAAACCATAATATAGTGCAGACAATGAATTTTGTAATAGAAAGCATCATCATTAAAATTTATAAGTGACAGTCACACACATTTAAATACTTTCATATATGAAAATTGATACTTCGGACACCATATAATACATGTCCAGCATGGACTCATTGATTTAATGACGCATTAATGTAATATGAAAAAATTTTTTATTAAAAATACTGCATGCATTGTCAAAATTAAAGTGTGTGCCTGCAAGTGGAAGTGAAACAAAGGCAACGGATAGCTAAGGTATATACTATGTCTGTATCAGACAGTGCATAGCCTCTGATGGCGAATGGGGATGTCATACTGTACGTCAATAAAGGCTGCGGCAGCACTCATGCACTTTTTGCTTTTACACTGTTGAAGAGGGGAAAAGCATGTATGTTTGTGCAAGGCTTTATCGGCCAACACTACCTTCCTACTGTCACGCGTAGGGTAGGGTAGCGTCTGGCTATTATATGACTCTCTCTAGCAGTGAGGTTACGCAGCGTTATTCAGCCATAGGGCCGCAACAAAGACGACATCAGTAATGATTTACTGTCTAAACATCCACCTAGCAACGAAACAAGCACGTTCCCTCTTCAACAAGCTACAAGACAAACAAGCATGATGGGTGACGCTGTCTTTATTGAGGTACAGTATTAGATCAAGATTGTCCATGAGTAAATAGGCACTGTGATACCTATATACCATTATCAATTTATATCTGTTGTGGTTGTTTCAACAGCACTTGCAGGTATAACTACCTATTGTCAGTATGCATGATGCACTTTCTAGATGTAAAAAATTATTATTGCGCCTTATTATCAGGTCTAGATGCTGGCCATTTCATAAATGGTGTGTGAAGTTACAGTTGTCCTCAGTCTTAGTATTTTAATATGTCTGTCAGATATAGAACTCATGATGATGATGATGATGATGTTTATGATTCGTACAGCCATTGACTGCATTATGTTACCGGTCGAGATACCGTTCCTTAAGCAGCATTAATGGATAATGATGAAATGTACTTTTATGCATTCATTTCAAAAAGTAAACACTATGCATTATTTTTGGTTACCATTTGTACTCGCCATGTGCATATATGCGCTGTGATGGCAAATTAATATTTGTACATTTTTCAGATTAAAATTTATCATTTTAGGGCTGGAAAACTTTAATTTTTCCTGTTTTGAGCATAACAATCAGGGTGTTGGCTCTTCCCTATGTGGAGCAAGTTAGACATCTGTTGTTGTGTGCATGTGGAGGGAGCAGAAAACTTCTTGCCGGACACACAGCAGGGGAACAGCTGGCGTTACTGAACCCCACAAACATATCAGCGATTGTTTTGATCTGTGCATCCAGCACTTCTGAGCAGCAACTGGCAGTGTTGTAGCCCAGGGAGTAGAGTTCAGGTGGTAGAAAGATGAACATAACAGGAGACATGGATAACGTTGCCAACCAGTTATTTAATCTGAAACCGGACAGGCAAATTCAGGCGAAATCCATGCCTTGTTCATTTTCAGAAAAGTAAGCCGGTCTACATTATCGGAGGATAGTCACATGCGACGGTCTGTTAGTACACCACCTGCAGCACTAAAGACGCGCTCCGATAATACACTGGCAGCAGGGCAAGCCAGCACCTCCAATGCATACTGGCTAAGCTCTGGCCATGTATCCAGCTTAGAGACCCAAAACTTGAATGGGGAAGAGCCATCTGGGAGTACAGTGAGAGGGCAAGACATGTAGTCTGTCACCATCTTACGGAAACGTTGCCTCCTGCTGACTGGAGCCGTCTGGGATGGTGTAGACATTTGTGGCGCTGACACAAAACTTTGCCACATTTGGAACATACTGGTCTTGCCCTGTGCAGAGGTGCTGCTTCTGCTCTCTCTTGTTGCAGTGCTGTCTCCACTGCCTCGACGCACAGAGCTGCTTTGTAAAGCAGTAGCAGCAGCAGTGCTCTCGGCTGGAATGGAGAACATGATGGATTGCACCAGTGTGTCTTGGTACTCCCGCATTTTACGCTCCCGGATCAACGGTGTGATGAGGCTTTGTTAGTCGTCCCGGTAGCGAGGGTCTAGGAGGGTGTACACCCAATAATCAGACGTGGTGAGAATGTGGGCGATGCGGCGGTCGTTTCTCAGGCACTGCAGCATGAAATCAACCATGTGCTGCAGACTCCCAACTGGCCAAGAAACGCTGTCCCCTGCAAGAGGCGTCATCTCTGCCTGCTCTGCATCACCCCACCCTCGCTCTACATACTGACTAGAGCATTGTGTACCTCCCTCTGGAGCGATGTCTTCCTCCTCCATTGACTCCTCCTCATCCTCCTCACAAAGTGACCCCTGCCTAGCCCTTTGTGAGGAACCACGTTGCGCTGACTGTCCAGAAGGTGATGGAATTTGTGACTCCTCATCCTCCACCTCTTCCAAAACCTCATCCATTAGTGCTTGCAGTGTTTTTTGAAGCAGGCAGATAAGGGGAACAGTCAGGCTGACTAGTGCATCATCTGCACTCGCCATCCGCGTTGACTCATCAAACGCACGCAAAACGTGGCAGATGTCCTTCATAGAGGCCCACTCAGTAGTGGTGAAGTGTGAACGGCGCAAATTGCGAGTTGATTGCGCCTGATGCAGCTGATACTCCATTACTGCTGGCTGCTGCTCACACAACCGCTCCAACATATGTAACGTGGAATTCCACCTGGTGGGTACGTCACATATGATGCGATGTTCAGGAAGGCGAAATCTGCGTTGCAGAGCTGCAATGCGCGATCTGGCCATGCTGGAACGTCGCAAGTGAGCGCACTCTAGGCGGACCTTGTGCAGCAGTGCATCAAGATCCGGATAGTCCCTCAAAAAACTCTGCATGACCAAGTTGAGCACATGTGCCAGACATGGTATGAGAGTGAGGTTGCCAAGCCCCAGAGCTGCCACCAGATTTCGGCCATTGTCACACACTACCAAGCCTGGCTGGAGATTCGCTGGCAAAAACCACACGTCGCTCTCCTGCTTTATGGCATTCCACAGCTCCTGCGCTGTGTGGCTTCGATTCCCCATGGAAATTAATTTCAGGATGGCCTGTTGACGTTTGGCCACGGCTGTGCTCATATCGGTCGTAACAGGTAAGCGTTCACGGGACCATGTGGAGGTAGACCGTGACGGCTCCTGCAGCGATGATTCTGAGGAACTGGAGTAGGAGGAGGAGTCAATGTGTACAGACTGGATTCCTGCAATCCTTGGAGTTGGCAGAACACGTACAGCGCCACTCGCAAGATCTGTACCCGGCTCCACAACATTAACCCAATGGGCAGTGAAGGAAAGGTGTCGTCCCTGGCCATGGGTACTGGTCCACGCATCGGTGGTCAGGTGGACCTTGCTACTGACGGCGTTTAGTAGCGCATGTTTAATTTTTCCCTCAATATGCTTTTGCAGACCAGGGACGGCTTGCCTGCTGAAATAAAATCGGCTGGGCACATTGTATTGTGGGACTGCCAATGCCATTAAATTACGGAAACTGTCAGTCTCCACCAGCCTGAATGACAGCATTTCAAGGGACAGGAGTTTTACAATGCCAGCATTCAGAGCCTGTGCTCGCGGATGGTTTGCCGAGTATGGCCGTCTTTTCTCCCATGCCTGTGCTACCGATGGCTGTACAGTGGCCTGGGAGCGTGAGGATGACAGGGAACTTGCAGCTGTGGGTGGAATATCACTGGGTCTCTGGACAACAGTGACAGAGGTTCTTCCATGGCGATCCTGTGAGGAAGCCGAACCAGCTGTGTGTGAGCTGGAGGAAGAGGCTCCAACACGAGCTGAAGATGTAGGTGGTGCTGTAGGTTGGCCTACGTCTCCAGTGTGTCTTTGTAACTCAACCACGTGCTTTGTCCGCACATGTTTCCACATATTAGTGGTATTGAGGTTACTGGCACTTTTACCTCTTTTTTAGAGTTGAGCGATACTTTCCGATATCAATAAGTATCGGATCGGAATGGGTATCGCCGATACCCAAAAAGTATCGGCGATACCCGATACCGATACCGGAAATCCAATGTAAGTCTATGGGAACAAAATATCGGAATTAAAAAAAAAACATTCTTGCCGTGTTGGTTAATTGTATATGAAGGAAAACAACAAAGAGTAATGTAGAATGTATTGGGGAGGTTGAGGAGACATTAAAGGCATAGATGTTTAACCCAATCAAATGGAATAGCAGTAATACTTTTTTTTTTAAAGACGTTCGGATTGACGAAGAAATTGACAATGTTGTTAACCTTTTTTCTATTTTGGCAAATATGTATGTTTCACAACTTCCATGCTCTTCACCTTTTTAACTTCTGCAACACTTTCTCCTTCATAATCTTCAGCAGCATCATCTTTTTCATCAAATTATTCTTCATCTTCACCTTATTTATCTTCTTCTTAAACTTCTTGCTATTCATCTTTTTGTTAACATTACTCATATTCTTCTTATTAAACTATTATTCTTCTTCATATTCTACTTCTTCATCTTCTTTCTATTCATTCTCTTCATCATATTCTTATTTGACAGAGATTCCTATAGTTGTAATCTGTAAAAGTATGAATTTTTCATCCTTCCGTTCTTGCTGTCACAAAAGATTTAAATTACAACAGTATTTGTCCGCGTTCAGTTTAGCCTGCAGCAGCAGCAGCAGGCATTTTCCAGGGGCACCAGGAGGAGGAACGGACTCACCCCCATATACTGCTTAGTCTTCTTCTGCTTATAATTTAGAGCATATATTTTGCTCTTAATTTTGGTCTTATACTTCATGTTCTTCTGCTTTTTGATCTTCTGCTTATTGTTCTTCTGTCTCTTGTTCTGTATCTTGTAGTTTGTCTTAACCTTCTTTGTCCTGTTGGTGATCTTCTTCTGGGTAATCTTTTATTTCTTCTTTGTGATGGTGTTCAGGCTGGTTGACTTGATGCTCGTCGTCTTCTTCGGGGTGGTCTTTAGGGTCATCGTCGTCCTCTTCAGGGTCCTCGTCTTCAGGGTCCTCGTCTTCGGGCTCGTCGTCTTCTTCGGGGTGGTCATCAGGGTCGTCGTCTTCATTGTTGGAGATCCAGAGTGATTACCCAAAAAAACATTTAAAAAATCTTCAATTTGTAAATGTAGCTGAAGGTACCAGAAGGCTGACTAACTTCCGAGAACCAGCTGACGTTACTGGAACCCGGACGGGTATCAGATGGTACAAGAGACAATGGAAGTAACGAGGACCAGCTGACTGTGCTGGAACCCGGAGGGGCAGCAGAAGGAAAAGAGCCAATGGCACAACCGAGGACCAGCTGACGTTACTGGGACACGGTTACTAAGCAGGAGGTACCTGTGCTCCAAAGCACTACCAAGGACCAGCAGACATTGCTGGAACTCGGATACCGAGATGGAGGCACCTAGGCCAAAGGCACTGCGGAGAACCAGTTGACGGTACTGGAACCTGGACGGGTATCAGATGGTACAAGAGACAATGGAAGTAACGAGGACCAGCTGACTGTGCTGGAACCTGGAGGGGCAGCAGAAGGAAAAGAGCCAATGGCACAACCGAGGACCAGCTGACGTTACTGGGACACGGTTACTAAGCAGGAGGTACCTGTGCTCCAAAGCACTACCAAGGACCAGCAGACGTTGCTGGAACTCGGATACCGAGATGGAGGCACCTAGGCCAAAGGCACTGCGGAGAACCAGTTGACGGTACTGGAACCCGGACGGGTAGCAGAAGGTACAAGAGCCAATGGAAGTAACGAGGACCAGCTGACTGTACTGGAACCCGAAGGGCCAGCAGAAGGAACAGAGCCAATGGCACAACCGAGGACCAGCTGATGTTACTGGGACACGGTTACTAAGCAGGAGGTACCTGTGCTCCAAAGCACTACCAAGGACCAGCAGACGTTGCTGGAACTCGGATACCGAGATGGAGGCACCTAGGCCAAAGGCACTGCGGAGAACCAGCTGACGGTACTGGAACCCGGACGGGTACCATAAGGCACCCATGAAAATGTAAGTTGACAGGCCGCAAGCCGTCCGCAGTTACCGAATCACACAGTACTACAGTGGGTGCTTGTCCTATTGTCATAACGGAAACAGCCTTTATTTACATATCCCGCAGCACACATAGGAAGCACCTAAACTGCAGGCACCATAGAGTCGGCTAACCTGAATGCAACACGACAGGACAACTTACTGGAGGCTAATTGACGTTGACACTGCCAGGAAACAGCTGTCGTGCTGTAACCAGGCTGGGCAGGAGTGAGTACCCGTGCCAATTACTTACGAGCAACAACTGGCGGTGTTGGAGCCCAGGGATGAGAAGAGAACAGGGTGGAGGCAGCAGGACTTTTTGCCGTACACACAGCAGGGGAAGAGCTGACATTACTGAACCCCAGTAACACAGGACAAGTGTTGACTGTGCTAACAGCACTTCCAGGCAACAACTGGCGGTGTTGGAGCCCCGGGATGAGAAGAGAACAGTGGGAGGAAGCAGGACTTTTTGCCGTACACACAGTAGGGGAACAGCTGACATTACTGAACCCCAGTAACACAGGAGCAAGTGTTGACTGTGCTAACAGCACTTCCGAGCAACAACTGGCGGTGTTGGAGCCCAGGGATGACAGGAGAACAGGGTGGAGGCAGCAGGACTTTTTGCCGTACACACAGCAGGGTAACAGCTGACATTACTGAACCCCAGTAACACAGGAGCAAGTGTTGATTGTGCTAACAGCATTTCCAAGCAACAACTGGCGGTGTTGGAGCCCAGGGATGAGAGGAGAACAGGGTGGAGGCAGCAGGACTTTTTGCCGTACACACAGCAGGGGAACAGCTGACATTACTGAACCCCAGTAACACAGGAGCAAGTGTTGACTGTGCTAACAGCACTTCCGAGCAACAACTGGCGGTGTTGGAGCCCAGGGATGAGAGGAGAACAGGGTGGAGGCAGCAGGACTTTTTGCCGTACACACAGTAGGGGAACAGCTGACATTACTGAACTCCAGTAACACAGGAGCAAGTGTTGACTGTGCTAACAGCACTTCCGAGCAACAACTGGCGGTGTTGGAGCCCAGGGATGACAGGAGAACAGGGTGGAGGCAGCAGGACTTTTTGCCGTACACACAGCAGGGGAACACCTGACATTACTGAACCCCAGTAACACAGGAGCAAGTGTTGACTGTGCTAACAGCACTTCTGAGCAACAACTGGCGGTGTTGGAGCCCAGGGATGACAGGAGAACAGGGTGGAGGCAACAGGACTTTTTGCCGTACACACAGCAGGGGAACAGCTGACATTACTGAACCCCAGTAACACAGGAGCAAGTGTTGACTGTGCTAACAGCACTTCCGAGCAACAACTGTTGGTGTTGGAGCCCAGGGATGAGAGAACAGGGTGGAGGCAGCAGGACTTTTTGCCGTACACACAGCAGGGGAACAGCTGACATTACTGAACCCCAGTAACACAGGAGCAAGTGTTGACTGTGCTAACAGCACTTCCGAGCAACAACTGGCAGGGTTGGAGCCCAGGTATGAGAAGAGAACAGGGTGGAGGCAGCAGGACTTTTTGCCGTACACACAGTAGGGGAACAGCTGACATTACTGAACCCCAGTAACACAGGAGCAAGTGTTGACTGTGCTAACAGCACTTCCGAGCAAGAACTGGCGGTGTTGGAGCCCAGGGATGACAGGAGAACAGGGTGGAGGCAGCAGGACTTTTTGCCGTACACACAGCAGGGGAACAGCTGACATTACTGAACCCCAGTAACACAGGAGCAAGTGTTGACTGTGCTAACAGCACTTCCGAGCAACAACTGGCGGTGTTGGAGCCCAGGGATGACAGGAGAACAGGGTGGAGGCAACAGGACTTTTTGCCGTACACACAGCAGGGGAACAGCTGACATTACTGAACCCAGTAACACAGGAGCAAGTGTTGACTGTGCTAACAGCACTTCCGAGCAACAACTGTTGGTGTTGGAGCCAGGGATGAGAGGAGAACAGGGTGGAGGCAGCAGGACTTTTTGCCGTACACACAGCAGGGGAACAGCTGACATTACTGAACCCCAGTAACACAGGAGCAAGTGTTGACTGTGCTAACAGCACTTCCGAGCAACAACTGGCGGTGTTGGAGCCCAGGGATGAGAAGAGAACAGGGTGGAGGCAGCAGGACTTTTTGCCGTACACACAGTAGGGGAACAGCTGACATTACTGAACCCCAGTAACACAGGAGCAAGTGTTGACTGTGCTAACAGCACTTCCAGGCAACAACTGGCGGTGTTGGAGCCCAGGGATGAGAAGAGAACAGGGTGGAGGCAGCAGGACTTTTTGCCGTACACACAGTAGGGGAACAGCTGACATTACTGAACCCCAGTAACACAGGAGCAAGTGTTGACTGTGCTAACAGCACTTCCGAGCAACAACTGGCGGTGTTGGAGCCCAGGGATGAGAGGAGAACAGGGTGGAGGCAGCAGGACTTTTTGCCGTACACACAGCAGGGGAACAGCTGACATTACTGAACCCCAGTAACACAGGAGCAAGTGTTGACTGTGCTAACAGCACTTCCAGGCAACAACTGGCGGTGTTGGAGCCCAGGGATGAGAAGAGAACAGGGTGGAGGCAGTAGGACTTTTTGCCGTACACACAGTAGGGGAACAGCTGACATTACTGAACCCAGTAACACAGGAGCAAGTGTTGACTGTGCTAACAGCACTTCCGAGCAACAACTGGCGGTGTTGGAGCCCAGGGATGAGAGGAGAACAGGGTGGAGGCAGCAGGACTTTTTGCCGTACACACAGCAGGGGAACAGCTGACATTACTGAACCCAGTAACACAGGAGCAAGTGTTGACTGTGCTAACAGCACTTCCGAGCAACAACTGGCGGTGTTGGAGCCCAGGGATGAGAGGAGAACAGGGTGGAGGCAGCAGGACTTTTTGCAGTACACACAGCAGGGGAACAGCTGACATTACTGAACCCCAGTAACACATGAGCAAGTGTTGACTGTGCTAACAGCACTTCCGAGCAACAACTGGCGGTGTTGGAGCCCAGGGATGAGAGGAGATCAGGGTGGACGCAGCAGACTTTTTGCCGTACACACAGTAGGGGAACAGCTGACATTACTGAACCCCAGTAACACAGGAGCAAGTGTTGACTGTGCTAACAGCACTTCCAGGCAACAACTGGCAGTGTTGGAGCCCAGGGATGAGAAGAGAACAGGGTGGAGGCAGCAGGACTTTTTGCCGTACACACAGTAGGGGAACAGCTGACATTACTGAACCCCAGTAACACAGGAGCAAGTGTTGATTGTGCTAACAGCACTTCCGAGCAACAACTGGCGGTGTTGGAGCCCAGGGATGACAGGAGAACAGGGTGGAGGCAGCAGGACTTTTTGCCGTACACACAGCAGGGGAACAGCTGACATTACTGAACCCAGTAACACAGGAGCAAGTGTTGACTGTGCTAACAGCACTTCCGAGCAACAACTGGCGGTGTTGGAGCCCAGGGATGAGAGGAGAACAGGGTGGAGGCAGCAGGACTTTTTGCCGTACACACAGCAGGGGAACAGCTGACATTACTGAACCCCAGTAACACAGGAGCAAGTGTTGACTGTGCTAACAGCACTTCCGAGCAACAACTGGCGGTGTTGGAGCCCAGGGATGAGAGGAGAACAGGGTGGAGGCTGCAGGACTTTTTGCCGTACACACAGTAGGGGAACAGCTGACATTACTAAACCCCAGTAACACAGGAGCAAGTGTTGATTGTGCTAACAGCACTTCCAGGCAACAACTGGCGGTGTTGGAGCCCAGGGATGAGAAGAGAACAGGGTGGAGGCAGCAGGACTTTTTGCCGTACACACAGTAGGGGAACAGCTGACATTACTGAACCCCAGTAACACAGGAGCAAGTGTTGACTGTGCTAACAGCACTTCCAGGCAACAACTGGCGGTGTTGGAGCCCAGGGATGAGAAGAGAACAGGGTGGAGGCAGCAGGACTTTTTGCCGTACACACAGTAGGGGAACAGCTGACATTACTGAACCCCAGTAACACAGGAGCAAGTGTTGACTGTGCTAACAGCACTTCCGAGCAACAACTGGCGGTGTTGGAGCCCAGGGATGAGAGGAGAACAGGGTGGAGGCAGCAGGACTTTTTGCCGTACACACAGTAGGGGAACAGCTGACATTACTGAACCCCAGTAACACAGGAGCAAGTGTTGACTGTGCTAACAGCACTTCCAGGCAACAACTGGCGGTGTTGGAGCCCAGGGTCAAGGAGGATGTTTAAATACTAGATCAAGGATTTTCCTTGTTACGTGTCAATTAAAAATGTCTATACTCCAAACAAGAGAAAGATAACCTTTACTACCATAAGATGATGATTTTAGTTAAAAAAAAAACAATATAAATAAAGAATTGACAAACATAAACGCATACATTAACATGTTGAACAGCAATGCAAACCAAAAAAAAAATTGGTTAAGGAATCTGCTATACGGTTGTAAATAAAAGCATACAAGTACATATCAGAATCCATTAATGATGAATAAGTAACAGTATGTACACCATTTTTATTGTATAGACAATGAATGTCTGACTTCAAAACATCATCAGCATTACAAGTTATCTGTGACATTCATAAAATGTTACATTTGCTGAATAATGTCACTAAACAGTTTATAAAAATATATAAAATTTCCATCATGTAATACTCATAATATGTGCCAATAATAATTTTTATTAACAAACATAACCTTTAAAAAGTGCATAGTGCATAGTGAAAATTGGTATTTATGCCTGAATGTGTACTTGTAAGCATGACAACGGATAGATAAGGTATATATAGATGAGACTGCATAGCCATAGATGGTGAATGGCGATGTAATACTGTACCTCAATAAAGTGTGTGTCACTACTACATAAATTTTTTTATATAGCTTTATAAACAGGGTACGTGCATGTATGCTTGCGCCTTTGTTTGGACGCACAGACTGCCTTCCTGCTGTGACGCGTTGGGTAGTGGAGCGTCTGTGCGTCTTATGACGCAGATTAACATTCACTTTGCACATCGCTCATCATCGCTAGCGTACCGACAACACAAAGGCGTTTTCATGACTGCTTTACTCAGTAAACATGCACCTATGATGAAACATACACGCATGTTCCCTATTACATAAGAAGCTACAAGAAAAATGCGTGTGAGGTGTGCCGCAGCCTTTTTGTTAAGGTACAGTATTATAGCGACATTGTACAGGTGTCGCTATTCAGTCTGATAACTAGATATCATTCACCTTTTATATCAGTTGTCGTTGTTTCAGCACCACTTGCAGGTATATATTTTGCTGTTGTGACTATGCACTATTGACTTTAACAAGGTAATGCATGATTTTTGTTACCGATTCTCATGTTTACATGATGGACCTTTATGATATGGGGTGTTACATTTGTAATTAAATATGTATTTTTTCAAATGACACAAATATAAGTAATGTTGAAGAGGACTGTTATGTTTCGGTAGCTGAGGAGTGCAGGTAAAAAAGGCAATACACCAGAGCAGTTGGAATCTATGAGATTGCAGTACCCTGACTAACCACCACAACTAGAGGCAGCCGTGGAGCGTTCCTACGCTGGTCCTAGACGCCTCGTCACAGCCTGAGAAACTAACTACACCTAAAGATAGAAAGAGGAAAGCTATCTGCCCCGGAGCAGATCCCCAAAGAACATAGAAAGCCCCCAAACATGTAATGGCGGTTAGACAAGAAGAAATACTGACACAGACAGAAAATAGTATGAGCAAACGTTGGGGCCCAAACTACCTAAATAGAAAAGGATAGGAAGGGCACTTACTGCAATCCCAAAAAACCCTGAAAAGCACCAACTCTACTAATTTCAAAATCACCTGAGATCACACGACCTCTACCACCTAAATTAGTTCTCTGGTGTAACAAAATCAAAACAGCAGCCACTGAAAAACCTGGAAAAAGCAAAAGTACAAACATCAGTGGCTGAACTAAACTGAGAGGGCAAAATCCCCCGGAGGGGACCCTGAAGGCCCCCACAGAAGTGCAGGACAAAATGCAAAAATAAAGCACAAAAACAAAAAGAAGAAAATGTCTTATCTGTTAGCAGGAGATGCAGACACGACACAGCAGGCTACAAAGGAAACAGGACTCACGGATTGAGACCAGAACAATTGATCACCGGCAACCCTGATGGGAAGGCGACTCCCTTATATAAGACCAGTCAGTAACACCTGATTCCCACTCCTCACAATCTTCACTGGACAGTCCAGTACCGCTTGTAACCACCAGAGGGAGCCTCTGCTCAGAACTCATTTCAAGCCCATTCACAACAGTACCCCCCTTGAGGAGGGGTCACCGAACCCTCACTTGAGCAACCAGGTCGGTCAGGATGAGTTCTATGATACGCACGGATGAGTCTCCTAGCATGGATGTCCGAAGCAAACACCCAAGAATTGTCTTCCTGACCATAACCTCTCCACTTAACCAAATACTGGAGTTTCCGTCTAGAAAAACGAGAATTCAATATTTTCTCAACCACAAACTCCATATTGCCCTCAACCAGAACAGGGTCAGGAGGCAAAGCAGTAGGAACCACTGGCTCAACAAACCTCTTCAACAAGGACTTGTGGAACACGTTATGGATCTTAAATGTCCCTGGAAGAAGCAAACGAAAAGAAACAGGATTAAGAATCTCCATGATCTTATAAGGTCCAATGAACCTAGGCTTAAATTTAGGAGATGCCACTCTCATAGGAATATTTTTTGAGGACAACCAGACCAAGTCCCCCACTTTAAACTGAGGACCATCAGTCCTATGCCGGTTAGCAAACCGCTGGGCCCTCTCCTGAGAGAGGGACAACCTCTCCACTACCTGGTCCCAAATCTGTTGCATACGCTCCAAAACAGAGTCAACACCTGGACAGACAGAAGCCTCCGTCTGTCCTGAAGAAAATCGAGGGTCAAACCCAGAATTACAGAAAAATGGAGACATCAAAGTGGCAGAGCTAGCCCTATTATTAAGAGCAAACTCAGCCAAAGGCAAAAAAGAGACCCAGTCATCCTGATCAGCAGACACAAAGCATCTTAGATAAGTCTCCAATGTCTGGTTTGTTCTCTCAGTTTGACCATTGGTCTGAGGATGAAACGCCGAGGAGAAAGACAATTGAACACCAAGTTTAGAACAAAAGGTCCTCCAAAATCTGGAAACAAACTGGACTCCTCTGTCAGACACAATGTTCTCAGGAATGCCGTGTAAACGAACCACGTGCTGAAGGAACAAAGGCACCAATTCAGAGGAGGAAGGCAACTTAGGTAATGGCACAATATGTATCATCTTGGAAAACCTATCACAAATCACCCAGATAACGGTCATTCTCTGAGAAACAGGGAGGTCGGAAATGAAATCCATAGAGATATGGGTCCATGGTCTCTTGGGCACAGGCAATGGCATCAACAAACCACTAGAGCGAGAGCAAGGCTTGGAGTGAGAGCAAGTCCCGCAGGACTGCACAAATTCCCTGACATCACGAGACAAGGTAGGCCACCAAAAGGACCGACTAACCAAGTCTCTGGTACCAAAAATTCCAGGATGCCCAGCCAACGCGGAACAATGAATCTCAGACATCACACTCTTTTTCCACTGGTCCGGGACAAACAATTTTCCAACAGGGCAGCGCTCGGGTCTATCCTCCTGACACCCCTCCAGAGCAAGTCTCAAATTGGGTGAGATGGCGGAAAGAACTACACCCTCTTTCAAAATAACAGAAGGATCAGATAACTCAGGAGAGTCCGCAAGGAAACTCCTCGAGAGGGCATCCGCCTTAACATTCTTAGTGCCAGGAAGAAAGGAAACCACAAAATTAAAACGTGTGAAAAACAAGGCCACCTGGCCTGTCTAGGATTGAGTCGCTTGGCAGATTCCAGATAAACCAGATTCTTATGGTCCGTAAGGACCACCACCTGATGTTTGGCTCCACTAGTGTTGAGCGATACGATACTGCAAATATCGGGTATCGGCCGATATTAGCTGTATCGGGCTTTCGATTCCGAGTACCAATATTTTCGTCATATCGGATACCGGAATCGGATTTGTCACTGTCACTGTGAGTGTCCATCGGTCGGGTCTGTCAGGAGTCAGCGGCACTTACCTGGCAGAAGATCTCCGGCGGTCACGTCCTGGACTGCTTGATGGCCGCCATTATCTTCTCCCTGGCGGTCACATGCAGTTTTTCGCGATAACTGCAGTGACTGCTGGGTAATCCCGGCCGTAAAGCAGTCAGTCCGATGACGTCACCGCCGGGGAAGCAGGTAATCAGCTGTGCTGCGCCGGGATGACAGGCTCTGCCTGTCATTGCAATGTAGCAGAGCTGGATCGTCGTGGGACCCTCGTTACTATGGACTGCGTCAGACAGGTGGTATACTGCTGGTTTTTTTTTTTCATTTTTTTACAGGAGATCGATGGCGTCGCAGGATGAGACTGTAATAAAAGTAATGAAAACTGTGTTGTTTTTTTTATTAAATTAAAAAACTTTTTTATGAACATTCACCCATCCGGGTACATCAACAATTTAACTATTTACATACAGGGACCCTGTCCGGGTTATTTATAATTCTTTGGCAGGGGTGTTCCAGGTACCACCTGGTACTCTTCTGATGCTTGCCAAACATCCGAGACACCAAGGACCACCAGGACCTGATGACGTCGTGTGGCCTGTACAGTCAAGTCGTGACCCGCTATCTGTGTCTGTGTGGCCACCTCTTTCATCTCCCTCCGGGTCTGGAGCCCTATGTCCCAGACTGAACGAACCCCAGGGGGCCTAACAGGCGCCGGGTACGGGCCAGCTATCATTAGCATGTCCATAGCTGGGGCTGCTGAGGAGACCACTGAGGGAGGCTGGGGAGATTTACGGCGTGGGGTGGGCACTTGTGCAGAGGCCTGGATGTGGGAGGCTGAAGGCTCCGAGGGTCTCACAGGTTCCTGACACTCTGGGGACCAGGGGTCGCACCTGGTGACATTTAGGGCATACCATCCATTGTAACCCCAGTGTCGGGTGTCAGTTACCAAGTCTCCTGGCAACAGGTCCCTCCCCGGGTGTCCTTCTGGGAGGTGAGTCTCCACGTCCCGCCGGGTCACAAACACTTCTAAATAAAGTCCAGGCTCCTGGATGAAGCCCCAACCAGCTTTCAATTTAAAGCTCCGTACTGCACCCTTACGCCGCGGCTCCCTCAGGGTTCCTTTATCTTTTCTCATCCGGTCCTTATCTGCCCGGTCCTTCTCGATGTGACGTTGGCGAAGCTTCTGGGATTCGCGCTGCTCCCTTTGTCGCTCGGCTTCTCTCTCCCAACGTCTCCACTCTTCCTCCTGACGCCGGTTGTAATTCTCCTCCACCAGCATCTCCATGTCTCCACCATCAAACTGCAGCTTACGATGTCCGGTTTGCGGCAGCTCTCCTGGCGCCCGACAGTCCTGGCGGTGCTCACCTGCGGAGGAAGCAGCCGGCTCTGGAACAGATGACATTCGGGGCTCCTGTACAGACAGGTAGACCTCTGGTGCCTGTGCGGCCTCCTCCATGAGGACGGGTGTCGCTTCTTCTGTCTCAGCGACGGGGGCAGACAGCGGGATCTGGGGTGCTGCCGGTGCAGCGTTTTTTTCAGGAATGGGTGCCTCCACTGCGACAACGTCAACCGGATCACATTGCAAGGGCTGGGATGCCCGCACGGACTCCTCTACTAGAACGGGTGCCTCCACTGCGACAACGTCAACCGGATCACATTGCAAGAGCTGGGATGCCCGCACGGACTCCTCTACTAGAACGGGTGCCTCACCTTCTGGTACAGACACTTCAGGTAAGAGGGATTGGCGCCGCTCCAAGTTTAGTTTTAGGGCACGCCAGCTGGCTTCCATCCTGGCGACCTCCTCCCGGTGCCGGGCCAGGCCTCTTAGGGTATCCTCCGCTTCTTGCAGCGTAGGAGGGTTTCCAGGCCGGGTGCCCAACGGTGGTTCCGTGGCGATCGGGTTGCTTCCGTGGGGGGAGAGCTCTGACTGCTCCATCCCTTCACACTTCTGCTCGTGTCCATTAGCCATCTCTGCCAA
Organism: Oophaga sylvatica; assembly: GCA_033576555.1. Lineage (NCBI taxonomy): Eukaryota > Metazoa > Chordata > Amphibia > Anura > Dendrobatidae > Oophaga > Oophaga sylvatica. The sequence continues at coordinate 465,171,193 of JARQOD010000003.1, forward strand.
GTCACATGTGTCATTAGCATCTGGAAAGGGCCCCTCTTTTGTAGTGAGGCGGGACCTTCGTGTTAGTTTCCGCACACTGAGGAGGATGAGGAGGTGGAACTCAAGAGCTGTGGGGCACGATCTTACATTGCAGTACCATTTAGAGTGGTCGGCCATCGTTTTCGCGCCACTGAGTGAGTGTACACCCACGAAGAGCACGCCCTTCTTCTTCACCAGTGCCTCGTCGTGACGCAGATATGGCTGAAAAATGGCAAATACATTCTCTGATGATTTTAGCAATTCTCAAGCACAAAACCAGTTCAATTCAGGCACACAGGACTCGCTTATAGCGAGCTACAGAATCCTGTTCGTGACGCCCAAGTTGAGTCGCACAGAGCCAGAGGTTTTGGGGGTACTCGGCACCGAGCCCGTCGACTTCTATGGGGTATGTCACGGCTTTACCCGGCAATTGAATCAGAGTCTATTTTACTATGTAGAAGTGTATAAACTATAAATATATGTATATATATATGTCACAATGACATGTATTATATATATATATATATATATATGTATTCTATGTGTGTATATTTTGTGTTTACAACGAAAGAAAGTGTTTTTTTAGTTGCGATATTTTGTTCCCATAGACTTACATGGGACTTCCGGTATCGGAATCGGATATCGACGATATTTAGTGATATCGGCGATACCATTTCGATCCGATATTTTTAGATATCGAGCAGTATCGCTCAACACTAGTCTCCACTCTTCAAAAGCCCACTTCATGGCCAGTAACTCCCGATTACCCACGTCATAATTACGTTCAGTAGGAGAAAATTTTCGAGAGAAAAAGGCACAAGGGTTACTTTTAGAGGTCTCTGCATCTTTTTGGGACAAAACGGCACCTGCCCCAATTTCAGAGGCATCAACCTCCACCTGAAATGGCAGAGAAACATCAGGCTGCCGTTAGAACAGGAGCAGAAGTGAATCTCTGCTTAAGTTCCTGAAATGCAGAGACTGCCTCAGGAGGCCAATTCACCACATCAGAACCCTTTTTGGTCAAATCAGTTAATGGTTTAACAATAACCGAGAAATTACCAATAAATTTGCGATAAAAATTGGCAAAACCCAAAATCTTTGAAGAGCCTTTAATGAAGTAGGTTGGACCCAATCACAGATGGCCTGAACCTTGACCGGGTCCATTTCAATAACAGATGGGGACAAAATGAATCCCAGAAATGAGATCCTCTGTACGCCAAAAAGACACTTTGATCCCTTCACATACAGAGCATTCTCTCTCAAAATCTGGAATACAGTTCGAACATGTTTCACATGAGAGTCCCAGTCATTAGAAAAAATCAAGATATCATCCAAATAAACAATCAGAAATTTATCCACAAAATCCCTGAAAATGTCATTCATGAAGGACTGGAAGACAGAAGGAGCATTAGTGAGCCCAAAGGGCATCACAAGGTACTCAAAATGCCCCTCAGGGGTATTGAATGCCGTCTTCCATTCATCCCGTGCTTAATGCGAATAAGATTATATGCCCCCTGAGGTCAAGCTTGGTAAACCAAGTAGCGTTTTTCACCCTGGAAAACAGGTCAGAAATCAAAGGTAACGGGTATTGATATTTTACAGTAATATTGTTCAAAAGACGATAATCAATACACGGCCTTAATGACCATCCTTTTTGGCCACAAAGAAAAAACCGGCACCTAAGGGTGAAGAGGATGGTCTGATATGACCCTTCTCCAATGATTCCTTGATATAAGACCGCATAGCGTCATGTTCAGGTACAGACAAGTTAAAAGGCGACCTTTAGGGAATTTACTACCAGGCACTAATTCAATAGCGCAGTCATAGCTCCTATGGGGAGGCAAGGATGCAGATTTACTTTCGCTAAACACATCAGAAAAATCAATCAAAAAGTCAGGAACATCCTGAGCCTGGGGAGAGGCAGAAAAAACAGGAGTGTTGGTATTAACACATTGGCAGCCCCAACTGGTTACAGACACAGATTTCCAATCCAAAACAGGATTATGAGACTGCAACCAAGGGAAGCCCAGTACGATAATATCATGCAGATTATACAGAACCAAAAATTTACAGCACTCCTGATGATCAGGCTCAACCCTCATTATCACCTGAGTAGAGAACTGAGGTTTATTCTCAGCCAAAGGGGTAGAATCGATCCCCAGTAGGGGAATAGACTTCTGTAGGGGTATCAAGGGAAACCCACAACGTTTAGCAAAATCATAATCCATCAGGTTAATAGCTGCTCCAGAATCAACGAAAGCCTGAGCAGAAAATGAGGACAGAGAGCATATCAGAGTGACAGTTAATAAAAACTTAGTCTGAACACTACCCAAGACAACTGAGCGTGCAAAACGTCTTCCCCGCTTAGGGCAGACTGAAATAGCATGAGATGCATCACCACAGTAGAAACATAACCCACTGCGCTTTCGAAACTCATGACGCTGTGCCCCAGACACCACTCTATCACACTGCATGGGTTCAGAAGCAGGTTCACAAGGCAACACTATTCCACGCATACTTCTCCGCTCACGCAAACGTCTGTCAATTTGAATCGCTAATGACATAGAATCATTGAGACCAGAGGGGACAGAGAATCCCACCATAACATCCTTTACATTATCTGACAGACCCTTCCAAAAAAGGGCCGCCAAAGCGTCGTCATTCCACTTGGTCAGGACTGCCCACCTACGGAATCTTTGACAGTATAACTCAGCGTCATCAAGCCCCTGATTTAATGCCAACAAGGCTTTTTCAGCTTGATCAGTGACATTAGGCTCATCGTACAATAACCCCAAAGCCTGAAAAAATGCATCAACATCACTCAAAACAGGATCCCCAGGTGTCAGGGAAAAAGCCCAATCCTGAGGATCGCCGCGCAGGAGAGAGATGACAATTTGAACCTGCTGCGCTGCGTTCCCTGAGGACTTAGATTTTAAGGCAAAAAACAATTTACAATTATTTTTGAAATTCTGAAACTTAGCTCGATCCCTAAAAACAAATCTGGCATGGGAATCCTAGGTTCCACAACAGGCAACCCAGCAAGATAGGCAGCAATACTCCAAACCTCAGTGGCAAGCTGATCCACACGGCCAGACAACTGTGCAAACTCCATTGAGAGAAAAAAAAAAAATCCTCCCCAGCACCAGAGATACAGAGGGAAAAAAAAAAAATGCAACAAACAGAAAAATATCTCTGACAACTCTGACAACCTTTTTTCTTTCACAATATTTTTTCCCTTCTGTGAGTACCATACAATTTTCAATTTTTAGGCCGGTGATACTGTTATGTTTCGGTAGCTGAGGAGTGCAGGTAAAAAAGGCAATACACCAGAGCAGTTGGAATCTATGAGATTGCAGTACCCTGACTAACCACCACAACTAGAGGCAGCCGTGGAGCGTTCCTACGCTGGTCCTAGACGCCTCGTCACAGCCTGAGAAACTAACTACACCTAAAGATAGAAAGAGGAAAGCTATCTGCCCTGGAGCAGATCCCCAAAGAACATAGAAAGCCCCCAAACATGTAATGGCGGTTAGACAAGATGAAATACTGACACAGACAGAAAATAGTATGAGCAAACGTTGGGGCCCAAGCTACCTAAATAGAAAAGGATAGGAAGGGCACTTACTGCAATCCCAAAAAACCCTGAAAAGCACCAACTCTACTAATTTCAAATCACCTGAGATCACACGACCTCTACCACCTAAATTAGTTCTCTGGTGTAACAAAATCAAAACAGCAGCCACTGAAAAACCTGGAAAAAGCAAAAGTACAAACATCAGTGGCTGAACTAAACTGAGAGGGCAAAAGCCCCCGGAGGGGACCCTGAAGGCCCCTACAGAAGTGCAGGACAAAATGCAAAAATAAAGCACAAAAACAAAAAGAAGAAAATGTCTTATCTGTTAGCAGGAGATGCAGACACGACACAGCAGGCTACAAAGGAAACAGGACTCACGGATTGAGACCAGAACAATTGATCACCGGCAACCCTGATGGGAAGGCGACTCCCTTATATAAGACCAGTCAGTAACACCTGATTCCCACTCCTCACAATCTTCACTGGACAGTCCAGTACCGCTTGTAACCACCAGAGGGAGCCTCTGCTCAGAACTCATTTCAAGTCCATTCACAACAGAGGACTAGTCCTACATCCATTGTTTGCACAATATTACAGGTGTACATCACGTCCCTTAATCAACAATGGATTATTATATTTACTTGTATGCTTTTATTTAAAAGCCAAGAACACTGAAGGCTAACCTTGGTACTGCAGCTGTTGTCAAAGTTCAACCCACATTATGCACTTCCAACATTGCAGCATTTGAGGCATGATGTGAGTTGGATTTGTCTAAGTTATGGAGTGACAAGGTTCACTATCAGTACCCTATAGCATAAGTAGGCTTTTGTGTTAGAATTTGTGTTCGACATGTGCATATCTGCACTAATTTGTCACAATTATTTTGTTACAGATTTGTGACAAAGACTAATCATTTTATGGTTTTAAAGGTGACGTTTCACTTGTTTACAGCTTAGAAATAAGGGTGTAGCCTCATATCTATGTGTAGCACTAGCCACTTTGACATGTCATGTTTTTTTCAACATGTGTAGCTAGCTAGCAGTAATTTTTGCCGGACACACAGCTGGGGAACAGCAGGCGTTACTGAACCCACAAACACATCAGCTATTGTTTTGATCTGTGCATCCAACACTTCTGAGCAGCAACTGGCGGTGTTGAAGCCCAGGGTCAAGGAGGGTGTAGGCAGAGGCCTAGTATGAGATGTTGGAAGTTTAATTTGGAGTTAGCAGCAGTAATTTTTGCCAGACACACAGCAGGGGAACAGCAGGCGTTACTGAACCCCACAAACACATCAGCGATTGTTTTGATCTGTGCATCCAACACTTCTGAGCAGCAACTGGCGGTGTTGAAGCCCAGGGTCAAGAAGGGTTTTGAAATAAAATATTGAGTTATTGCCTTGTTACGTGATCATTGCAAATGTATGTACTTCAAACAAGAAAAAATGAAGGTTTACTAGGACAATAAAATGATGAATTTCAATTCCAAGAATAAAAATAAACACCCTTAAAATATAAACGCATATAAGCACATGGCAACAAGAAATGGAACAACACACCACCCAAAATTTATTTTACAAAATATAGTGTTGTAAATTTCTGAATAAAAGTCCATTTTTGTATTTAGGAATGATGCGTAAGGAACGCTATGTTAAACCATAACATAGTGAAGACAATGGATTTTGTAATAGTCACTCATCATCATCATTACAATTTATATGTGACAGTCACACAGATTTAAATTATTTCAGTTACGAAAATTGTTACTTCGGACAGCATTTATTACATGTCCAGCATGGACTCATCAATGTGATGACGCAATAATGTACGATAAAAAATAAAAATTAAAAAAAAACATTATGCATTGTCACAATTTAAGTGGGTGCCTGCAAGTGGAAGTGAAACAAAGGCTACGGATAGCAAAGGTATATACTATGTCTGTATCAGACAGCGGCCAGCCTCTGATGGGTAATGGCGATGTTATACTGTACGTCAATAAAGGCTGCGGCTGCAATCATGCATTTTTTGCTTGTACAGTGTTGAAGAGGGTAAAAGCATGTCTGGTTGCGCAAGGCTTTATCCGGCAACACTACCTTCCTACTGTCACGGGTAGTGTAGCGTGTGTCTATTATATGACTCTCTCTAAAATGTGACTTTACGCAGCGTTATTCTGCCCTAGGGACGCAAAAAATACGACAGCAGTAATCATTTACTGTATAAAACTCCACCTATGAGTAACAAAACAAGCACGTTCCCTCTTCAACTATCTACAAGACAAACAAGCATGATGGGTGACGCTGCCTTTATTGAGGTACAGTATTAGATCGACATTGTCCATGAGTAACTATGCACTGTGATACCTATATACCATTATTAATTTATATCTGTTGTGGTTGTTCACCAGCACTTGCAGGTCTAACTACCTATTGTCAGTATGCATGATGCACTTTCTAGATGTAATTATTTATTATTGCGCATTATTACCAGGTTTAGATGCTGGCCATTTCATATATGGTGTGTGAAGTTACAGTTGTCCTCAGTCTGTGTATTTTATTATGTCTGTCATAAATATAACTCGTGAGGATGATGATGATGATGTTTATGATTCGTACATCCATTGACTGCATTATCTTACAGGTACAGATAACGTTCCTTAAGAAGCATTAATTGATAATTATGAAATGTACTTTTATGCATTAATTTCAAAAAGTAAACACTATGTTTTAGTTTTTGTTACCATTTCTACTAGCCATGTGCAGATATGCGCTGTGATGACAAATTAATATTTGTCCATATTTCTTATTAAAATTTATCATTTTAGGCCTTGAAAACTTCAATCTTTCCTGTTTTAAGCATAACAATCAGGGTGACGGCTCTTCCCTATTTGGAGCATGTTCGACATGGGTTTTTCTGTGCATGTGTAGGGAACAGGAGACTTCTTGCCGGACACACAGCAGGGGAACAGCTGGCGTTACTGAACCCCACTAACACTATAGCTTGTGTATTGGTCTGTGGACACGACACTTCTGAGCAGCAACTGGCAGTGTTGTAGCCCAGGGAGTAGAGTTCAGGTGGTAGAAAGATGAACATAACAGGAGACATGGATAACGTTGGCAACCAGTTATTTAATCGGAAACCGGACAGGCAAATTCAGGCGAGATCCATGCCTTGCTCATTTTCAGAAAAGTAAGCCGGTCTACATTATCGGAGGATACTCGCATGCAACGGTCTGTTAGTACACCACCTGCAGCACTAAAGACGCGCTCCGATAATACACTGGCAGCAGGGCAAGCCAGCACCTCCAATGCATACTGGCTAAGCTCTGGCCATGTATCCAGCTTAGAGACCCAAAACTTGAATGGGGAAGAGCCATCTGGGAGTACAGTGAGAGGGCAAGACATGTAGTCTGTCACCATCTTACGGAAACGTTGCCTCCTGCTGACTGGAGCCGTCTCGGATGGTGTAGACATTGGTGGCGCTGCCACAAAACTTCGCCACATTTGGAACATACTGGTCTTGCTCTGTGCAGAGGCGCTGCTTCTGCTCCCTCTTGTTGCAGAGCTGTCTCCACTGCCTCGACGCACAGAGCTGCTTTGTAAAGCAGTAGCAGCAGCAGTGCTCTCGGCTGGAATGGAGAACATTATGGATTGCACCAGTGTGTCTTGGTACTCCCGCATTTTACGCTCCCAGTTCAACGGTGTGATGAGGCTTTGTAAATTGTCCTGGTAGCGAGGGTCTAGGAGGGTGTACACCCAATAATCAGACGTGGTGAGAATGTGGGTGATGCGGCGGTCGTTTCTCAGGCACTGCAGCATGAAATCAACCATGTGCTGCAGACTCCCAACTGGCCAAGAAACGCTGTCCCCTGCAAGAGGCGTCATCTCTGCCTGCTCTGCATCACCCCACCCTCGCTCTACATACTGACTAGAGCGTTGTGTACCTCCCTCTGGAGCGATGTCTTCCTCCTCCATTGACTCCTCCTCATCCTCCTCACAAAGTGAGCCCTGCCCAGCCCTTTGTGAGGAACCACGTTGCGCTGACTGTCCAGAAGGTGATGGAATTTGTGACTCCTCATCCTCCACCTCTTCCAAAACCTCATCCCTTAGTGCTTGCAGTGTTTTTTGAAGCAGGCAGATAAGGGGGACAGTCAGGCTGACTAGTGCATCATCTGCACTCGCCATCCGCGTTGACTCATCAAACGCACGCAAAATGGCAGATGTCCTTCATAGAGGCCCACTCAGTAGTGGTGAAGTGTGAACGGCGCAAATTGCGAGTTGATTGCGCCTGATGCAGCTGATACTCCATTACTGCTGGCTGCTGCTCACACAACCGCTCCAACATATGTACGTGAATTCCACCTGGTGGGTACGTCACATATGATGCGATGTTCAGGAAGGCGAAATCTGCGTTGCAGAGCTGCAATGCGCGATCTGGCCATGCTGGAACGTCGCAAGTGAGCGCACTCTAGGCGGACCTTGTGCAGCAGTGCATCAAGATCCGGATAGTCCCTCAAAAAACTCTGCACGACCAAGTTGAGCACATGTGCCAGACATGGTATGTGAGTGAGGTTGCCAAGGCCCAGAGCTGCCACCAGATTTCGGCCATTGTCACACACTACCAAAGCCTGGCTGGAGATTCGCTGGCAAAAACCACACGTCGCTCTCCTGCTTGATGGCATTCCAGAGCTCCTGCGCTGTGTGGCTTCGATTCCCCATGGAAATTAATTTCAGGACGGCCTGTTGACGTTTGCCACGGCTGTGCTCATATCGGTCGCAACAGGTAAGCGTTCACGGGTCCATGTGGAGGTAGACCGTGACGGCTCCTGCAGCGATGATTCTGAGGAACTGGAGTAGGAGGAGGAGTCAATGTGTACAGACTGGATTCCTGCAATCCTTGGAGTTGGCAGAACACGTACAGCGCCACTCGCAAGATCTGTACCCGGCTCCACAACATTGACCCAATGGGCAGTGAGGGAAAGGTATCGTCCCTGGCCATGGGTACTGGTCCACGCATCGGTGGTCAGGTGGACCTTGCTACTGACGGCGTTTAGTAGCGCATGTTTAATTTTTCCCTCAACATGCTTTTGCAGACCAGGGACGGCTTGCCTGCTGAAATAAAATCGGCTTGGCACATTGTATTGTGGGACTGCCAATGCCATTAAGTTACGGAAACTGTCAGTCTCCACCAGCCTGAATGACAGCATTTCAAGGGACAGGAGTTTTGCAATGCCAGCATTCAGAGCCTGTGCTCGTGGATGGTTTGCCGAGTATGGCCGTCTTTTATCCCATGCCTGTGCTACCGATGGCTGTTTTGTGGCCTGGGAGTGTGAGGATGACAGGGAACTTGCTGCTGTGGGTGGAATAACACTTTGTCTCTGGACAACAGTGACCGAGGTTCTTCCATGGCGATCCTGTGAGGAAGCCGAACCAGCTGTGTGTGAGCTGGAGGAAAGGCTCCAACATGAGCTGAAGATGTAGGTGGTGCTGTAGGTTGGTCTACATCTCCAGTGTGTCTTTGTAACTCAACCACGTGCTTTGTCCGCACATGTTTCCACATATTAGTGGTATTGAGGTTACTGACACTTTTACCTCTTTTTACTTTTTGATTACACAGCTTGCATTTGACATAGCAAATATCATCTGCAAGTGTGTCAAAAAAGGACCACGCAGTGCAAGTCCTGGGAGCGCCCGTTTTGACTTTTGGAAGAGAACTGCTCCGAACGGGTGCCAAACTGGAGGCTACAGGCAACCGAGTCTGCAGCCTACCTCTCCCTCCTGTTTGGACCGTTGGGGCAATCTCTTCCTCAGAGCTGCTCCCACCACCTTCCTGTTCCTCACGCCATGTTGGGTCTTGGACCTCATCATCTCCACTACCCTCTTCCAACACCTGCTGCTGTTGGGTGGTCTGGCCAGCACCATGCTCAACAGAAACTGGCACCTGAGTCTCATCATCATCAGATGCGTTCTGCGTTGTGCTGACCATCGGCACTGGCTCACCCGCCTCTTCAGATTCAGAGAGACACAGCTGTTGCGCATCACTGCATACTCCCTCTTCTTCACATTCCAGAATGCTGCTTGGCTGGGCCCCTGTTTGCAAGCCAACAGATTCTGAGAACAGAAGCAGAGACTCAGCTGGCTCCTGTACAGAGCTCTCTGACTGCCTGGGCAATTTGGCAGGCGGTGAAGAGACAGATGGTTGCTCAACAGTGCTGTGGTCCTGAGAGGAGGTGGAAGCAATTGAAGTCGATGCATTGGCTGCCATCCAACCAACAACGGCTTCAATTTGTTCTTCCCGCAGCAGGGGGGTACGCCGAGCTCCTACAAAAGTGCGCATAAAGGAACGCTCACGGGGAAAACTGGTGGATGCTGTGTCACTGGGGGCGGCAGCAGCCACAGAATCCCCACGTCCTCTCCCTGCTGAAACTCCACGGCCACGACCACGTGCCTTACTCCCTGCCTTCTTCATCTTGGTAGATTGATAAAGAAAGTCAGAAAAGTTATAAGGCCTAAGTGTGGTTATTCCTCAGAGACTGCAGTGAACACTGCAGACAACTGTTCAGTAGCTGTGAAAGGCCCTTTGTGTACTTCTATAGTGTTTGCAACCAATGTATTGTATACGGATGGAAGCGCGTCACACTAATAGATTTGAGTTTTTTTAAATAGAATGGAGCAGCACCAATTAGAGAAAAATGTCAAGGATGAGGCAGTGACACACGCTCAGCAGACTACAACCAGCAGTGGTTGAAGAACTAACTGTAGCGTGATCTGCACTCCAAAAATAAACCTCAGACTACAGTGAACATTGCACACAACTGTTCACTAGCTGTGAAAGGCCCCTTTGTGTACTTCTATAGTGTTTGCAACCAATGTATTGTATACGGATGGAAGCGCGTCACACTAATAGATTTGAGTTTTTTGAAATAGAATGGAGCAGCACCAATTAGAGAAAAATGTCAAGGATGAGGCAGTGACACACGCTCAGCAGACTACAACCAGCAGTGGTTGAAGAACTAACTGGAGCGTGATCTGCACTCCAAAAATCAAAACCTCAGACTACAGTGAACACTGCACACAACTGTTCACTAGCTGTGAAAGGCCCCTTTGTGTACTTCTATAGTGTTTGCAACCAATGTATTGTATACGGATGGAAGCGCGTGACACTAATAGATTTGAGTTTTTTTAAATAGAATGGAGCAGCACCAATTAGAGAAAAATGTCAAGGATGAGGCAGTGACACACGCTCAGCAGACTAAAACCAGCAGTGGTTGAAGAACTAACTGGAGCGTGATCTGCACTCAAAAAATCAAAACCTCACAGACTACAGTGAACACTGCACACAACTGTTCACTAGCTCTGAAAGGCCCCTTTGTGTACTTCTATAGTGTTTGCAACCAATGTATTGGATACGGATGGAAGCATGTCACACTAATAGATCACTGTTAATTTCAATTGAATGGAGCAGCACCAATTCCACAAATAAAAAAAAAAAGAGTCAGTGAGTGATACGTGCAGATGACTACAAACAGCGTTGGATGCACAGCAAACTGCAGCGTCACCTGCACTCACACACACACCTTGCACAGAGCTGTGAAAACAACACTGCAAAGAAAAAGGATGATTTACAAAGCGGTTTCTCAAATAGCCTGCCTACAGAACAATTCACAAAAACGCTATCTGTAACTGTCCCTCAGAGTCAGTAGAGCAGCGTTCTGTCCCTAACTGAATTCACAGCACAGTGAAGCTAAAATGGCGGCGGCGCCTTTTATAGTGCATTCTGACATCATTTCAGCAGCCAATCACAGCCATGCCATTAGTTAACATGACCGCAGCATTACAGGATGTGCCCACACTTCTTAGGATTCCTCATTGGCTGACTAAAATCACAGTGCCTCTCAAAGAATTATGGGAACTTCCGATTCCGGTATACGGTATAGGAAAAATATCGGAACTAAGTATCGGAATTCGATACTGCGAATATCGGCCGATACCCGATACTTGCGGTATCGGAATGGTCAACACTACTCTTTTTACTTTTTGATTACACAGCTTGCATTTGACATAGCAAATATCATCTGCAAGTGTGTCAAAAAAGGACCACGCAGTGCAAGTCCTGGGAGCACCCGTTTTGGCTTTTGGAAGAGAACTGCTCTGAACGGGTCCCAAAGTGGAGGCTACAGGCAACTGAGTCTGCAGCCTACCTCTCCCTCCTGTTTGGACCGTTGGGGCAATCTCTTCCTCAGAGCTACTCCACCACCTTCCTGTTCCTCACGCCATGTTGGGTCTTGGACCTCATCATCTCCACTACCCTCTTCCAACACCTGCTGCTGTTGGGTGGTCTGGCCAGCACCATGCTCAACAGAAACTGGCACCTGAGTCTCATCATCATCAGATGCGTTCTGCGGTGTGCTGACTATCGGCACTGGCTCACCCGCCTCTTCAGATTCAGAGAGACAAAGCTGTTGCGCATCACTGCATACTCCCTCTTCTTCACATTCCAGAATGCTGCTTGGCTGGGCCCCTGTTTGAAAGCCAACAGATTCTGAGAACAGAAGCAGAGACTCAGCTGGCTCCTGTACAGTGCTCTCTGACTGCCTGGGCAATTTGGCAGGCGGTGAAGAGACAGATGTTTGCTCAACAGTAGTGTTGAGCGATACGATAATGCAAATATCGGCTATCGGCCGATATTAGCTCTATCGGCCTTTCGATAATTCGTTTCGATATTTT
>JARQOD010000003.1:465183603-465220143 GCA_033576555.1 Oophaga sylvatica
AATTCATTTTCTCTATTTACCTTAAATGTGTGTAAAGGGGAAAGTCATGGCGAGATTGAAATAAATTGAAAAAGGACGCTTTTGCAGTATAAAATACAAATTTTATTAAGGTCTAAAATACATTATCATGGATAAAAATCCAAAAGAGTAGGATATACAGCATGCAGAAAAAATAACCAAAGTGTTGACATGAAGTTACAGCTCAAAGACATATACATTATCATGAATAAAAATCCAAAGAGTGGGATATACAGTATGCAGAAAAATAGCCAAATGCAGACAGGTATGAACTACATTCAAATCAATATATAATAGTGCACATCTCCATATCTTATATGTTATAACGATAATAGCAGTCTATGTAACTCACAATATCCCCCAATAGGCAGACATATATGCACTATATATAGGATTATAAGTATCTCAATGAAGCATGTATATCAATAAAGTAACTTCCCCATCACAGATGCTAATATAATGATGTTAGCATGCAAGTGCAGGGCTCAAATACATACTGTGCGTGCATATGAAGTCAATTAGCACATCCATATGAGGAGCTATATTAAAAAGCAGTTGTGTATAGTTGGCCAATCAAATATTAGTTATGCGTTAGCTATCAGTGTCAACCATAGCAGCTCTCATGATGCTAGCTATTCTGATCAGCTTATCATATCAACCATGAAGCCTCTTTTAACCCCTTCACAATAATGTACAGAGGGGTTTTTATGTTTTAATACTGATAGACATATTGTGAACGGACATAAGGGTCCATGTGAGATACCATATTTTTCAAATATTAGTTAAGCGTATATTTCAACATTTTGCTCCTTCACAGATTTATTTTACATTATTTTTTTTTTTTTATTTTGCTTAAGGATCGTGTACAGAGGAGTTTTTATGTTTTAATACTGATAGACATATTGTGAACGGACATATAGGGTCCATGTGAGACATGTCTGGACAAGTCCGGGCATGTCTGGGCATGCCTGGACAAGTCCTGGTCACGGGACAGCCGTGGAAAAAACAATACTGAAATTCAAAAACTATGTGCTGGCCGTTAACACGCGCACAGTCATCTAGAAAATATTGAGCGAGTTGCTTCACAAACCCTCTCAAGGCATGTTGAATGTTAACGTTCCCGCTATGAGCTACACACATGACCAGCTGTATAGCCTGGGATGCGTAGCGTTCTTGCAGCGCAAGCCTATTTTTAAAGACGCTAAGACCATCAGATATAAAAGACAGGCATGTTGAGACGTGTCCCGGCCTATTTTGGTACATACCCACTCCTATGCAGCGATATTGAGTACCGTTCAACAAAAATCAGGTACAAACTTTTAACATACCTGTGTTTCGGAACCTCAGACCATGCCAGAAGTACTCTGTGCCATGTACTCTAACTCATAATATTCGATTTTGATCAGCATTCAACAAAAAATTGGGTGCTAACTTTTTACCATACCTGTGTTTCTATAACGAATACACGGACCCTACAGCGCAGCCCAATAGTGTAGTTTAATGTAGGGGGCAAACAGATTATCGCTGGTGCTTGGAAAATACCACATTTCATAGATGGTGCTGATCCGCTGAATCATTTTTAAACATTTCACGTCACTCATGCACCCACAGCACACTTATGCTGTACCAGCACCGCTGCAGCTAGCGCTTTTTAGCTAAAAAAGACCCTTATTTGCATCATTTTCATTATAGTACGACTGGTACATACTCACTCCTATGCAACGATACTGAGTAGCGTTCAACAAAAATCAGGTACAAACTTTTTAACATACCTGTGTTTCTATAACGAATACACGACCCCTACAGCGCAGCCCAATAGTGTAGTTTAATGTAGGGGGCAAACAGATTATCGCTGGTGCTTGGAAAATACCACATTTCATAGATGGTGCTGATCCGCTGAATCATTTTTAAACATTTCACGTCACTCATGCACCCACAGCACACTTATGCTGTACCAGCACCGCTGCAGCTAGCGCTTTTTAGCTAAAAAAGACCCTTATTTGCATCATTTTCATTATAGTACGACTGGTACATACTCACTCCTATGCAACGATACTGAGTAGCGTTCAACAAAAATCAGGTACAAACTTTTTAACATACCTGTGTTTCGGACGCTCATGCCATACCAGAAGCACTCTGTGCCATGTACCATAGCCCATAATAATCGATCTTGATCAGTATTCAACAAAAAATTGGGTGCAAACTTTTTTTTTTAGCATAGCTGTGTTTCGACTCCCATGTCGTACCAGAAAGACCTATTTGGCACAGGCCTACACCTATGCAGCGGTTTTGACCACTACTCAACAAAAATGGCTACAAACTTTTTACATATCTGTGTTTCGGACTATCATGTCATAGCAGAAGCACCCTATGCCATGTACTCTAGACCATAATATTCGTTTTTGATCACCATTCAACAAAAAATTGCGGCATGTTGAGACGTGTCCCGGCCTATTTTGGCACATGACAAATGTTTCTGACTCTCATGTCATACCAGAAGAACCCTGTGCCATGTACTCTAGACCATAATATTCCACATCGGGTATGGGAACTACATAGCTTTGTTTTCTCAGGTATTTAAAAAGTGTGGAAAACTGAAAATCCCGCGACCTGTGGTAATTTAGTGAGAACCATATAGACAAATCGGGTATCGTCACACACGAGACCACGACACCTCGGGCTATCACATTTACCATTAGTTTTCAAAAATCAGCTCCATAACAATAAAGTAAGAATCGTAGTGTCCTGCATTGTGGTCTATAAATGTATAGTTTGAAAATTTACCGTTGCTAAAGAACAGTAAAAAGGCGTGCGTACAACTATCAACCCCAAAACTCTCACCACTATCACAAACATCTATAAATGTATAGTTTGAAAATTTACAGTTGCTAAAGAACAGTAAAAAGTCGTGCGTGCAACTATCAACCCCAAAACTCTCACCACTATCACAAACACTATTGCCTAGATGCGCCCAGCGAGAATTTCCGTATGTGTGTATCAAGATGCTCCCTGCTATGACCGAATGTTTGCTCGTGGATGCTGGCATTTCCAGTGACATCATAGTTGTGTAAATGCGCAGGGCACGTGTATCGATCCCCAGGGTGTAATGCGTGATCATTTAATTATTTTTCAATTCATAACCACACGTTCTCAGGCAGACAGGTTTATTTCACAGAAGTTGACTGTACAGTTGCATAATCTTTGTTTAAAATCATACATTTGCATAATTTTGTTTAAAATCGCACAGCTCTGCAATAATGTCGGGTGTTGGACATGCACTTATCAGTCTTTCATACGTGTCGCAGAAAGATTTTAGTTTGTTCTGCGAGAGTTTATTATGCACGTACTGTGCAGACATGTCAAGAAACATTTTGGTGTGTTCACCAGTCCATACGGGTGTTGGTGTGTAAGGCGATCGACCATCATCCTTCTGCTTCTTACTTACACGCCGGCGCGATACCGCGCGTTTCTTTGGTGCTAATGCATCGGCTGAATTGGCAGCTGCTGCTTCAGCGTTGCTATTTGCAGATTCTGTAGCTTGACACAGATGCATATTCTTAAGCCGACTACTCTCAGCATTCCCGGGGTGCTCGGTTGGCGCGTCGTTTTCTTCACGATCTGCGACACACCCGTGTGAAAGAGGCTCCGTTCTCACCTCCGTTCTGTTCTCAAATCCATAATTGCGCTGCTGCAAAACTCGCGAATGACGATCCTCCGTAACTAAAGAAAAGATACGTGGTGTAGTTAACCGCTAAGTGGGGGAGATATAGGAAGAGCTACATGAGCCACTTTACTCTGATTCAACGCGATATTTGTAAAGCTACTAGCACCGATTATCTGTGAAACCGATGCATGATTGTTTGTATAAGTACACTATAGAGCGGCCTAGACATATATACTTACAAGTATGCCCCGGGTGCTGGTCTACAGAGAATGCTGAATTAACAGACATCTCGCTGCTGGGGCGCCGCCGTATGGGGCTGTTTTCTCCCTCAAACTGCAACCTCACGGGCGATACTTTAGCAGCTGTAAATAAAATATAGCATACATGAATGCGCACAACACATTCACAAAGCTAACTTGACACACGTAAATAAAATATATCTACTAGTTACCGCAGAAATTTTTATCTGCGTGTATAAGTACACTATAGAGATGCGTAGACATATATGCTTACAAGTATGAGACGTGTAGTGTAGTTTCAGAGATTGGTGAATTAAACGGTGTGGAGGTGCTCGGGCGTTTTCGTATGGGTGTGTTTTCTTTTTCAAGCTGCAGCCTCCTGCTCGTTAGTTTAACATCTGTAAATAAATATAACTATTACTCGCCACAGAAATGATATCTACGCGGGCCACACGCACAAAGCTAATACAGGGTAATGATGTTTGGGGGTTCTGTCGTGAAATATTACTTCTACAATATTGCATCAACGCGGTTAGCCGCCATGATCCCTCTGTAAAACATGAATGGGATGTTTTTTCTGCCCTTAGCATGGGGGCAGTGACAGAGGGCGTGTTCTCTCTGCTAGCCCTAATAAATACGGGTAGCTCACAAGCAATACAGTTCGCACTTGTTCACAACTCACAGACCACAACTCCGATCTGAACAGGACTATAGTGAGTATTTTTACGGATTTCGTTTCAATTATATTAAGTTAGTATAGTTTAAGTGTTTTATTTGCATGAATAGGTTACCCTTGTTTCATAGTTGGTCTTTAGAGCTAAAGTGCGTATTTTTATGTCTTTTGTTCAGCTATATTTAAGTTTGTGTAGTGTTTGCATGAATAGGTTACCAGTGTTTTCATAGTTGATCTTTAGAGCTAAAGTGCGTATTTTTATGTCTTTTGTTTCAATTATATTTAAGTTTGTGTAGTATTTGCATGAATAGGTTAAGCGTGTTTTCATAGTTGATCTTTAGAGCTAAAGTGCGTATTTTATGTCTCGTGAATATCCACGTTTGTTTCAATTATATTTAAGTTTGTGTAGTATTTGCATGAACAGCTTAGTTGTGTTTTCATACTTGATCTTTAGAGCTAAAGTGCATATTTTTATGTCTCGTGAATATCCACGTTTGTTTCAATTATATTTAAGTTTGTGTAGTATTTGCATGAACAGCTTAGTCGTGTTTTCATACTTGATCTTTATTTGCTTTAATTTAATAGAGGACCCTTTTTATTCAAGATGGAGTCCAGATATTCTCGCGTTCAATATTCTGCTTTGCTTTCACCAGAACAATCGGGTAAATTTTACACCGTATATAGTGTACGTCGTATTGTGTCGGGCTGTCTGAGTCTGCGCTTTGTATATATAAACGATATATTTCATTCTTATTTAAGAAGAGGGAGTCCATTCAGACTACTCCTACGAGAACGGTTCATTACGCAGAACCTGTTAGAGGAAGGCAACTCTGCTAGCGGGCGACAAGCTTCAAGCTCTCACCAGTCTGTCACAGGCAAGAAACCTATAGCTATATCATATGTTTTAAACCTATGTATCTAGACGTGTAAACGTGGTAGCTGTAAATTTATAACGCCTACTATTAATATTAATAATTAATATAGACTGCCGCTAAAATCCATACAGTTAATTTTATTTTAGCTGACTGGGTCGTTAGCTAGACATGTTTTAATAATATAAACAGTTTCTCATACAGATACAGCTGTAGCGGACTGGGCGGTTGGAAACCCTGTGGCGACTGAGCCGCTCGAGCATCGCGATTCCGATGTTGAGATCGTGGAGGATCCCCAGGATTCAGATGTCGAGTTCGTCGAACTGGACTATAATCCTCCCAACGCTCCTAAAAGATGGGGTGATTCGCTAAGCACACGGCTCTGGAATAGAAAAGGTAGCGGGTCCTTGAAACCCGGGTGATATGTGTGTTTGTATCCTCTGTACCCTGTGACCCCACCGATAACTAGTGGGTATATTTTATTTACGCGCGTTACGATAGCTTTGCGAATTTAGCTTTGTGCGTGTGGCCCGCGTAGATATCATTTCTGTGGCGAGTAATAGTTATATTTTATTTACAGATGTTAAACTAACGAGCAGGAGGCTGCAGCTTGAAAAAGAAAACACACCCATACGAAAACGCCCGAGCACCTCCACACCGTTTAATTCACCAATCTCTGAACTACACTACACGTCTCATACTTGTAAGCATATATGTCTACGCATCTCTATAGTGTACTTATACACGCAGATAAAAATTTCTGCGGTAACTAGTAGATATATTTTATTTACGTGTGTCAAGTTAGCTTTGTGAATGTGTTGTGCGCATTCATGTATGCTATATTTTATTTACAGCTGCTAAAGTATCGCCCGTGAGGTTGCAGTTTGAGGGAGAAAACAGCCCCATACGGCGGCGCCCCAGCAGCGAGATGTCTGTTAATTCAGCATTCTCTGTAGACCAGCACCCGGGGCATACTTGTAAGTATATATGTCTAGGCCGCTCTATAGTGTACTTATACAAACAATCATGCATCGGTTTCACAGATAATCGGTGCTAGTAGCTTTACAAATATCGCGTTGAATCAGAGTAAAGTGGCTCATGTAGCTCTTCCTATATCTCCCCCACTTAGCGGTTAACTACACCACGTATCTTTTCTTTAGTTACGGAGGATCGTCATTCGCGAGTTTTGCAGCAGCGCAATTATGGATTTGAGAACAGAACGGAGGTGAGAACGGAGCCTCTTTCACACGGGTGTGTCGCAGATCGTGAAGAAAACGACGCGCCAACCGAGCACCCCGGGAATGCTGAGAGTAGTCGGCTTAAGAATATGCGTCTGTGTCAAGCTACAGAATCTGCAAATAGCAACGCTGAAGCAGCAGCTGCCAATTCAGCCGATGCATTAGCACCAAAGAAACGCGCGGTATCGCGCCGGCGTGTGTAAGTAAGAAGCAGAAGGATGATGGTCGATCGCCTTACACACCAACACCCGTATGGACTGGTGAACACACCAAAATGTTTCTTGACATGTCTGCACAGTACGTGCATAATAAACTCTCGCAGAACAGACTAAAATCTTTCTGCGACACGTATGAAAGACTGATAAGTGCATGTCCAACACCCGACATTATTGCAGAGCTGTGCGATTTTAAACAAAATTATGCAAATGTATGATTTTAAACAAAGATTATGCAACTGTACAGTCAACTTCTGTGAAATAAACCTGTCTGCCTGAGAACGTGTGGTTATGAATTGAAAAATAATTAAAATGATCACGCATTACACCCTGGGGATCGATACACGTGCCCCTGCGCATTTACACAACTATGATGTCACTGGAAATGCCAGCATCCACGAGCAAACATTCGGTCATAGCAGGGAGCATCTTGATACACACATACGGAAATTCTCGCTGGGCGCATCTAGGCAATAGTGTTTGTGATAGTGGTGAGAGTTTTGGGGTTGATAGTTGCACGCACAACTTTTTACTGTTCTTTAGCAACTGTAAATTTTCAAACTATACATTTATAGATGTTTGTGATAGTGGTGAGAGTTTTGGGGTTGATAGTTGTACGCACGCCTTTTTACTGTTCTTTAGCAACGGTAAATTTTCAAACTATACATTTATAGACCACAATGCAGGACACTACGATTCTTACTTTATTGTTATGGAGCTGATTTTTGAAAACTAATGGTAAATGTGATAGCCCGAGGTGTCGTGGTCTCGTGTGTGACGATACCCGATTTGTCTATATGGTTCTCACTAAATTACCACAGGTCGCGGGATTTTCAGTTTTCCACACTTTTTTAAATACCTGAGAAAACAAAGCTATGTAGTTCCCATACCCGATGTGGAATATTATGGTCTAGAGTACATGGCACAGGGTTCTTCTGGTATGACATGAGAGTCAGAAACATTTGTCATGTGCCAAAATAGGCCGGGACACGTCTCAACATGCCGCAATTTTTTGTTGAATGGTGATCAAAAACGAATATTATGGTTTAGAGTACATGGCATAGGGTGCTTCTGCTATGACATGATAGTCCGAAACACAGATATGTTAAAAAGTTTGTAGCCATTTTTGTTGAGTAGTGGTCAAAACCGCTGCATAGGTGTAGGCCTGTGCCAAAATAGGTCTTTCTGGTACGACATGGGAGTCAGAAACACAGCTATGCTAAAAAAAAAAAGTTTGCACCCAATTTTTTTGTTGAATACTGATCAAGATCGATTATTATGGGCTATGGTACATGGCACAGAGTGCTTCTGGTATGGCATGAGCGTCCGAAACACAGGTATGTTAAAAGTTTGTACCTGATTTTTGTTGAACGCTACTCAGTATCGTTGCATAGGAGTGAGTATGTACCAGTCGTACTATAATGAAAATGATGCAAATAAGGGTCTTTTTAGCTAAAAAGCGCTAGCTGCAGCGGTGCTGGTACAGCATAAGTGTGCTGTGGGTGCATGAGTGACGTGAAATGTTTAAAAATGATTCAGCGGATCAGCACCATCTATGAAATGTGGTATTTTCCAAGCACCAGCGATAATCTGTTTGCCCCCTACATTAAACTACACTATTGGGCTGCGCTGTAGGGTCCGTGTATTCGTTATAGAAACACAGGTATGTTAAAAAGTTTGTACCTGATTTTTGTTGAACGCTACTCAGTATCGTTGCATAGGAGTGAGTATGTACCAGTCGTACTATAATGAAAATGATGCAAATAAGGGTCTTTTTTAGCTAAAAAGCGCTAGCTGCAGCGGTGCTGGTACAGCATAAGTGTGCTGTGGGTGCATGAGTGACGTGAAATGTTTAAAATGATTCAGCGGATCAGCACCATCTATGAAATGTGGTATTTCCAAGCACCAGCGATAATCTGTTTGCCCCCTACATTAAACTACACTATTGGGCTGCGCTGTAGGGGTCCGTGTATTCGTTATAGAAACACAGGTATGGTAAAAAGTTAGCACCCAATTTTTTGTTGAATGCTGATCAAAATCGAATATTATGAGTTAGAGTACATGGCACAGAGTACTTCTGGCATGGTCTGA
Source organism: Oophaga sylvatica (assembly GCA_033576555.1). Lineage (NCBI taxonomy): Eukaryota > Metazoa > Chordata > Amphibia > Anura > Dendrobatidae > Oophaga > Oophaga sylvatica. Next base: position 465,192,614 of record JARQOD010000003.1, read on the forward strand.
GGTTCCGAAACACAGGTATGTTAAAAAGTTTGTACCTGATTTTTTGTTGAACGGTACTCAATATCGCTGCATAGGAGTGGGTATGTACCAAAATAGGCCGGGACACGTCTCAACATGCCTGTCTTTTATATCTGATGGTCTTAGCATCTTTAAAAATAGGCTTGCGCTGCAAGAACGCTACGCATCCCAGGCTATACAGCTGGTCATGTGTGTAGCTCATAGCGGGAACGTTAACATTCAACATGCCTTGAGAGGGTTTGTGAAGCAACGCGCTCAATATTTTCTAGATGACTGTGCGCGTGTTAACGGCCAGCACATAGTTTTTGAATTTCAGTATTGTTTTTTTCCACGGCTGTCCCGTGACCAGGACTTGTCCAGGCATGCCCAGACATGCCCGGACTTGTCCAGACATGTCTCACATGGACCCTATATGTCCGTTCACAATATGTCTATCAGTATTAAAACATAAAAACTCCTCTGTACACGATCCTTAAGCAAAATAAAAAAAAAAAATAATGTAAAATAAATCTGTGAAGGAGCAAAATGTTGAAATATACGCTTAACTAATATTTGAAAAATATGGTATCTCACATGGACCCTATATGTCCGTTCACAATATGTCTATCAGTATTAAAACATAAAAACCCCTCTGTACATTATTGTGAAGGGGTTAAAAGAGGCTTCATGGTTTATATGATAAGCTGATCAGAATAGCTAGCATCATGAGAGCTGCTATGGTTGACAGTGGTAGTGAACGCATAACTAATATTTGATTGGCCAACTATACACATCTGCTTTTTAATATAGCTCCTCATATGGATGTGCTAATTGACTTCATATGCACGCACAGTATGTATTGTGAGCCCTGCACTTGCATGCTAACATCATTATATTAGCATCTGTGATTAGCTAGCATCATGAGAGCTGCTATGGTTGACACTGATAGCTAACGCATAACTAATATTTGATTGGCCAACTATACACAACTGCTTTTTAATATAGCTCCTCATATGGATGTGCTAATTGACTTCATATGCACGCACAGTATGTATTGTGAGCCCTGCACTTGCATGCTAACATCATTATATTAGCATCTGTGATGGGGAAGTTACTTTATTGATATACATGCTTCATTGAGATACTTATAATCCTATATATAGTGCATATATGTCTGCCTATTGGGGGATATTGTGAGTTACATAGACTGCTATTATCGTTATAACATATAAGATATGGAGATGTGCACTATTATATATTGATTTGAATGTAGTTCATACCTGTCTGCATTTGGCTATTTTTCTGCATACTATATATCCCACTCTTTTGGATTTTTATTCATGATAATGTATATGTCTTTGAGCTGTAACTTCATGTCAACACTTTGGTTATTTTTTCTGCATGCTGTATATCCTACTCTTTTGGATTTTTATCCATGATAATGTATTTTAGACCTTAATAAAATTTGTATTTTATACTGCAAAAGCGTCCTTTTTCAATTTATTTCAATCTCGCCATGACTTTCCCCTTTACACACATTTACAGGTAAATAGAGACAAATGAATTCTTGAATGCATGCGACCTTCTCTCATTGTACTTACAGGTCATTCGACCTCCACTCATTCTATGGGCATTGCTATCAGAATACACATAAATGTGTTGGTTTTAAAAGATCCCACTGACTATACACAATGCAATACTATTTACTGGTTGCCTGAATTACCGTAGCATCGACCTTCACTCATTCTGACAATTCAGGTCAACACTGTTGTACTACAATTCTATGTGCCAATAAAGATGTATATCTATGTACCATGTTAGCTAGTAAATAGAAAAATATTTAGACTTCTAACACAACCCAAAGCCTTAGATACACAGCATAGTAATAGCTTACCGATCTGTAACAAACCATGCCAAGATTCTTCTTAGTATACATTGAATTGCTGAGATAAGTGTAGATACACTGCCAAGCTAAAAATATATATACTGAATAAAACTATAAGTTGAGCGTCATAATTCCAAATGTGTTATAAGGTGATACTTCAAATTAAACTGCCTTTGCAGCTGTAGTTTAAAACTTATATCTTGGATAATACTAAAAATAAACACATTTTAGCAGCTTGATACATCTAACCATTGGATTTTTATTCATGATAATGTATATGTCTTTGAGCTGTAACTTCATGTCAACACTTTGGTTATTTTTTCTGCATGCTGTATATCCTACTCTTTTTGGATTTTTATCCATGATAATGTATTTTAGACCTTAATAAAATTTGTATTTTATACTGCAAAAGCTTCCTTTTTGAATTTATTTCAATTTCAGTCTAGCATGTCACAATTAAGTCAATGATTGAAATGTCTTTGAGCTGTAACTTCAAGAAGAACACACATAAATGTGTTGGTTTTAAAAGATCCCACTGACTATACACAATGCATTACTATTTACTGTTTGCCTGAATTACAGTAGCAACGACCTTCACTCATTCTGACAATTCATGTCAACACTGTTGTACTACATTTCTATGTGCCAGTAAAGATGTATATCTATGTACAATGTTAGTTAGTAAATAGAAAAATATGCTCCTCTCAATACAACCCAAGCCTTAGATACACAGCTTAGTAATAAGTTAGCCATCTCTAACAGAGAGTGTTAGAAATCACCTTTACATTCAGGCATATCAGTTCCAAACTTTTACACATTTACTGGGGGACATTTATACAAGCCTGCTAGAAATGAGCTTTACATACATTTACTGATGGATTCTAATACAGACATTTACTGACTCCTTAAAAGTTTCTCTCCAGCCATCTCTAACTGTGATGGAGAAGTTACTTTATTGATATACCTGATTCATTGAGATACTTATAATCCTATATATAGTGCATATATGTCTGCCTATTGGGGGATATTGTGAGTTACATAGATTGCATATATACGGACAAATATATGGAGTTTATTATTGTATAGCCCCGGATTAGTCTATTATCGCTATAACATATAAGATATGTCGATGTGCACTATTATATATTGATTTGAATGTAATTCACACCTGTCTGCATTTGGCTATTTTTTCTGCATGCTGTATATCCCACTCTTTTGGATTTTTATCCATGATAATGTATTTTAGACCTTAATAAAAATTGTTGACTTTTCCCACACAAAAGACGGATCACAGAACTTGTCCTGTGTGAAACACACACACAGATAAATTACCTCTATGGTGCAGTAAAGATGTATATCTTTGTACCATGTTAGCCAGTAGATAGAAAAATATTTAGACTTCTAACAACAGTATAAAATCAAGATTCACTCTTTATTTCACTAAAAATCCTTATATACTAGTTATATACAGAAGTCTGTATTTAACTAGAACTCCTTATACAATTACTGGGTCCTTAAAAGTTTCTCTCCTCTGCTAGAAAATAGCTTTACATTTACTGATGGATTCTAATACAGACATTTACTGGGTGCTTCTAATACAAACCCTTTACAGTTCATGTCAGGGCATTCTCTGCTAGAAAATAGCTTTACATCTACGGATGGAGTTAAAACTACCCTTTAATACACTAAAAACTCCACAGACTAATCAAAGGCACTGAATAAAATATAAATAGACATGAATAAATCACTTTGATTGAAATTCACAAAATCCAGCAGACCAGATTTCACAGCCTGAGCAAAGTTCAGCCACAGATTTCCCAGCCTGAGCAAAGTTCAGCCAGAGGGCGTGACGACCTGGATCAATCTGACAGGGAGACGGATAAAATGATAGGGGGCGTGTCGACCTGTCAGATTTGAGTTTGATGAGTAATACAGTTCCTATACTACTCGTGCAAGTGTGAGGACTAGTGTTGAGCGATACTGCTCGATATCTAAAAATATCGTATCGAAATGGTATCGCCGATATCACTAAATAACGTCGATATCCGATTCCGATACCGGAAGTCCAATGTAAGTCTATGGGAACCAAATATCGACATTAAAAAAAACCATTCTTGCCTTGTTGGTTAATTGTACATGAAGGAAAACAACAAAGACTAATGTAGAATGTATTGGGTGAGGTTGAGGAGACAATAAAGGCATACATGTTTAACCCAATGCATTGGAATAGCATTAATATATTTTTTTTTGGAAATACGTTTGGATTGACTAACAAATTGACAATGTTGTTAACCTTTTTTCTATTTTGGCAAATATGTATGTTTCACAACTTCCATGGTCTTCACCTTTTTAACTTTTGCCAGTGCCACACTTTCTCCTTCATAATCTTCAGCAGCATCATCTTTCTCATCAAATTATTCTTCATCTTCACCTTCTTAATCTTCTTCTTAAACTTCTTGCTATTCATGTTTTTGTTTACATTACTCATATTGTTATTATTAAACTAATTAATCTTCTTCATATTCAAATTCTTCATCTTCTTCCTCTTCATCTTCTTCATCATATTCTTATTTGTGACAGAGATTCCTGTACTTGTAATCTGTAAAAGTATGAATTGTTCATCCTTCCGTTCTTGCTGTCACAAAAGATTTAAATTACAACAGTATTTGTCCGTGTTCAGTTTAGCCTGCAGCAGCAGCAGGCATTTTCCAGGGGCACCACGAGGAGGAACGGACTCACCCCCATACACTGCTTAGTCTTCTTCTGCTTAGAATTTAGAGCATATATTTTGCTCTTCATTTTGGTCTTATACTTCATGTTCTTCTGCTTTTTGATCTTTTGCTTATTGTTCTTCTGTCTCTTGTTCTGTATCTTGTAGTTTGTCTTAACCTTCTTTGTCCTGTTGGTGATCTTCTTCTGGGTAATCTTTTATTTTTTCTTTGTGATGGTGTTCAGGCTGGTTGGCTTCATGCTCGTCGTCCTTGTTGTCGTCATCTTCTTCTGGGTGGTCTTTAAGGTCGTCTAATTTCCGAGAAACAGCTGACGTTACTGGAACCCTGACGGGTATCAGATGGAGCAAGAGACAATGGAAGTAACGAGGATCAGCTGACTGTGCTGGACCCCGGACGGGTAGCAGAAGGAAAAGAGGCAATGTCACAACCGAGTACCAGCTGACGTTACTGTGACACGGTTACTAAGCAGGAGGTACCTGTGCTCCAAAGCACTACCAAGGACCAGCAGACGTTGCTGGAACTCGGATACGGAGATGGAGGCACCTAGGCCAAAGGCACTGGGGAGAACCACTTGACGGTACTGGACCCCGGACGGTAGCAGAAGGAAAAGAGGCAATGTCACAACCGAGTACCAGCTGATGTTACTGTGACACGGTTACTAAGCAGGAGGTACCTGTGCTCCAAAGCACTACCAAGGACCAGCAGACGTTGCTGGAACTCGGATACGGAGATGTAGGCACCTAGGCCAAAGGCACTGGGGAGAAACCACTTGACGGTACTGGACCCCGGACGGGTAGCAGAAGGAAAAGAGGCAATGTCACAACCGAGTACCAGCTGACGTTACTGTGACACGGTTACTAAGCAGGAGGTACCTGTGCTCCAAAGCACTACCAAGGACCAGCAGACGTTGCTGGAACTCGGATACGGAGATGGAGGCACCTAGGCCAAAGGCACTGGGGAGAACCACTTGACGGTACTGGACCCCGGACGGGTAGAAGAACGCACCCATGAAAATGTAAGTTGACAGGACGCAAGCCGTCCGCAGTTACCGAATCACACAGTCCTACAGTGGGTGCTTATCCTATTGTCACAATGGAAACCGCCTTTATTTACATATCCCACAGCACACATAGGAATCACCTAAACTGCAGGCACCATAGAGTCGGCTAACCCGAATGCAACACGACAGCACAACTTATTGGAGGATAATTGACGTTCACACTGCCAGGAAACAGCTGTCGTGCTGTAACCAGGCTGGCCAGGAGTCAGTACCCCTGCCAATTACTTACGAGCAACAAATGGCGGTGTTGTAGCCCAGGGAGTAGAGTTCAGGTGGTAGAAAGATGAACATAACAGGAGACATGGAAAACGTTGCCAAACAGTTATTTAATCTGAAAACGGACAGGCAAATTCAGGTGAGATCCATGCCTTGTTCATTTTCAGAAAAGTAAGCCGGTCTACATTCTCTGAGGATAGTCGCATGCAACGGTCTGTTACTACACCACCTGCAGCACTAAAGACACGCTCAGATAATACACTGGCAGCAGGGCAAGCCAGCACCTCCAATGCATACTGGCTAAGCTCTGGCCATGTATCCAACTTAGAGACCCAAAATTTGAAAGGGGAAGAGGCATCTGGGAGTACACTTAGAGGGAAAGCCAAGTAGTCTGTCACCATCTTACGGAAACGTTTCTTCCTGGTGACTGGAGCCGTCTCGGATGGTGTAGACCTTGCTGGCGCTGTCACAAAACTTTGCCACATTTGTAACATACAGTTCTTGCCCTGTGCAGAGGCGCTGCTTCTGTTCCCTCTTGTTGTAGAGGTGTCTACACTGCCTCGACGCACAGAGCTGCTTTGTAAAGAAGTAGCAGCAGCAGCAGCAGCTCTCTCGGCTGGAATGTACAACAGTATGGATTGCACCAGTGTGTCTTGGTACTCCTGCATTTTACGGTCCCGGTTCACCGGGTGTGATGAGGGTTTGTAAGTTGTCCCGGTAGCGAGGGTCTAGGAGGGTGTACACCCAATAATCTGACGTGCTGAGAATGTGGGCGATGCGGCGGTCGTTTCTCAGGCACTGAAGCATGAAATCAACCATGTGCTGCAGACTCCCAACTGGCCAACAAAGGCTGTCCTCTGGAAGAGGCGTCATCTCTGTCTCCTCTGCATCACCCCACCCTCGCTCTACATACTGACTACAGCGTTGTGCACCTCCCTCTGTAGGGATTTCTTCCTCCTCCATTGACTCCTCCTCCTCCTCATCCTCCTCACAAAGTGAGCCCTGCCCAGCCCTTTGTGAGGAACCACGTTGCGCTGACTGTCCTGAAGGTAATTGAATTTGTGACTCCTCATCCTCCACCTCTTCCAAAACCTCTTCCTTTAGTGCTTTCAGTGATTTCTGAAGCAGGCAGATAAGGGGGACAGTCATGCTGACTAGTGCATCATCTGCACTCGCCATCCGCGTTGAGACATCAAACGCACGCAAAACGTCGCAGATGTCCTACATAGAGGCCCACTCAGTAGTGGTGAAGTGTGAACGGCGCAAATTGCGAGTTGATTGCGCCTGTTGCAGCTGATACTCCATTACTGCTGGCTGCTGCTCACACAACCGCTCCAACATATGTAACGTGGAATTCCACCTGGTGGGTACGTCACATATGATGCGATGTTCAGGACGGCGAAATCTGACTTGCAGAGCTGCAATGCGCGATCTGGCCATGCTGGAACGTCGCAAGTGAGCGCACTCTAGGCGGACCTTGTGCAGCAGTGCATCAAGATCCGGATAGTCCCTCAAAAAACTCTGCACGACCAAATTGAGCACATGTGCCAGACATGGTATGTGAATGAGGTTGCCAAGGCCCAGAGCTGCCACCAGATTTCGGCCATTGTCACACACTACCAAGCCTGGCTGGAGATTAGCTGACAAAAACCACACGTCGCTCTCCTGCTTGATGGCATCCCAGAGCTCCTGCGCTGTGTGGCTTCGATTCCCCATGGGAATTAATTTCAGTACGGCCTGTTGACGTTTGGCCACGGCTGTGCTCATATCGGTCGCAACAGGTAAGCATTCACGGGTCCATGTGGAGGTATACCGTGACGGCTCGTGCAGCGATGATTATGAGGAACTGGAGTAGGAGGAGGAATCAATGTGCACAGACTGGATTCCTGCAATCCTTGGAGTTGGCAGAACACGTACAGCGCCACTGGCAAGATCTGTACCCGGCTCCACAACATTGACCCAATGGGCAGTGAGGGAAAGGTATCGTCCCTGGCCATGGGTACTGGTCCACGCATCGGTGGTCAGGTGGACCCTGCTATTGACGGCGTTTAGTAGCGCATGTTTAATGTTTCCCTCGACATGTTTTTGCAGAGCAGGGACAGCTTGCCTGCTGAAATTAAATCGGCTTGGCACATTATATTGTGGGACTGCCAATGCCATAAAGTTCCTGAAACTGTCAGTCTCCACCAGCCTGAATGACAGCATTACAAGGGACAGGAGTTTTGCAAGGCCAGCATTCAGAGCCTGTGCTCGTGGATGGTTTGCCGAGTATGGCCGTCTTTTATCCCATGCCTGTGTTACCGATGGCTGTTTTTTGTTCTGGGAGTGTGACGATGACTGTGAACTTGCTGCAGTGGGTGGAATAACAGTTTGTCTATGGACAACAGTGACCGAGGTTCTTCCATGGAGATCCTGTGAGGAAGCCGAACCAGGTGTGTGAGAGCTGGAGGTAGAGGCTCGAACATGACCTAAAGATGTAGGTGCTGCTGTAGGTTGGCCTACATCTCCAGTGTGTCTTTGGAACTCAGCTACGTGCTTTGTCCGTACATGTTTTCACATATTTGTGGTATTCAGGTTCCTGATATTTTTACCTCTTTTAACTTTTTGCTTACACAGCTTGCATTGAACATAGCAAATATCATCTACAAGTCTGTCAAAAAAGGACCACGCAGTGCAAGTCATGGGAGCGCCAATTTTGACAGTTCTAAGAGAACTGCTCCCAACAGGTGCCAAACTGGAGGCTACAGGCAAGCGAGTCTGCAGCCTACCTCTCCCTCCTCTTTGTACCGTTGGGACAATCTCTTCCTCAGAGCTGCTCCCACCACCTTCCTGTTGCTCACGCCATGTTGGGTCTCGGACTTCATCATCTCCACTACCCTCTTCCAACACCTGCTGCTGTTGGATGGTCTGGGCAGCACCATGCTCCACAAAACCTGGCACCTGAGTCTCATCATCATCATAAGATGCGTTCTGCGGTGTGCTGTCCATCGCCACTGGCTCACCCGCCTCTTCAGATTGAGAGAGACACAGCTGTTGCGCATCACTGCATACTCCCTCTTCTTCAAATTGCAGAATGCTGCTTGCCTGTGCCCGTGTTTGCGAGCCAACAGATTCTGAGAACAGAAGCAGAGACTCAGCTGGCTCCTGTACAGAACTCTCTGACTGCCTGGGCAATTTCACAGGCGGTGAACAGACAGATGGTTGCTCAACAGTGTTGTGTTCCTGAGAGGAGGTGGAAGGAATTGAAGTCGATGCATTGGCTGCCATCCAACCAACAACGGCTTCAATTTGTTCTTCCAGCAGCAGGGGGCACGCCGAGCTCCTACCAAAGTGCGCATAAAGGAACGCTCATGGGTAAAACTGGTGGATGCTGTGTCACTGAGGGCGGCAGCAGCCACAGAATCCCCACGTCCTCTCCCTGCTGAAATTCCACGGCCACGACCACGTGCCTTACTCACTGACTTCTTCATCTTGGTAGATTGATAAAGAAAGTCAGAAAAGTTATAAGGCCTAAGTGTGGTTATTACGCAGAGACTGAAGTGAACACTGAAACACAACTGTTCACAATCTGTGAAAGGCTACTCCTTTGTCTACTTCTATAGTGTTTGCAACCAATGTATTGGATACGGATGGAAGCGCATCACACTAATAGTTAAATTGCATGGAGCTGCAAGAATTACACTGAAGAAAAAAAAAAGAGTCTGTGAGTGACATGTGCAGATGCCTACAGACAGCGTTGCATGCAGAGCAAACTGCAGCGTCACCTGCACTCACACACACCTTGCAGAGCTGTTAAAACAACACTGCAGGCAAAAGGAAGCTTTACACAGCGGTTGGTGCTAGCCTGCCTACAGCACAGTACACTAAATCGCAATCTCTAACTGTCCCTCAGAGTCAGCACAGCAGCGTTCTGTCCCTTACTGAATTCACAGCACAGTGACGCTAAAATGGCGGCGGCGCCTTTTATAGTGCATTCTGACATCATTTCAGCATCCAATCACAGCCATGCCATTAGTTAACATGACCGCAGCAGTACAGGATGTGCCCACACTTCTTAGGATTCCTCATTGGCTGACTAAAATCACATTGCCTCGCAAAGAATTATGGGAACTTCCGATTCCGGTATTCGATAAGACGAAAATATCGAAACGAATTATCGAAAGGCCGATAGAGCTAATATCGGCCGATACCCGATATTTGCAGTATCGTATCGCTCAACACTAGTGAGGACCCTTGTAGCGGGTTGCGAGCTTCCATATCTTGGCCAAAATATTAAATAGCACCTCATATATTATTTATATGTATATTTTTTGCACTTCATTTTTCAGGATGCAGCCAAGCCAAGCATTTTTGGCCTTGTAAACTAGGGTATCTGTTCTCATGAGATGCACTTAGATAGTGCTGGGCACCCTGCGTAATCTAATAGTATGGGATTCACTAATAGACCCTGTGCACTACCAGCACCCTATACAAGCCTCTTTTGTGCAATCTAATACTAAACAATCAGCCCCTCCATGAATTGGTATTTTGTGAGTAATTGTCTGATCAGTATTTTGCACCTGTGTTGCTGTCATCTTTACTAATGGGTTTGCTGCATCCTGAGAGTGCATTAGTTCTGAGAATTGAGCAGGTAAACACTACTGCCCCTTTTTTTTCTGTATTAGGACTCTTTCAGACATCATTGTGTCCAGTACGTGTGGTGACAGTTAAACACTAAGACCCACTCAAATCTATATGTCTGTGCACATGTCAGTGTGCTCATGGGCAAAACACGCTGACATGTCTGTTTTTTACCAGCAGCATGGGCCCCAAAATGTCCCGCACATGGATGACACACAGGGATGTCATCCATGTTACAAGCACCAGCGCCTGTAAAGCAGCTATACAGTTAGCACTGTTCCCAGGTGCCTGGTGCTGAAGACGGCTCACAGCCTTCTCCCCTGCCATGCTGGAAATCAGCGCTAGCAGGGGAGAATGATGAGATTTATATTCAACTAACAGCAACAGCAGTCGGCAGCTGATGGGACTATTGCTTCCATCAGCCTACACCAGCTGCCGCTAATACCAGTGAGAGCAAGCATCAGCTGATGGGAGTATTCATCACCTCCCACCTGCTTTATAAATAAATAAATAAAAAATCCGGAAAGGGTTCCCCTGTATTTTCTATAACCAGACAGGTAAAACTGATAGCTGGGGGTTGTAACCGTCAGCTGTCAGCATTAGGAAGGCTGGTTATTAAGAATAGAGGGGTCCCCAAGCTGTCTTTTTTTAAATTATTTAAATAAATAATTAAAAAAAAAGTGTGGTGTCCCCCCATTTTTGACAACCAGCCAAGCTAAAGCTGATAGTTGTGGGCTGGTATTCTCAAGCTAGTGAGGGGCCCACAGCCGCCCGGAAAAGGCACATCTATTAGATGCACCAATTCTGATGCTTTGCCTGGCTCTTCACACTTGCACTGTAGCATTGGCAAGTGGGGTTCATATTTGTGGGGTTGATATCACCTTTGTATTGTCCAGTGACATCAAGACCATGGTTTAGTAATGCAGAAGCATCTATATGACACCAAACCATTACTAATCCTATAGTTATATGGCAAATAAAGAAACAGCCAGTATAAAGTCCTTTATTAGAAATAAAACAAAACACACTTTTCCATTATTTTAAAAAAATAACAAACCCAATTTGTTATCAGGACTTGTGAAGCTGTCCTAAATAATTAGAGTGGCTATTTGCCTCAACACATGTTGGGATTCCCTAACAAACAGGCAACCCTTCCATGTCCCAAAAGTTCCAGAGCATGGAAACATTTCTTTTCTGGACACCGTAGAAACAGCATGAGGAAGGATCCACTTCCATGGAATAAAATCTTCTTTATTGTTAATGACTTTAAGTTAGATGATGACTTTAAAAACTGGCTGGCCGCATAGTGTCATCAGATCTATATCAGACCTGGCACTGCCATGCTTGTCACAGTCTACTCCGGAATCAGGCAGTGTAGGGAGAGTTGCTGCTGAGCTAGGGAGAGATTTGCTTGGTTCTTATATATTATACACATATTCACCTCAAATAACAGTCCTTCTGAGGACTAATCCAGCTGCATAGACATCAGTGCCAGGCAGGCAGGCAGTGTATGTGGCAGACTGCAGTGAATATAACAAGAGGGTCCATTCCAGTTCCGTCTGCTGCCGCTGCTTTTACAGATATTTCTAGACATAGCCCCTGGTATCAGGGCCAGCAATAATTTTTTTTGTATCTTAATCCTGATGATTTGCTTAAAAAGCAATCCAGAGAACACTCTTTTTTTGCTCCATTTGCTTGTTGGCACTGCAGAATGCAGCCAGATCCTTTCCATATTACAGAGCTAAAATCCATCTTTTAAAACTGTGGTTTGTCCATCACACAGATCAGATATGTGTGCTCAAAATTCTGCCAATTCTGGCCTCATTTTAAATTTTGTTGCAGAGTGTTAGCGAAGTTATTCATACTAGTTTTCTGTTAAAAATAGTTACCTACAGGCCAGCTATTTTAAACTGGGGTTTGTCTATTACGTGGATCAAATATAAATGCGCTCAAAATTCTGCCATTTCTGGCCTCCATTTAAATTTTGTTGCAGTGTGTTAGTGAAGTTATTGACACCGGTTTGCTGTTAAAAATAGTTACCTACAGGCCAGCTATTTAAAACTGAGGTTTTCCATCATACGGATCACATATAAGTTTGCTCCAAATACAGCCACTTGTAGTGAACGTGGAAAATATTGTCCTCCATTTAAAATGGGCAAGGCGCGTGGCAAGGGACGGGGAAGTGGACATGATGGCGATGGTGCATGCAGAGGCCGAGGCCGTGGGCATGCTGAAAATATGCTACAACAAACAACCACATCTTCCCGACTGACATTCCAGTCACAATTACTAGGGGACCGCAGCAGCACATCACTATTAAACCCAGAGCAGTGTCAAAAGGTTGTTGGTTGGATTGCGGATAATACTTCAGGTCACTCTGACAACCACCACCAACCTGTTTTCCACACGGTCAAGTCTCAGTAGCCGTGAGTCTGGACCACATATTCCTCATCCTGATCCTCGTTCCTCCCACCATGCCGAGTGCCCTGAGACAACTGATTCCACACTTGGACACTCCGACGAGCTGTTCACTTTTCTATTTATAGATTCGGGCCTCTCGCCCGGTCCACTTGAAGCAGGGCAAGAGGAGATGGCATGCAGCGATGCCCAAATATTTGAGCAGCCAGATGAAGATGACAGTGGCAAAGTGTCACAAGAGGTGGACGATGATGAGACACAATTGCCAGAAAGTCAGAAGGAGGACCAGTGGGTGGAAGTGGAAGATGAGGTGGTGGATGATATAGTAACTGACAAAATCTGGCAGGAGGACATGCAGAGCCAGGACAGCAGCACACAGGGGGAGGGAGGCATAGCACCCCAACAGGCAGGAAGAAGTAGTGTGGTGGCTGCAGACAGAAGGTGGGCAACCGTTCCCCGTAACACCAACACAACAAAAGTTGGGAGTACAACTGTTATGTCTTCTAGAGTCTGGTTGTTTTTTAAAAACTGCTGATAATCCCAAAAAGGACATTTGCACCACCTGACTGGCCAGCATCAGCAGGGGTAGCAAAACTACCAGCCTGACCACAGCCAGCAGGATCAGGCACATGGCAGCAAAGCACCCGACTTTGTGAGCCGAACCCCAGGGTCCAGGAGCAGTGTCTGCGGGTGACACCACTGCTTCTTCTGCTGTTGTGCGTGCAAGCCAATCCCCTGTCCATGGTGTATACGAAGATGCCTCCTGCATTGCACCTGTCGTTACACACACTCAACTAGCACCATCAGCACGTCCACATCCTTGTCCCAGCGCAGCGTTCAGTTGTCCATACCCCAGTCCTTGGAACACAAGCGCAAATACGCAGCCAACGCTGCGCTTAAAATGTTGTCTTTTAGGCTCGTGGAGACGGAAGCTTTCCACAACCTGATGGTGGAGGCCATCCATCAGTACTCGGTCCCCAGCCGCAACTATTTCTCCCGGTGTGCAGTCCCCACATTACACAAGCACATGTCCCACAACATTAGCTGAGCCCTCAACAATGCAGTTACTGGGAAAGTCCACATAACCACAGACATGTGGAAAAGTGCTTGTGGGCAGGAACGATACATCTCGCTGACAGCACCCTGTGTTAACATAGTGGAAGTTGGGACCCAGTCGGACCTTGGGATGAAATATGTCCTCCCGACACCGAAGATTGCGGGACCTAGGTCAATCAGAGTTGCCCCCACAGTCTACAGCTGCTGCAGCTCCTTCTCATCCTCCTCTTCAGCCTCCATCTCCGAAATGACCACATCAGTCACAAGCTGGAAGCACTGCATCACTGCCTCAGCCAAGTGGCAACAGACTGTGTTGAAGATAATATGCTTAGGTGACAAACCACACAATGCTGAAGAGTAGTGGACAGATCTGAAAGAGCAGGCAGATCTGTGGCTGACACCGCTGAACTTACAGTCAGGCATGGTCATGTGTGACAATAGCCAGAACCTGGTGGTGGCTCTGAGGCGAGGCGAGCTCACACATGTACCATGCCTAGCCCCTGTGCTTAACCTCGTGGTTCAGCGGTTTCTCAAAACCTACCCGGAGCTGCCGGATCTGCTTGTCAAAGTACGCCACCTGTGTGCCCATCTTAGAAAGTCAGCTACAGCTTCTGCCGCCCTTGCCGTGCTTCAGCAGCGTTTGCAGCTTCCGGCTCACCAAATGGTGTGTGATGTCCCCACACGTTGGAACTATACACTGCAGATATTGGGATGGATTTGTGAGCAGAAGAGGGAGGGCAGTTGTTGAATACCAGCATCAGCAAGGCAGTCGGTATTCAGTTCAGACTCCACACATAAGATCTCAGGAGTGGACATGGATTTCAGACATATGTACCATTCTCAAAAACTCTGAGGACTCCAAGAAATTGAGCGAAGATAACGCCATAATTAGCATCACCATCCCGCTTCTCTGTCTTCTGAAACGCTCTCTGCTCACAATCAAAGAGGATGCATTGCAGGCAGAGCATGATGAGATGGAGTAAGGAACCATACAGGGTGTTTACACCCAGCCCAGCCTCACCTCATCCCAATGTGGATTGGGTGACATTGAGGAAGAGGAGGAGGAGGAATAACAGGAGCTAGTTTCATGCACTATAGCTATACCTACACAACTGTCATACCGTCTGCTCAGCGTGCATGGCCTGAGGACAGGGAGGAGGAGGAGGATAACATGGTCAGTTATCCTCTTAGTGAGGACACGCAAGTCTTGCCTGTTAGCAGTCTGGCACGCATGGCTGAGTTTATGTTACGCTGCCTTTCTTGTGACCCTCGCGTTCTCAAAATTTAAGGGGACAGTCTTTACTGGTTGGTGACACTTCTAGACCAATGCTTCAGGGAGAACTTTCTATCTCTTATTCCCAAAGCGAACAGATGTACTAAAATGGGGCAGTACCAAAAGACCCTTGTTGCAACATTATTAAAAAAAATTCCCATCTGAAAACGCAGGCGGCAGAGGTTACAGTTCGTTGGACAACCATGGAGTACAGGCGAGAGGGACACAACTCCAATCCAGCAGAGGCAGTGGAACACTGTCAAAGTTCTGGGAGAGTTTTCTCAGACCCTCCCATCGCATAGGCCCTGAACTGCAGGGTACTCTCACAAGGAGTGCAAAGTTTTAGAAGATGCTGAGGGAGTACCTTGCTTACTGTACCAATATCCTCCGGGATTCCTCTGTGCCTTATAATTATTAGGTATCAAAGTTGGACACATGGCATCATGGAATCATAGAATCATAGAATGGTAGAGTTGGAAGGGACCTCCTGGGCAATCTGGTCCAACCCCTTGCTCAAAGCAGGATTCACTAAATCATCCCAGACAGAAATCAGTCTAGCCTCTGTTTGAAGACTTCTATTGAAGGAGAACTCACCACCTCTCGTGGCAGCCTGTTCCACTCACTGATCACCCTGTCAAAAAGTTTTTTCTAATATCTAATCTGTCTCCTCCCATTCAATTTTATCCCATTGCTTCTAGTCTTTCCTTGTGCAAATGAGAATAAAGATGATCCTTCTACAATGTGACAGACCTTGAGATATTTGTATACAGCTATTAAGTCTCCTCTCAGTCTTCTCTTTTGCAAGCTAAACATTCCCAAATCCTGCAACCGTTCCTCATAGCACATGGTTTGCTGACCGGTCACCATTCTAGTCGTTCTTCTCTGAACTTGCTCCAGTTTGTTGATGTCTTTTTTAAAATGTGGTGCCCAAAACTGGACACAGTATTCCAGATGAGGTCTGACCAAAGAGGAGTAGAGGGCAATAATGACTTCACGTTATCTAGACTGTATGCTTCTGTTAATACATCCTAGAATTGTGTTTGCCTTTTTTGCTGCTGCATCACACTGTTGACTCATGTTCAGTCTGTGATCTATTAGTATACCCAAGTCTTTTTCACATGTGCTGTTACTTAGCCCTATTCCTCCCATTTTTTATATGCTTTTTTCATTTTTATTGCCCAGATGTAGAACTTTGCATTTTTCACTGTAAGGCCGGGATCACACATGCGAGTAAGTCGTCCGACACTCGCATGTGAAATCCCAGCTCTGGCGCCGGCACTCAGGAGTGGAGCGAGCGGCTGCATGTAGTTCTATGCAGCCACGCGCTCCACTCCCGAGTGCCGGCGCCAGAGCTGGGATTTCACATGCGAGTGTCGGACGACTTACTCGCATGTGTGATCCCGGCCTTAAAAACCATTCTGTTAGTTGCTGCCCACTGATCCAGTTTATTTATCTTTTTGAATCCTCTCTCTTCTCCAGTATTAGCTATCCCTCCTAGCTTTGTGTCATCAGCAAATTTAATCAGTTTACCCCTCAATTCCTTCATCTAAATCATTGATAAAGATGTTGAACAATACAGGGCCCAGGACAGAGCCCTGTGGTACCTCACTTGAGACATTCTTCCAGTTGGATGTGCAGCCATTTACGACTACTCTTTGGGGCCGATCACTAAGCCAGTTATGAATCCACCTAACAGTTGCCTTGTCCATTCCATACTTAGTCATTTTTTCAATAAGGATTGTGTGAGATACTTTGTCAAATGCTTTGCTGAAGTCAAGATATACTATATCTACAACATTTTCCTGATCCACCCAGTCAGTGATTCAGTCATAAAAGGAAATTAAGTTAGTCTGACATGACTTATTAGTTACAAACCCGTGCTGACTCTGTTTAATCACTTCATTCTTATCCAGGTACTTACATACATGTTTAATAATTTGTTCAAAGATCTTTCCTGGTATAGAAGTGAGACTCACTGGCCTATAGTTCCCTGGGTCCACCTTCTTCCCCATTTTGAAGATAGGAACAACATTTGCTTTTCTCCAGTCTTCTGGGACTTCACTTGTTCTCCAAGAATTTTCAAAGATTATGGAGAGTGGTTCAAGAATTTCTTCTGCTATCTCCTTCAGTACTCTGGGTTGTAATTCATCTGGTCCTGGAGACTTGAATTCATTTAGATTAGCTAAGTGTTTCCTCACTATTTTTCTGTTTATAGATATCCTGGATTCTTCTATTCTCTTAATAGGACAGTGAAGATCAGTTGATGTTACATTTCCTTTCTGAGAGAAAACAGATGCAAAATAGGAATTTAAAAGTTCGGCCTTCTCAACATCCTGTCTTACCATTTCATCACTTTCATCCTGTAAAAATCATATAGCATCTTTGACTTTTCACTTTTGACATATCCCCAAAATCCTTTTTTGTTGCTTTTGACGTCTCTTGCAAGTCTTAATTCATTGTCAGCTTTAGATAATCGGATTTGTGCCCTGCACGTTCTGCAGACAGCATTATATTCTTCTTTAGATATGCCTCCCTCTTTCCATTTGATAAACATTTCTTTCTTCCTTTTTAGCATGTGTTTAAGTTCTGTGTTCATCCATCCTGGTTTCCATAAATGCTTCTTATTCTTCCCTCTTTTCGGAATTGTTAACGATTGTGCTTTGAGAATCTCATTTTTCAAGATTTGCCATCCTTCCTGGACATTTTTGTCCTTAAGGATATCCAGCCATTGGATCCCTCCAATTCTCTTTCTGAGTCCCTTAAAATCTGCCTTTCTGAAATCTAACCTTGACATCTGAGTCTTCACAGGTCTTCCTCCTCTAGTTATCCAAAATTCTAAAATAGCTGGCCCTCTATGCCTTTGAGGTCCTGGCATGCCCTGCGCTAGCATTTTGTCAGAGTGAGTTTTTAGTGCCGCTGGTGGAATTATAACTGATAAGCGCATCTGCCTGTCAACTGAAAATGCTTACAGGCTGACTCTTATAAAAATGAACAAGGGCTGGATTGGGCCAGACTTCTCTACACCACCTAATGATAGCAGCGTAACATAAACTCAAATACAGTATCTTTTTGTTGGGAGGTCTATTCCCTTGCACCTCTTCACACCCACACATGGGTATAAGCTTCCTGATTTTGGCTCTTTGCTGTTCTCCTCCTTCTCCTCATCCACATCCTCCACAACCATATCACCACGGTGACCGTGGTCTGTGATGCAACACCCGCATAAATTTTTTAAAGGGTGTTTATGATGACTGTAAAAAAAATTGTCATACAGTATATCCGTGTATACTCCCCATGGGTAAATGTTTGTCAGCCCATACACTTAGTGCATGGGCATTACAAGTGTAGGAGACCCGCTCCTTTCTAATGGGAACATTTTTTTTCATGAGGCCCTCCTCCACGTCTCTTCCAAAGGGCATTGGAGTGCCTCCAAAATTTTGGAAACCCTAGCATTCACTACATAGGCAAATAATATGGGAGACCCACTTCCTAATAATGGGAATATTTTTTCATGAGGCCCTCTTGTATGTCTCTTCAAAGGGGTATTATGGTGCATCCAAATTTTGGGCAGCCCTTGCATTCACTGCATAGGCAAACAGTATGGGAGTCCTACTTCCTAATAATGGGAACATTGCTTTCAGGAGATCCTCCTGTATGTCTCTTCAAAGGGGTATTGGGGTGCGTCCAAATTTTGGGCAGACCTTGCATTCACTGCATAGGTAAGCAGTATGGGAGACCCCCTTCCTAATAATGGGAACATTGTTTTCAGGAGACCCTCCTGCACGTCTCTTCAAAGGGGCATTGGAGTGCCTCCAAATTTTTGTCAGCCCTTGCATTCACTGCATAGGCAAACAGTATGGGAGACCCAATTCCTAATAATGGGAACATTGTTTTCAGGAGGTCCTCCTGTACGTCTCTTCAACGGGGTATTGGGGTGCGTCCAAATTTTGGGCAGCCCTGCCACTCACTTCATACGCAATAACAGTATAGGAAACCCACTGTTTACTAATGGGAACAACAAAGCATAGCCGGTTGATGACTGTCTAAGAATTATGAGGGCCTATTGCTGGCCCTTTAAGAATAGTAAAGGCCGCCTGATGGCCCTATAAAAATAAGTTTTGTGAATTTCTGAAACAGGATGTGTCCGATGATGTGTCACACACCACGTTGCCAGATAAGGTTGTAAAATGTTAAAATAACATTTCCCAGTGAATGCATTTGTCTTGGTTGAAAGCAATGCTAAATTTCAAAATCGCATCAAAAACGCTAAGTGTGAACATAGCCCAAGGTTTTTGGTTATTTATTTTGCCTTATACACAAGTCATTACCCTGGAAAGGATGTTCCTTCACATAATTCCCAGGAAAATCCATTTTCGTTTAGTATTTGTATGTTTTATTGTGAGTCTGTAAAAAGTGGCATAAGACTCTGACAACATTGTTCACAGCAGTGACCTGGGAGTCAGAAATGCATCCAGGGGTCTTCCCCATGCTGTTTCCATGTAATTTGAACACTGTTCCCATTGATTTCCGCAATTTCTAGTCCCTTTGCAGACCGCCAGGGGAACTGCCGTAAAAAAAACCTTGTTTCCCTTAGACTTACATTGGGCTCGTTGCTCTGGTCGAGCACCCGAGCATTCCAATTTGCTCGACCCGAGCAACGAGCACCAGAGCATTTTAGTGCTCATCCATCACTACTCATAACCAAATTATAAGACACATGCATAGTCCATGACTGGATGGTCTGAGAACGACCTGGCTATCTACTAGTTTCTGGTGTTTCCACCCTTAATCACAAACAATCTCACCATCTAACTCAAATTCTTCCACCAATAAAGAAAATTTTATTCCATGGAGCTGGATCCTTCCTCATGCTATCTTGTTAAGTAGTCAAGAGCCCTCCAGACATAAGGGGGCACTATTCCATGCATGAGATGTTTTCTTTTATAATCCATTGCAACTCATTTAAATTTAAATGGACTTTAAAACACAATGAGACACAAAACCTCAGAATCCTTATTGTTTGACTTCAATGCATGTAGAAATAATCAACAATAACCTAAATGTAAAAGATAATGTTTTGCATACTATGATTCATGGAAGCAATTCTCAGAGCTCCAAACAGTGCACTGGTTGCAAGATGAACAAATTAACCTATTTGCGTACCTAAAATCTACTGGTAACACATTCAGTTAACCTAAAGTACAAAAGAGCATTTCATAGTTAATGATGTTGAATGACATTAATTAAGATGTCAGAGGCTTGGGTAGTGTTACCGCAGCTCTGCCAGGTTTCCAGCACATCTAAGTATTTCTCCAAAGTCATGACAAAAGAAATAAGTCTTTCAGTGCAACTAAAATGAACATTCTACATGACAGCTATTGTCAGCTAAACAAAAGGCGCAGCATATGACGTACCATGAAGAATTAAAAAGAGGCTGCTTCCACCTTGGTAATTAGCCCTTTTGCATGAATTATTCAGGCCAACGTGCTCTCCAGTTACTAAGCCTGGATGCCATGGCGCCTGGTGTTTTTGTTCTCTTCTCTATAGACAAGTTCGCGTTACCACTCTTCGATATCTCACTCTCCTCAGCATCAGGATGGGTTTCTAAACCATTTAATTTGTTTGCTAATAAACTTTTCGCAGCCACTTGTACA
The DNA here is from genome assembly GCA_033576555.1 of Oophaga sylvatica. NCBI lineage: Eukaryota > Metazoa > Chordata > Amphibia > Anura > Dendrobatidae > Oophaga > Oophaga sylvatica. The sequence continues at coordinate 465,213,525 of JARQOD010000003.1, forward strand.
GCGGCAGGTAATGGGAAAAGCATCTCATCACTAATAAAAGCTGATGAACTGTAGCAATTACTAACAGCTACTGTGCCTGAAGTTACATCACGGAGCAAACCTTGTCTTATTTACAACCCATTCATTTATTGGCCCATCCTGTCAATCTAATCAACTGATAATGGACCTACATATTGAGAATCACAAGTGACAAGTAGGAAAATCTCAACACATGAAAATGCAGCTCTTCCATATTCACCATAACCCCTCTGTGGAAGACTGAGGTCAAACCAAGAAGATCAAATCAGCACCCATTCATGTTGCCACTTTAAAATACAGTGGGTACGGAAAGCATTCAGACCCCTTTAAATTTTTCACTATTTGTTTCATTGCAGCCATTTGGTAAATTCAGAAAAGTTCATTTTTTTTCTCATTAATGTACACTCTGCACCCCATCTTTAGTAAAAAACAACAAAAATGTAGAAATTTTTGCAAATTTATTAAAAAAGAAAAACTGAAATATCACATGGTCATAAGTATTCAGACCCTTTGCTCAGTATATTTTAGCTGTGTGCTTAGGTTCATTGTCTTGTTGGAAGGTGAACCTTCAGCCAAGTCTGAGGTCCAGAGCACTCTGGAAGAGATTTTCATCCAGTATATCTCTGTACTTGGCCTCATTCATGTTTCCTTCTATTGTAACCAGTCGTCCTGTCCCTGCAGCTGAAAAACACCCCCATAGCATAATGCTGCCACCACCATGTTTCACTGTTGAGATTGTATTGGGCAGGTGATGAGTAGTGCCCGTTTTTTTCCACATATACCGCTTAGAATTATCACCAAAAAGTTCTATCTTCGTCTCATCAGACCAGAGAATCTTATTTCTCATAGTCTGGGAGACCTTCAGGTGTTTTTAGCAAACTCTATGTGGGTGTTCATAGGTCTGTTACTGAGGAGAGGCTTCCATCGGGCCACATTGCCATAAAGGCCCGACTGGTGGAGAGCTGCAGTAATAGTTGACTTTGTGGAACTCTCCCTACTGCATCTGTGGAGCTCAGCCACAGTGATTTAGGGGTTCTTCTTTACCTCTCTCACCAAGGCTCTTCTCCCATGATTGCTTAGTTTGGCTGGACAGCCAGGTCTAGGAAGACTTCTTGTGGTCCCAAACTTCTTCCATTTAAGCATTATGGAGGCGAAAGTGCTATTAGGAACCTTAAGTACTGCAGAAATTCTTTTGTAACCTTGGCCACATCTGTGCCTTGCCACATTTCTGTCTCTAAGCTCCTTGGCCAGTTCCTTTGACCTCATGATTCTTATTTTGTCTGACATGGACTGTGAGCTGTGAAGTCTTATATAGACTGGTGTGTGCCTTTACAAATTAAGTCCTATCCGTTTAATTACACACATCTGGACTCCAATGAAGGAGTAGAACCATTACAAGGAGGATCACAAGGAAATGGACAGTATGTGACTTAAATATGGGTGTGGGAGCAAAGGGTCTGAATACTTATGACCAGGTGATATTTCAGTTTTTCTTTTTTAATAAATTTGCAAAAATTTCTACATTTCTGTTTTTTTTCAGTCAAGAGGGGGTGCAGAGTGTACATTAATGAGAAAAAAAAAGAACTTTTTTGAATTTACCAAAGGGCAGCAATGAAACAAAGAGTGAAAAATTTAAAGGGGTCTGAATACTTTCCATACCCACTGTATGTGCTTTAAATGTGCAGGTCTTAAGAATATCTAAACAAGCTAAATGTTCTGACCCATAAAGTAGAATGAGGAAAAGTGATATATACGTTATTTTCTCATTTTGTTAAAAAAAAATGATGTATCTTTTTTCAGTAAAGAAGGGATGCATCCAAAATGGTTGCCAATATAACTCTCACAGAGCTTGCCACTAGGGATGAATGCACACTAAACTGCTCGGGTGCTCGTTGCTCAAACTGAGCAATTCTTAATATTCGCATGCTCATTTCAAGTAACAGGTATAGGTCTGGGGTAGTAAAAATGTTCAAATGGATGGGAAAAGTGCTGAATAGAAGGAAAACAGCATGGGGAAGACCCCTGGAAGCATCTCTGACTCCCAGATCGCTACTGAGATCAATGGTGTCACACTTTTACTCCATTTTAAAGAGTGGCAAGAAAATATTCTAAATCCAAGAGAAATTTCATTTTACAGGAAAAAAATACTAGGAAACAATTTTCCTGTATAATGACTTGTATATAAGTCCAAATTTAAAGGATTTTATTAAAAAATAGAACATTTCATTTGAATTTATGCAGGAAGCAAGAACTGTCAAAAATTAGGGACTCAGAAGAACTCAGATACAACACTGTATTAGACATAACGGAGGGCCTCATAAACATTCTGTTTAAATTGTCATGTATTGGTACTCCTAGACATATAATGGCTATGTACTTTTGAGGTTAAATACCAAGGAAATCTACTCCAGACCATGGAATAGTCTGTGGGTGAGCAGTATATTACCAATAAGGGTATGTGCACATGTTGAGTCTAATGTATGCACAATTTCGGCATCTCTAGGCAGGAAAAACAAAGCTGAACATCACACGTTTTTTGGTGCATTTTTGCCGCGTTATTGCCTGCGTTTTTGATTGATTTGAGTCAATGGTGAAAACGCGGGGCAAAAACACACAGAGAGTTGACATGCAGCAGATTATTTTCTGCACCAAATTGGCAAGTCCAAAATATTCAACTTGTGCAAGTCACTTCAGGTTTCTTATCCACTTTGCTGGCATTAGGATTTGTCACAAATTTGCGCTGAAAAAAGGGACAAAAACGCACCAAATATGCAAGTTATACAACTGATACATTTTTAACATGTTTTTTGAGGCTTATATAGCAAAGAAATGTACCCAAGAAGAAGTAATACCCTATGGATGAGCAGAGCAATATAATACCAATAATATTTTCAAACAATTTTTTTGAGGCCTATATACCAACAAATGTACCCAAGCAGATGTAATACCCTACGGGTGAGCAATGTAATACCGATAAATTTTGAACACCTTTTTTGAGGGTTATATACCTACGAAATGTACGCCAGACAACAGAATAGTCTAAGTGTTAGCAATATAATATTGATACAATTTTTATAAGTTTTTGGATGCTTTTATAACAGCGAAATGGACTACAGACCACTGAATAGTCTAAGGGGGAGCAATATAATACCAATAAACTTTTTGAAAAAATTTGTTGAGGCTGATATACCAACGAAATGTACACATGAACATGTAATACTGTATGGCTGAGAAATGTGGCCCAGGAAATTTTTTTTACTTTTTTTTAGTCTTAAATATCACAAAAATATACCCCAGAACACCAAATAGAGGCTAGGTAAGAAATGTGAAGAAACAGGCAAAATTTTCAAACTCTTTTTTCTACTGTTATATACCACCAAAATGTGACATAAAGCATGTAATACTGTATGGATGAATAATCTAATCCTTAACTATTTTTCTATGCTTTTTGTAAGCTTTACATATTACCGTAATGCAACAATAACCATGGTAAACTGTATGGATGAGTCATTGAATCCATAAAAAAATTTTGAATGAAAATATTTTGAAAGTGTAGTTGATGTGCTTATACAGTCATAAAGGCTTTGTAGAAAGTGCAAAGCCAAACTGAAATTATGAGGAGGGTCATTGACACACCACTGAATGGAAACAACAGGCAGGCCTCATTAAAATATTGAATATTACATTTTCCATTACATTTACATTTTGGAAGACCTCTCCACCTCTGGAAGAAAAGATGCAAAGTTCTCCTAGTAGCATTGGTCTAGCAGGGTGAACAACCAGTGCTCTTTTTATGACCAAAATAAATGTAACATGAGGGTCATGGGAAGGCAGCAGTACATAAAGTTGGCCATATGTGCCAAGCTCCATACAGCCAAAACTTCCCTGTCTCCACCATGATGACAACTCTCCATCTCCTCCTACTCCTACCTCTCTTCCTCCTCATTCCCATCCTCAGCCAATCCTTGTAGGAGAGACAAGACGAAGGTTGTGTGGCTACTAATCTCTGTTGCATTAGCTACCAGCCCTGTTCCTCCTCTTCCACCTCCTCAGCATCCACCTACTCATTGTTACTCAATCCGAGCTGAGCAGAAGACTTGAGGTTGGGCTGGCTACAATCTCTTTATACTGTCTTCCTCCTTCCCCACCTGGACCGCTGCAAGGCTTCATATTTAATTGTGAGCAAAGACTGTTTAAGTAGGTATAGAAGATGGATAGTTGCGCTGACTATGGCATCATCGCCGCTCACCATCTTTGTGGAGTCCTCAAAGTCTTTGGAGAACCAAAACAAATTTCGGATGTCCATGCCCACTTTTCAGTTGTTATGTGCAGAGGCTTACCAGAATACTGATAGGTGTGTTGGAGCTGGTATTCAACCACTAGCCTCTTCTGCTCACAAAACCTTCCCACTTGTGCAGTGTGGAGTTCCAGTGTGTGGTGACGTAGCACATTAATCGATTTACTGGCATTTGCATGCACAGCTGTAGCACTGCCAGAGCAGCGACAGCTGTAGCCCACTTGCGGAAATTGGCGCTGACGCAGCGTACCTGGACTAGAAGCTCTGACAAATTTGGTTATGTTTTCAGAAACTACTGAACTACCAAGCTGAGCACATGTGCCTAGACTGGTATGTATGTGAGCTTGCCAAGGTTCACAGCTGCAACCAGGTTACGCCCCTTATCACACATGATCATAGACAAAAAAAGTTCTAGCAGAGCCTGTTACCGCTTCACTGAGACAGAGCTGCAGAGCTTCCAAGGGGTGCAGGAACTGCTGTAGGATGTGGAGGAAACCCTGATAGAAGTAGGGTCAACAATCCATGGCATCGGAAGCACATGCACCGAGCCAGGGTGTGACTCTGCCCCAACGTTAACCCAGTGTGCTGTCAGGGAAATGTAGCATCCCTGGTCAAAAGCGTTGTCCACGTCTCAGTGGTTAAATGAAAAAATGTCGTAAGGGTTGGAAGGGGCATAACATTTGCGGACATGTGCCGAACAAAAGGGACACTACAAGGGGAGAAAAATCCCCAAAAACACTGCCGCCATGTTTTAGGCTGAAATCCCTATTCACCAGCCTAAAGGGCAACAATTCCAAAGGGCAAGAGCCTAAAAATTGCCTATCAGATTTGGGCCTGTGGGTTGGGTGGCGGGACTTTTTTTTTTCATTCCGGGGTCTGGGGGGGGGCAGCCAAACGCTGGGCTGGGACAAGGAATTTGGAATGCCGAGAGGGTAAGAATTTGCAAATAAAACGGGGAAGGAGGCATCGACCAATGTTTTAACAGGGGATTGGGAAGCACCAGCTGGGGAAGAGGCTTTGGGGTGTCACCCAAACCCCCAAATTTTTTACCCAGGGTCGCCTACCGGTCGGGTGCAAAAGACATGGGCCTGCTCAGCCAATGGTTTTAGAATCTTAAGGTCGGCAACTGCTGATCTTGGCAGGTACTGTTTTGAATGTTTTGGAAATAATTCTAGCAGAAGCTCCCCTGGGGTTAAAAAAAACAGCTGAACCATTCAGAGGTTTGGAAAAACAGGATTCACAGACGGCTTGATAAAGGGGAGGTTCCCCCCTCAGGCGCCGGTGACAATTGTTCTTATCTAAAACTGTGGTTCCGGTTCGCTTGGAAGTTTGCGAGTCTTGCCTCTTTTTCGTTTCAGAAAGAACTTCTGTTTTTGTTTTTTGTCTTACCATTTGCATTTTCTCTGCTTTTCTGTGAGGTTACCAGGGTTTCCCCCCCCCGGGGGCTTGGGCTCCTCTCAGTTTCCCTGGGGCCATTGTTATTTGTTTTTTTTTGCCTTTCCAGTTTTTTTTAGTGGGTGGGCTTAGTTTTGTTACACCCGAGAACGATTTTGGTGGTAGAGGTCGTGTGACTCAGGTGTGTTTGCAACAGTGCGTTGGCATTTTTTTGGGTTTTTTTGGGTTTCCGTGAACCTTTCCCATCCTTTTCTGTCTAGGCAGATTGGGGCCCCCGCGTTTTCTCATACTATTTTTTGTCTGTCTGATTTTCCCCTTGTCAAACCGCCAACATTTTGGGGGCTTCCTAGTTCTTTGGGGATCGCCCGGGCAGATAGCTTTCCCCCTTTCTATCTTTAGGTGTATTTTAACTTCAGGCGGAGAGGGGCCCAGGGCCATCGTAGGGAAAGCTCCACGGGGTCTTTGTTTGGTGGGTTTGTCAGGGGACTGCATCCAATAGATTTCCCAAACCCCTCTGGTGTATTGCCGTTTTTTTCCTGCCCTCCCGCTACCAAACATAGCAGTACAGGTTGCAAAGGACATTTTGTTGTTTCAGAACTCTAAAAAAGTCCCAGTCAGGAAACACAACTCTTTGACAGAGAAATTCAAGAGGGCCTGCGGAGCGTTGCCGCCTTTTCCCTCGACACCCCCACTGGGCCCTTCCTGTCTGTTTGGGGCTGGGCCGATCTTCCCCTTTTGGCTGCTGCCTCACTCTGCTGCAAGGGTTTCCCCGGTTGGGGGGGTGACTTTTACTTCCACTAAAGCAGCCTGGTCCTCTTTACTTGGTGACTTAACCAACAAGACTTAAGGGAACTGTCCATACAAGAAAGGGGTGACAGCACTCACTTCATAGGGCGCTCGTTCCAAAAA
>JARQOD010000003.1:465220243-465345094 GCA_033576555.1 Oophaga sylvatica
CCGACTCTAGAAGACATAACAGTTGTACTCCCAACTTTTGTTGTGTTGGTGTTACGGGGAACGGTTGCCCACCTTCTGTCTGCAGCCACCACACTACTTCTTCCTGCCTGTTGGGGTGCTATGCCTCCCTCCCCCTGTGTGCTGCTGTCCTGGCTCTGCATGTCCTCCTGCCAGATTTTGTCAGTTACTCTATCATCCACCACCTCATCTTCCACTTCCACCCACTGGTCCTCCTTCTGACTTTCTGGCAATTGTGTCTCATCATCGTCCACCTCTTGTGACACTTTCCCACTGTCGTCTTCATCTGGCTGCTCAAATATTTGGGCATCGCTGCATGCCATCTCCTCTTGCCCTGCTTCAAGTGGACCGGGCGAGAGGCCCGAATCTATAAATAGAAAAGTGAACAGCTCGTCAGAGTGTCCAAGTGTGGAATCAGTTGTCTCAGGGCACTCGGCATGGTGGGAGGAACGAGGATCAGGATGAGGAATATGTGGTCCAGACTCACAGCTACTGAGACTTGACCGTGTGGAAAACAGGTTGGTGGTGGTTGTCAGAGTGACCTGAAGTATTATCCGCAATCCAACCAACAACCTTTTGACACTGCTCTGGGTTTAATAGTGATGTGCTGCTGCGGTCCCCTAGTAATTGTGACTGGAATGTCAGTCGGGAAGATGTGGTTGTTTGTTGTAGCATATTTTCAGCATGCCCACGGCCTCGGCCTCTGCATGCACCATCGCCATCATGTCCACTTCCCCGTCCCTTGCCACGCGCCTTGCCCATTTTAAATGGAGGACATATTTTCCACGTTCACTACAAGTGGCTGTATTTGGAGCAAACTTATATGTGATCCGTATGATGGAAAACCTCAGTTTTAAATAGCTGGCCTGTAGGTAACTATTTTTAACAGCAAACCGGTGTCAATAACTTCACTAACACACTGCAACAAAATTTAAATGGAGGCCAGAAATGGCAGAATTTTGAGCGCATTGATATGTGATCCACGTAATAGACAAACCCCAGTTTAAAATAGCTGGCCTGTAGGTAACTATTTTTAACAGAAAACTAGTATGAATAACTTCGCTAACACTCTGCAACAAAATTTAAAATGAGGCCAGAATTGGCAGAATTTTGAGCACACATATCTGATCTGTGTGATGGACAAACCACAGTTTTAAAAGATGGATTTTAGCTCTGTAATATGGAAAGGATCTGGCTGCATTCTGCAGTGCCAACAAGCAAATGGAGCAAAAAAAGAGTGTTCTCTGGATTGCTTTTTAAGCAAATCATCAGGATTAAGATACAAAAAAAATTATTGCTGGCCCCTGATACCAGGGGCTATGTCTAGAAATATCTGTAAAAGCAGCGGCAGCAGACGGAACTGGAATGGACCCTCTTGTTATATTCACTGCAGTCTGCCACATACACTGCCTGCCTGCCTGGCACTGATGTCTATGCAGCTGGATTAGTCCTCAGAAGGACTGTTATTTGAGGTGAATATGTGTATAATATATAAGAACCAAGCAAATCTCTCCCTAGCTCAGCAGCAACTCTCCCTACACTGCCTGATTCCGGAGTAGACTGTGACAAGCATGGCAGTGCCAGGTCTTAATATAGATCTGATGACACTATGCGGCCAGCCAGTTTTTAAAGTCATCATCTAACTTAAAGTCATTAACAATAAAGAAGATTTTATTCCATGGAACTGGATCCTTCTTCATGCTGTTTCTACGGTGTCCAGAAAAGAAATGTTTCCATGCTCTGGAACTTTTGGGACATGGAAGGGTTGCCTGTTTGTTAGGGAATCCCAACATGTGTTGAGGCAAATAGCCACTCTAATTATTTAGGACAGCTTCACAAGTCCTGATAACAAATTGGGTTTGTTATTTTTTTAAAATAATGGAAAAGTGTGTTTTGTTTTATTTCTAATAAAGGACTTTATACTGGCTGTTTCTTTATTTGCCATATAACTATAGGATTAGTAATGGTTTGGTGTCATATAGATGCTTCTGCATTACTAAACCATGGTCTTGATGTCACTGGACAATACAAAGGTGATATCAACCCCACAAATATGAACCCCACTTGCCAATGCTACAGTGCAAGTGTGAAGAGCCAGGCAAAGCATCAGAATTGGTGCATCTAATAGATGTGCCTTTTCCGGGCGGCTGTGGGCCCCTCACTAGCTTGAGAATACCAGCCCACAACTATCAGCTTTAGCTTGGCTGGTTGTCAAAAATGGGGGGACACCACACTTTTTTTTTAATTATTTATTTAAATAATTTAAAAAAAGACAGCTTGGGGACCCCTCTATTCTTAATAACCAGCCTTCCTAATGCTGACAGCTGACGGTTACAACCCCCAGCTATCAGTTTTACCTGTCTGGTTATAGAAAATACAGGGGAACCCTTTCCGGATTTTTTATTTATTTATTTATAAAGCAGGTGGGAGGTGATGAATACTCCCATCAGCTGATGCTTGCTCTCACTGGTATTAGCGGCAGCTGGTGTAGGCTGATGGAAGCAATAGTCCCATCAGCTGCCGACTGCTGTTGCTGTTAGTTGAATATAAATCTCATCATTCTCCCCTGCTAGCGCTGATTTCCAGCATGGCAGGGGAGAAGGCTGTGAGCCGTCTTCAGCACCAGGCACCTGGGAACAGTGCTAACTGTATAGCTGCTTTACAGGCGCTGGTGCTTGTAACATGGATGACATCCCTGTGTGTCATCCATGTGCGGGACATTTTGGGGCCCATGCTGCTGGTAAAAAACAGACATGTCAGCGTGTTTTGCCCATGAGCACACTGACATGTGCACAGACATATAGATTTGAGTGGGTCTTAGTGTTTAACTGTCACCACACGTACTGGACACAATGATGTCTGAAAGAGTCCTAATACAGAAAAAAAAGGGGCAGTAGTGTTTACCTGCTCAAGTCTCAGAACTAATGCACTCTCAGGATGCAGCAAACCCATTAGTAAAGATGACAGCAACACAGGTGCAAAATACTGATCAGACAATTACTCACAAAATACCAATTCATGGAGGGGCTGATTGTTTAGTATTAGATTGCACAAAAGAGGCTTGTATAGGGTGCTGGTAGTGCACAGGGTCTATTAGTGAATCCCATACTATTAGATTACGCAGGGTGCCCAGCACTATCTAAGTGCATCTCATGAGAACAGATACCCTAGTTTACAAGGCCAAAAATGCTTGGCTTGGCTGCATCCTGAAAAATGAAGTGCAAAAAATATACATATAAATAATATATGAGGTGCTATTTAATATTTTGGCCAAGATATGGAAGCTCGCAACCCGCTACAAGGGTCCTCACTAGTGTTGAGCGATACGATACTGAAAATATCGGGTATCGGCCGATATTAGCTCTATCGGCCTTTCGATAATTCGTTTCGATATTTTCGTCTTATCGAATACCGGAATCGGAAGTTCCCATAATTCTTTGCGAGGCAATGTGATTTTAGTCAGCCAATGAGGAATCCTAAGAAGTGTGGGCACATCCTGTACTGCTGCGGTCATGTTAACTAATGGCATGGCTGTGATTGGATGCTGAAATGATGTCAGAATGCACTATAAAAGGCGCCGCCGCCATTTTAGCCTCACTGTGCTGTGAATTCAGTAAGGGACAGAACGCTGCTGTGCTGACTCTGAGGGACAGTTAGAGATTGCGATTTAGTGTACTGTGCTGTAGGCAGGCTAGCACCAACCGCTGTGTAAAGCTTCCTTTTGCCTGCAGTGTTGTTTTAACAGCTCTGCAAGGTGTGTGTGAGTGCAGGTGACGCTGCAGTTTGCTCTGCATGCAACGCTGTCTGTAGGCATCTGCACATGTCACTCACAGACTCTTTTTTTTTTCCTTCAGTGTAATTCTTGCAGCTCCATGCAATTTAACTATTAGTGTGATGCGCTTCCATCCGTATCCAATACATTGGTTGCAAACACTATAGAAGTAGACAAAGGAGTAGCCTTTCACAGATTGTGAACAGTTGTGTTTCAGTGTTCACTTCAGTCTCTGCGTAATAACCACACTTAGGCCTTATAACTTTTCTGACTTTCTTTATCAATCTACCAAGATGAAGAAGTCAGTGAGTAAGGCACGTGGTCGTGGCCGTGGAATTTCAGCAGGGAGAGGACGTGGGGATTCTGTGGCTGCTGCCGCCCTCAGTGACACAGCATCCACCAGTTTTACCCATGAGCGTTCCTTTATGCGCACTTTGGTAGGAGCTCGGCGTGCCCCCCTGCTGCTGGAAGAACAAATTGAAGCTGTTGTTGGTTGGATGGCAGCCAATGCATCGACTTCAATTCCTTCCACCTCCTCTCAGGAACACAACACTGTTGAGCAACCATCTGTCTGTTCACCGCCTGTCAAATTGCCCAGGCAGTCAGAGAGTTCTGTACAGGAGCCAGCTGAGTCTCTGCTTCTGTTCTCAGAATCTGTTGGCTCGCAAACACGGGCACAGGCAAGCAGCATTCTGCAATTTGAAGAAGAGGGAGTATGCAGTGATGCGCAACAGCTGTGTCTCTCTCAATCTGAAGAGGCGGGTGAGCCAGTGGCGATGGACAGCACACGCAGAACGCCAGACCATCCATCAACAGCAGCAGGTGTTGGAAGAGGGTAGTGGAGATGATGAAGTCCGAGACCCAACATGGCGTGAGCAACAGGAAGGTGGTGGGAGCAGCTCTGAGGAAGAGATTGTCCCAACGGTACAAAGAGGAGGGAGAGGTAGGCTGCAGACTCGCTTGCCTGTAGCCTCCAGTTTGGCACCTGTTGGGAGCAGTTCTCTTAGAACTGTCAAAATTGGCGCTCCCATGACTTGCACTGCGTGGTCCTTTTTGACAGACTTGTAGATGATATTTGCTATGTTCAATGCAAGCTGTGTAAGCAAAAGTTAAAAGAGGTAAAAATATCAGGAACCTGAATACCACAAATATGTGAAAACATGTACGGACAAAGCACGTAGCTGAGTTCCAAAGACACACTGGAGATGTAGGCCAACCTACAGCAGCACCTACATCTTTAGGTCATGTTCGAGCCTCTACCTCCAGCTCTCACACACCTGGTTCGGCTTCCTCACAGGATCTCCATGGAAGAACCTCGGTCACTGTTGTCCATAGACAAACTGTTATTCCACCCACTGCAGCAAGTTCACAGTCATCGTCACACTCCCAGAACAAAAAACAGCCATCGGTAACACAGGCATGGGATAAAAGACGGCCATACTCGGCAAACCATCCACGAGCACAGGCTCTGAATGCTGGCCTTGCAAAACTCCTGTCCCTTGCAATGCTGTCATTCAGGCTGGTGGAGACTGACAGTTTCAGGAACTTTATGGCATTGGCAGTCCCACAATATAATGTGCCAAGCCGATTTAATTTCAGCAGGCAAGCTGTCCCTGCTCTGCAAAAACATGTCGAGGGAAACATTAAACATGCGCTACTAAACGCCGTCAATAGCAGGGTCCACCTGACCACCGATGCGTGGACCAGTACCCATGGCCAGGGACGATACCTTTCCCTCACTGCCCATTGGGTCAATGTTGTGGAGCCGGGTACAGATCTTGCCAGTGGCGCTGTACGTGTTCTGCCAACTCCAAGGATTGCAGGAATCCAGTCTGTGCACATTGATTCCTCCTCCTACTCCAGTTCCTCATAATCATCGCTGCACGAGCCGTCACGGTATACCTCCACATGGACCCGTGAACGCTTACCTGTTGCGACCGATATGAGCACAGCCGTGGCCAAACGTCAACAGGCCGTACTGAAATTAATTCCCATGGGGAATCGAAGCCACACAGCGCAGGAGCTCTGGGATGCCATCAAGCAGGAGAGCGACGTGTGGTTTTTGTCAGCTAATCTCCAGCCAGGCTTGGTAGTGTGTGACAATGGCCGAAATCTGGTGGCAGCTCTGGGCCTTGGCAACCTCACTCACATACCATGTCTGGAACATGTGCTCAACTTGGTCGTGCAGAGTTTTTTGAGGGACTATCCGGATCTTGATGCACTGCTGCACAAGGTCCGCCTAGAGTGCGCTCACTTGCGACGTTCCAGCATGGCCAGATCGCGCATTGCAGCTCTGCAAGTCAGATTTCGCCGTCCTGAACATCGCATCATATGTGATGTACCCACCAGGTGGAATTCCACGTTACATATGTTGGAGCGGTTGTGTGAGCAGCAGCCAGCAGTAATGGAGTATCAGCTGCAACAGGCGCAATCAACTCGCAATTTGCGCCGTTCACACTTCACCACTACTGAGTGGGCCTCTATGAAGGACATCTGCGTCGTTTTGCGTGCGTTTGATGTCTCAACGCGGATGGCGAGTGCAGATGATGCACTAGTCAGCATGACTGTCCCCCTTATCTGCCTGCTTCAGAAATCACTGAAAGCACTAAAGGAAGAGGTTTTGGAAGAGGTGGAGGATGAGGAGTCACAAATTCAATTACCTTCAGGACAGTCAGCGCAACGTGGTTCCTCACAAAGGGCTGGGCAGGGCTCACTTTGTGAGGAGGATGAGGAGGAGGAGGAGTCAATGGAGGAGGAAGAAATCCCTACAGAGGGAGGTACACAACGCTGTAGTCAGTATGTAGAGCGAGCGTGGGGTGATGCAGAGGAGACAGAGATGACGCCTCTTCCAGAGGACAGCCTTTGTTGGCCAGTTGGGAGTCTGCAGCACATGGTTGATTTCATGCTTCAGTGCCTGAGAAACGACCGCCGCATCGCCCACATTCTCAGCACGTCAGATTATTGGGTGTACACCCTCCTAGACCCTCGCTACCGGGACAACTTACAAACCCTCATCACACCGGTGAACCGGGACCGTAAAATGCAGGAGTACCAAGACACACTGGTGCAATCCATACTGTTGTACATTCCAGCCGAGAGAGCTGCTGCTGCTGCTACTTCTTTACAAAGCAGCTCTGTGCGTCGAGGCAGTGTAGACACCTCTACAACAAGAGGGAGCAGAAGCAGCGCCTCTGCACAGGGCAAGAACTGTATGTTACAAATGTGGCAAAGTTTTGTGACAGCGCCAGCAAGGTCTACACCATCCGAGACGGCTCCAGTCACCAGGAAGAAACGTTTCCGTAAGATGGTGACAGACTACTTGGCTTTCCCTCTAAGTGTACTCCCAGATGCCTCTTCCCCTTTCAAATTTTGGGTCTCTAAGTTGGATACATGGCCAGAGCTTAGCCAGTATGCATTGGAGGTGCTGGCTTGCCCTGCTGCCAGTGTATTATCTGAGCGTGTCTTTAGTGCTGCAGGTGGTGTAGTAACAGACCGTCGCATGCGACTATCCTCAGAGAATGTAGACCGGCTTACTTTTCTGAAAATGAACAAGGCATGGATCTCACCTGAATTTGCCTGTCCGTTTTCAGATTAAATAACTGTTTGGCAACGTTTTCCATGTCTCCGGTTATGTTCATCTTTCTACCACCTGAACTCTACTCCCTGGGCTACAACACCGCCATTTGTTGCTCGTAAGTAATTGGCAGGGGTACTGACTCCTGGCCAGCCTGGTTACAGCACGACAGCTGTTTCCTGGCAGTGTGAACGTCAATTATCCTCCAATAAGTTGTGCTGTCGTGTTGCATTCGGGTTAGCCGACTCTATGGTGCCTGCAGTTTAGGTGATTCCTATGTGTGCTGTGGGATATGTAAAAAAGGCGGTTTCCATTGTGACAATAGGATAAGCACCCACTGTAGGACTGTGTGATTCGGTAACTGCGGACGGCTTGCGTCCTGTCAACTTACATTTTCATGGGTGCGTTCTTCTACCCGTCCGGGGTCCAGTACCGTCAAGTGGTTCTCCCAGTGCCTTTGGCCTAGGTGCCTCCATCTCCGTATCCGAGTTCCAGCAACGTCTGCTGGTCCTTGGTAGTGCTTTGGAGCACAGGTACCTCCTGCTTAGTAACCGTGTCACAGTAACGTCAGCTGGTACTCGGTTGTGACATTGCCTCTTTTCCTTCTGCTACCCGTCCGGGGTCCAGTACCGTCAAGTGGTTCTCCCCAGTGCCTTTGGCCTAGGTGCCTACATCTCCGTATCCGAGTTCCAGCAACGTCTGCTGGTCCTTGGTAGTGCTTTGGAGCACAGGTACCTCCTGCTTAGTAACCGTGTCACAGTAACATCAGCTGGTACTCGGTTGTGACATTGCCTCTTTTCCTTCTGCTACCCGTCCGGGGTCCAGTACCGTCAAGTGGTTCTCCCCAGTGCCTTTGGCCTAGGTGCCTCCATCTCCGTATCCGAGTTCCAGCAACGTCTGCTGGTCCTTGGTAGTGCTTTGGAGCACAGGTACCTCCTGCTTAGTAACCGTGTCACAGTAACGTCAGCTGGTACTCGGTTGTGACATTGCCTCTTTTCCTTCTGCTACCCATCCGGGGTCCAGCACAGTCAGCTGATCCTCGTTACTTCCATTGTCTCTTGCTCCATCTGATACCCGTCAGGGTTCCAGTAACGTCAGCTGTTTCTCGGAAATTAGACGACCTTAAAGACCACCCAGAAGAAGATGACGACAACAAGGACGACGAGCATGAAGCCAACCAGCCTGAACACCATCACAAAGAAAAAATAAAAGATTACCCAGAAGAAGATCACCAACAGGACAAAGAAGGTTAAGACAAACTACAAGATACAGAACAAGAGACAGAAGAACAATAAGCAAAAGATCAAAAAGCAGAAGAACATGAAGTATAAGACCAAAATGAAGAGCAAAATATATGCTCTAAATTCTAAGCAGAAGAAGACTAAGCAGTGTATGGGGGTGAGTCCGTTCCTCCTCGTGGTGCCCCTGGAAAATGCCTGCTGCTGCTGCAGGCTAAACTGAACACGGACAAATACTGTTGTAATTTAAATCTTTTGTGACAGCAAGAACGGAAGGATGAACAATTCATACTTTTACAGATTACAAGTACAGGAATCTCTGTCACAAATAAGAATATGATGAAGAAGATGAAGAGGAAGAAGATGAAGAATTTGAATATGAAGAAGATTAATTAGTTTAATAATAACAATATGAGTAATGTAAACAAAAACATGAATAGCAAGAAGTTTAAGAAGAAGATTAAGAAGGTGAAGATGAAGAATAATTTGATGAGAAAGATGATGCTGCTGAAGATTATGAAGGAGAAAGTGTGGCACTGGCAAAAGTTAAAAAGGTGAAGAGCATGGAAGTTGTGAAACATACATATTTGCCAAAATAGAAAAAAGGTTAACAACATTGTCAATTTGTTAGTCAATCCAAACGTATTTCCAAAAAAATATATATTAATGCTATTCCAATGCATTGGGTTAAACATGTATGCCTTTATTGTCTCCTCAACCTCACCCAATACATTCTACATTAGTCTTTGTTGTTTTCCTTCATGTACAATTAACCAACAAGGCAAGAATGGTTTTTTTTAATGTCGATATTTGGTTCCCATAGACTTACATTGGACTTCCGGTATCGGAATCGGATATCGACGATATTTAGTGATATCGGCGATACCATTTCGATACGATATTTTTAGATATCGAGCAGTATCGCTCAACACTAGTCCTCACACTTGCACGTCCTAGCACTAAACTTAATAGCAAAGCCACAAAATCCTCCAAAAATTCAAGAATTAATACAGTAAAAAGGGGGCAACATTGTTAACCTGTTCAGGTCTCAGAACTAATGCACTTTCAGGATGCAGCAAACCCATGTAGTAAAGATGGCAGCAACACAGGTGCAAAATACTGATGAGACAACTACTCAACCTACCAATTCATGGACTGGGTAATTGATTAGTATTAGATTGCACAAAAACAGCTTCTATAGGGTGTTGTTCACACTCAGGTAATAAACTAGAGTTTCTGTTCTCATGGGATACATTTAGATGAGAGAATCAAGTCTAGAAAATTGGTGGTTAGTTGGCTACTATTTTTCTATATTCATATGAATCAGGAATGGGTTAAAGACAGTAAAATCTCATATTCACCACCCCCCTCACCTGTCCCTTTTGCTGCACTCTCCCACCAGTCTTCTGCTGTCCCCCTTAGGAACTTGCTCTGGTTTAGACCTCAACTTTACTTGTGTTTCAGGTGCTGGACAGGCCTCATTATGACATAATTATTTTTCAGCCATTCATGGCCCATCCGTTAATTTGCTTTGGAGTAGACAGATCTTAAAAAGGCAATTTGGACACATTCAAATATAATCTTTTCAAATTGAATTTCCTGAATTCTAGCAAATCTGCCAAATTAGAAAATTCTAATTGACATCTATGGACAGGTGTTATGTTGTATAAGGAAGAAAGTAGCCAAGGTTTGCTTTGCTGTGCAATCCTTGACAACATATATTTGCTCAGCAATAAAATCCTCGGTTGGCAGCTTTAAGCATTACAATCCTGGGATGACATGTGTTAATCATTTCAATCTTGCCTCCAGCAAGAGTGGAGAAAATCCCCTGTGGCTTTTATATCACAGGAAACAGATTTTTTTTCTGACAATCTTTAATGTACATTAAAGGCATAGCTACTGGCTACTGGTCAATTGTAGTTTGTATTTTGTCAGAAGCTTTCAGTCAAAAACTGAAAATTCAACTTTTTGCAAACATTATTGAGCTTTCTGTAGTATACTCATTTACTATGAATGCTGCTGCAGATCCCGGGTTGTCATGCTAACCCATCGGTGGCCCACAGTCCTGTGCGGGATTAGTGACACGCTTCCGGCGCGATCGTGCAAAATGTCGCTGCTAGAGATTGAGCTGTCAGAGCTGCGAAGAGCACATTTCAGATGTTGAAATCAGATGTGTGCTCAGCGCCGGAGCCCATGTGAAAGGGGGAGACCCGACATGCGCTGTACATGTATGGCGCATGTCGTGAAGGGGTTAAAGAGATTGAGGTTAAGAATGATATTACCACCATTACACCATACAGTGACCATATAATGGTAATATCAGTTTTACTCCAGTGCTCTGCAGACCATATAAACTGTACAGTATGTGTACTGTGCAGATTCTCAACAGTGACATCTCACTGATTGTTGTCAAGAAAAATATTTAGACTTGAGAGTCCTCAGTGGTTGATACCTTTTAATGGCTAACTGAAAAGATGGTAACAAATTGCAAGCTTTCGAGACTACTCAGGTCTCTTCATCAGGCGAAGACTAATACAAAATCTGAAGAATCACATAGTTATACAAACAGGACACAGGAATAATGCAATAGGTAAGACAAGTGACGTGAAGCAGAACTGTCATTATGACAGAGGGATGAATTGCCTGATTGTTGTCATTCATTTTCCCTTTTCCTTTGCATTCTTTACTGCTTTTCCAGAACCCTCCTCACATTCTACAACCTCTACACAAACCACAACTAGTGCTGCTTTATAGTTTCCCTGAGCCTCCTTTAATAATATTCTCCATTAGCCCTTATAATAATGACCCTGCACCTACATATAATAAAAACACCCCCTGTGCTTTCTTATAATAATAAGAATGCATCCTTGGTTCCCCTGTAATGTTATGATCCCCCATTGTGCCTCCTTTTAATAATGACCCTCAGTGCCTCTTTATTGTAATAAAGCTTCTGAGCACAGCGAACATACAATAAAACAGGTTCCCCTTAGCAAAAAGTCCTATCACGTCACAGTCAAAGAAAAGCATACACTCCCAATTTTAATAAATAACTGCAATCAATCATTTCTTATAACCATCAACAAGCTTCTTGTATCTCTCCACTGGTATTTTGGACCACAATTCTTTTGCAAACTGCTCCAGGTCTCTCATATTTGAAGGGTGCCTTTTCCCAAAAGCAATTTTAAAATCTCTCCACAGGTGTTCAATGGGATTTAGACTCATTGCTGGTCACTTCAGAACTCTACAGCATTTTGTTACCATCCATTTCTTATGACACTGGGCACTACATTGTGAACCAAAATCCTTTGGTAATCTTCGGATTTCATGATGCCTTGCACTCAGTCAAGGCACCCAGTGCCAGAGGCAGCAAAACAATTCCAAAACAACTTTGAACCTCCACCATGTTTGACTGTAGGTACTGTGATCTTTTCTCTGTAGGTCTGTCACGATCCATTCTTGGATCTGTGGCAGATCTTTCTCTCTATGTTGAAACCTTTTCCTTTCAGGTCATCGGGGGTTAATGTCAGTATTTTCTCCCGGTGGCCGCTGGTGTAATTACATTGCTGCTGACTTGTCAGGGGAAGGTGGTAACCACTTCCACCATCCTTTAAAAGGTCCCCTGAGTTGTCATCTGACTGTTGGTGATATTGCCACTCTTTGGAGACCAACCAAGATGGAGTCAGGAGCTTGCTGATCGCAGTGGTACTTCTGCTATTTCCAAGATCTGGTGCCTTACTCTGCTGTGTGGTGCATTCCAGCAGTGAAAGCTAAATTTTAGTTGTTTAATTGATTTAACCCCTAAGGTTCTGTCTTTCCTTCCTTTTATTGTTTTGGTGTTATTCCCTTTATTCCCTGTCTCACCTCCTGGGGAGGGGGTTGGGGGTTTAGCTCAGGGCTAAACAGGAGACAGGGACAGGTCGGTTGCTTGGGCCTCACTACCTTCAAGAGTACCCCCAAGTTAAGGAAAGACAGGGCCTCCCCTTAGCTTTGGGGGCAGTTCAGGGGCCAAGGTTCCTCGTTCCCTGTATTCCTACAACTGCTCCATGACATTATCACCAACCAACACTTTTTTTCTCTCTGGTGAGCCATGGCCCAAATGCAGGCCTTTGCCCAACTGCTTCAGACCCTCACAGATGAGCTTAAGGTGCTGCAGGGTGAGGTGGTGCAGCAGTTACAGCAGTTGGTGGGGTTCTGGGCCTCGACTCAGTTGCAGGCTCTACCAGAACCTCAGATATCTCTCCCTGGTTTTCTGGAGGGAGAGATAAATTTCTAATTTTTCAGGAGGCCTGTAAATTATACTTCAGACTCCGCCCCCGTTCAACTGGGAGTGAGGAACAGCGTGTAGGGATTATTGTCTCCCTTCTTAAGGGTGATCCCCAATCTTGGGCCTTCTCCCTGCTGAACGATTCACCATCTTTACGGTCGGTGGATGCGTTTTTTGCGGCTCTGGCACTAGTGTATGGAGATCCTGATGACGTCTCACTGGCTTAATCCCGACTCTGTAAAACCAAGCAGGGGGACCGGCTGGCTGAGTAGTACTGTTCAGAGTTCAGGAGATGGGCCACTGACACACAGTGGAATGACCCTGCCTTTAGGAGTCATTTTGTGCAGGGTCTGTCCCCAAGGTTGTAGGATACTCTGGTGCAGCACGCCACCCCCAGGTCATTGGAGGCCGCCATGTCCCTTGCCATCCAGGTGGAAAGACGCCTCAGGGAGAGGCATACACCAAAACTGCCCCTGTTCTCCTTGCTAGGGAGGAGGATACAGCTGAGCAGTTGGACAAATCCATGCAGGTGGGAGCAGTTGGTTCCCAAACAGGGTTGCCTTAGCTTTAGGGGCAGTTCAGGGGCCCAGGTTCCTCGTCCCCTGTATTCCTACAACTGCCCCGTGACAAGGTCTCATTCCATTTTCAATAAACAGTAGAATGATGTGCTTTTCCAAAAAGCTCTATCTTGGTCTAATCTGTCCACAAGATGCTTTCCCAGAAGGATTTTGGCTTTCTTACATACATTTTGGCAAACTGCAAAAAAGCAGTCTAGCTATTTTAGGTCTCTGTGTCAGCAGTTGGGGCTAGTATTGGAGAGATGTCTAACAGACACCCCCATTACAAACCCAGTAATAAAAAAGCACACACAAAAACCCTTTATTTGAATAAATACTCCCTCACACTGTCCCTGGTCCACCAATTTATTGAAAAATAATCCCTCATAGGTCAGCCGTAATCCACGAAATCCGATGCAGTCCAAAAATGAATGCCTGAAAAACATAAAAAGAGAGAAATATGCAAGAGACTGTCCCTCCTTCACCAATTTATTAGCAAAAATTTTCCCCTACAGCTCCAAAGTAGTCCAGAGTTCCCCAAATCTGTCTCTGGCATTTGTAAATAGCAGTAAAGTTAATAATAATAATAATAATATATAATAATAATCTTTATTTTTATATAGCACTAACATATTCCGCAGCGCTTTACAGTTTGCACAAGTTCCTGCTATTTACAGTTGCCGGGTACTAACGACAATGCTCATCAATGTTGTTGGCTCACATTGCGCTCAGCAAGAAGTGAAAAAGCCATCAGCCTCACTTCCCCGCATATTTCCTGCGCACTGCAGTAGTTTCCCACTTGATAGATTAGAGGACTGTTAAGAAAAGGATTTGGTGAGCGCCGCTATTCATCTTTTTGCTACATATTTATTTTTCCTGGATCTAAACAGAGCACCACCTTGTATTGCTGTTGTCATTCAATAGGGAGGTATAGTATCTCTTTAAGCACTAAGTAGTCTGGTGCCTGAAAACTTCTTCCCACTTGCAAGACAATGTCCGAATGTTAGGTAGATAAATATTTTTCATGTACTGTTACGACAAATTAAATACAATATGACATACCATACTAGTTTATTTATAATGTTACCATTATTTAATCCAGTAGTGAAATCAAAACTTTGTGAATACTATATTCTACTATATAATACTGTGTAAATTTAATATTCTTTTAAGGGGAATCTGTCACCTCATTTGAGTGATCTGACCTATTAATAAGGGCATACAGGTAATCGACTGCTAAAAAAAAAAAATCATACCTGTATGCCTTATGGATGACTTTATGTAAATTAATTCTTCCAGGCTATGGGATGGACGTTAGCCGGAAGATAACTTTGTCTCCTATCTTTCACCTTCCACATCGTCACTCTGTGCCCGTGATGTCAAGTGTTCATCTGGAAATCCCATTCCAAGTGCCATCGCTCCTCTTCAGTTTTCTGCTTTACTATGGTCATTGGTTTTACGTAGCTTCTACACAGGCGCCGGATAGTCACTAGTACTTCCCATATACAGTTAGGTCCATAAATATTTGGACAGAGACAACATTTATCTAATTTTGGTTCTAGACATTACCACAATGAATTTGAAACAAAACAAATCAGATGCAGTTGAAGTTCAGACTTTCAGCTTTGATTTGAGGGTATCCACATTAAAATTGGATGAAGGGTTTAGGAGTTTCAGCTCCTTAACATGTGCCACCCTGTTTTTAAAGGGACCAAAAGTAATTGGACAATTGACTCCAAGGCTATTTCATGGGCAGGTGTGAGCAATCCCTTCATTATATCATTCTCAATTAAGCAGATAAAAGGGCTGGTGTTGATTTGAGGTGTGGTGTTTGCATTTGGAAGGTTTAAGCTGTGAAGGAAACATGCGGTCAAAAGAGCTCTCCATGCAGGTGAAACAAGCTATCCTTAAGCTGCAAAAACAGAAAAAACCCATCCGAGAAATTGCTACAACTTTAGGAGTGGCAAAATCTACAGTTTGGTACATTCTGAGAAAGAAAGAAAGCACTGGTGAACTCATCAATGCAAAAAGACCTGGGCGCCCACGGAAGACAACAGTGGTGGATGATCGCAGAATACTCTCCATGGTGAAGAGAAACCCCTTCACAACAGCCAACCAAGTGAACAACACTCTCCAGGAGGTAGGCGTATCAATATCCAAATCTACCATAAAGAGAAGACTGCATGAAATTAAATACAGAGGGTTCACTGCACGGTGCAAGCCACTCATAAGAATCAAGAATAAAAAGGCTAGGCTGGACTTTGCTAAAAAACATCTAAAAAAGCCAGCACAGTTCTGGAAGAACATTCTTTGGACAGATGAAACCAAGATCAACCTCTACTAGAATGATGGAAAGAGAAAAGTATGGCGAAGGCGTGGTACAGCTCATGATCCAAAGCATACCACATCATCTGTAAAACATGGCGGAAGCAGTGTGATGGCTTGGGCATGCATGGCTGCCAGTGGCACTGGGTCACTAGTGTTTATTGATGATGTGACACAGGACAGAAACAGCCGAATGAATTCTGAGGTATTCAGAGCCATACTGTGTGCTCAGATCCAGCCAAATGCAGCCAAACTGATTGGTCGTCGTTTCATACTACAGATGGACAATGACCCAAAACATAAAGCCAAAGCAACCCAGGAGTTTATTAAAGCAAAGAAGTGGAATATTCTTGAATGGCCAAGTCAGTCACCTGATCTCAACCCAATTGAACATGCATTTCACTTGTTAAAGACTAAACTTCAGACAGAAAGGCCCACAAACAAACAACAACTGAAAACCACCGTGGTGAAGGCCTGGCAGAGCATCAAAAAGAAGGAAACACAGTGTCTGGTGATGTCCATGAGTTCAAGACTTCAGGCAGTCATTGCTAACAAAGGGTTTTCAACCAAGTACTAGAAATGAACATTTTATTTACAATTATTTAATCTGTCCAATTACTTTTGGTCCCTTTAAAAACAGGGTGGCACATGTTAAGGAGCTGAAACTCCTAAACCCTTCATCCAATTTTAATGTGGATACCCTCAAATGAAAGCTGAAAGTCTGAACTTCAACTGCATCTGATTTGTTTTGTTTCAAATTCATTGTGGTAATGTCTAGAACCAAAATTAGATAAATGTTGTCTCTGTCCAAATATTTATGGACCTAACTGTAGGTTAGATAGCTCAAATGTGGTGACAAATTCCCTTTAAACTGTAAAGATTTATGTATGGCAGGGATGACTGTTCTAATCATTCAATCTATATTTGGTATTAATACGTTCATATGTGTTTATGGGTAACAAATGAATTTCTGCGCTGGAGACATTTCCCAGCTCTAAGTCTGCTCATGCCTTCATGCTATATCTTCCACTAATGCTTCCTATGAGTCATGACTCCAGCTATCTCACCTGCCAGAAGGAAAAAAAAATAAAAGCTCTCCCAGTTTACAGCCAGATGGCACTTGGAAATAGACACTGACTCAAGTGAGTCAGCACAGGAAGACTGGCAGACCCAATCTTTATTGAAAACAGTGTGTTCTACCAAAATATGCTAATAACATATTGTATTTTTGTTTTGTCGACTTTATACAGTATCTCTTAATTTGTTTTGTTTAAATAAGCTCGTCAATTAGAATTTTTGCATTGTTCTCCCTGATTATAAAGTTAGGAAATATCGGAAACATTGACTGTAGTGTTGCATATTATTTTTACTAGTGCTGTACTTGTGGTTTAATCTGGCAGTTTTTCAGATGTAGTATGGAAATAATAAAATCTTTTCCATTTGTATATGTGGTGCAACTGCTTATTTGTCCAAAGCATTGCACTCAAACAGTTTTAGTTCTACATCAGCAACATATGGTTTGCCCTTGCTGGTAGCCTTTGCAGTACCTTACTTCTTGTCTTTATATTTATTAGAGATTAATGAACTTTTTGAAATTTGAAATCAGTGAAATATTTAAAAAAAAATTATCTGCAAATCATTTCACCGCAAATTGCAGGTTTTCCAATTGCACTGAAAAGATGGGTATAGCTCTCTGAGGTCTCCTAAATCTCTATCCAATCCATTTCTAGCTCTTCAAAGAGGTGTCCAGCCCAAATCGATAAGTCTGCAGTCAGTAAGTAATTGGATAGTTATCTCAAAAGCTCTTTAATGGCCTCCATGGGTTGTTACCTCATTATTCCATCATCAATTAAGCAGGTAAAAGGTCTGGAGCTCATTCCAGGTGTGGCATTTGAACATGGAGCTGCTGACGTGAACCAATAAAATTCTGTCAAAGTAGCTCTTAATGGAATAGAAACATACCATCATTAGGCTGAAAAAAAGAAGAAATCAATCAGAGAGATAGCAGAAATTTTTGGAGTGGCAAAATCAACTGTTTGGTAAATTCTGCAAAAAAAAAGTGTAACTAGTAAGGTTTGGAACTCAAAGACCTGGACATCCAGAAAAGACAACAGAGGTGGCCGACTGCAAATTCCTTTCCATGGTGAAGAAAAACCCCTTCACAACATCCATCCTAGTAAAGAACATTCTCGAGGAAGTAGGTATTTCAGTATCTAAGTCTACCATAAAGAGAAGACTTCAAAAGAGCAAATACAGAAGGTTCACCACAATGTACAAACTATTAATCAGCCTTCAAAATAGAAAGGCCAGAACAGACATTGCCAAAAAACTTCAAAAGAAGCCATCTGAGTTCTGGAAAAGCGTTCTTTGGACAGATGAAGCAAGATCAACCTGCTCCAGAATGGTCGGAAGAAGAAAGTATGGAGAAGGCTTGGAATAGCTCATGATACAGTGCACGCCACATCCTCTGTAAAACATAATGAAGGCAGTTTGATAGCATGGGCATGCATGGCTTCCGATGTCACTAATTTTTATTGATGATGTGACTGAAGACAGAAGTATCTGGATGAATCCTCAAGTATACAGAGCGATACTTTCTGCTCAGATTTAACCATATACAGCAAGGTTGATTGGATGGTGCTTCACAGTACAAAAGGACAATGACCCAAAACATATAGTGAAAGTAACTCAGAAGTTTTTCAAGGTAAAAATGTGGAACATTCTGCAATGACTGAGCCAATCACCAGATCTCAACCCCATCAAGCATAAATTTCACATGCTTAAGGCAAAACTTAATGCAGAAAGACCCACAAACAAGAAACAACTAAAGTCAACTGCAGTAAAGGCCTGGCAAAGAACCACCAAGGAGGAAACCCAGCGTATAGTTATGTCTATGGCTTCCAGACTTCAGGCAGTCATTAGTAGTGTTGAGCGATTCTTTCCGATATTGGGAAATATCGGATCGGATTGGATCGGACCGATACTCAAAAAGTATCGGATATCGCCGATTACGATACCGGAAACCAATGCAAGTCAATGGGACATAAATATCGGAATTAAAATAAACCCTTTTTTTCCTTGTAGGTTAATTGTACATGAAGGAAAACAACTAAGACTAATGTAGAATGTATTGGGGGAGGTGGAGGAGACATTAAAGGCATAGAGGTTTAGCAAAATCAAATGGAATAGCAGGAATAATTTTTTTTTTAAGACGTTCGGAGTTACAAAGAAATTGACTATGTTGTTAACCTTTTTTCTATTTTGGCACATATGTATGTTTCACTACTTCCATGCTCTTCACCTTCTTTTTTACTTCTCCCACACTTTCTCCTTCATGATCCTCAGCAGCAGCATCTTTTTCATCAACTTCTTCTTCACCTTATTTATCTTCTTCTTCTTCACCTTCTTCCTCTTATTCTTTTTTTTTACATTCTTCATATTCTTCTTCAACTATTATTCTTCTTCATATTCTACTTATTCATCTTCTTCCTATTCATCTTCTTCATCATATTCTTATTTGTGACAGGCATTCCTGTAGTTTGTAATCTCTAAAAGTTTGAAGATTACACCTTCCTTCTTGCTGTCACAAAAGATTTACAACAGTATTTGTCCGCGTTCAGTTTTGCCTGCAGCAGCAGGCATTTTCCAGGGGCACCGCGAGGAGGAATGGACTCACCCCCATACACTGCTTAGTCTTCTTCTGCTTATAATTTAGAGCATATCTTTTGCTCTGATTTTTTGTCTTTTGCTTAATGTTCTTCTGCTTTTTGTTCTTCTGCTTCTTGGTCTTCTGTCTCTTGTTCTGTATCTTGTTGGTTGTCTTCATATTCTTTGTCCTCTTGGTCATCTTCTTCTGGGTAATCTTTTTGTTCTTCTTTGGGGTGGTGTTCAGGCTAGTCGTCTTCATGGTCGTCGTCCTTGGGGTCGTCGTCTTCTTCGGGATGGTCTTCAGGGTCATCGTCTTCAGGGTCATCTCTTCGGGGTCGTCGTCTTCTTCGGGGTGGTCTTCTGGGTCGTCGTCTTCAGGTTCGTCGTCAGGGAGATCCAGAGTGATTACCAAAAACCATTTAAAAAATCTTCAACTTGGAAATGTAGCTGAAGGTACAAGAAGGCTGAGTAACTGCCGAGAACCAGCTGACTGTCCTGGAACCCGGATGGGTAGTAGAAGGAACAAGAGCCAATGGCACAACCGAGGACCAGCTGACGGTACTGGGACACGGTTACTAAGCAGGAGGTACCTGTGCTAGAAAGCACTACCAAGGAACAGCAGACGTTGCTGGAACTCGGATACCGAGATGGAGGCACCTAGGCCAAAGGCACTGCCGAGAACCAGCTGACGGTACTGGAACCCGGATGGGTAGCAGAAGGTACAAGAGCAAATGGAAGTAACGAGGACCAGCTGACTGTGCTGGAACCCGGAGGGGCAGCAGAAGGAACAGAGCCAATGGCGCAACCGAGGACAGCTGACAGTACTGGGACACGGTTACTAAGCAGGAGGTACCTGTGTTAGAAAGCACTACCAAGGACCAGCAGACATTGCTGGAACTCGGATACCGAGATGGAGGCACCTAGGCCAAAGGCACTGCCGAGAACCAGCTGACGTTACTGGAACATCGGATGGGTAGCAGAAGGTACAAGAGCCAATGGAAGTAATGAGGACCAGCTGACTGTGCTGGAACCCGGAGGGGCAGCAGAAGGAACAGAGCCAATGGTACAACCGAGGACCAGCTGACGGTACTGCGACATGGTTACTAAGCAGGAGGTACCTGTGCTCGAAAGCACTACCAAGGACCAGCAGACGTTGCTGAAACTCGATACCGAGATGGAGGCACCAAGGCCAAAGGCACTGCTGAGAACCAGCTGACGATACTGGAACCCGGATGGGTAGCAGAAGGTACCCATTGAAAACTAAAGTTGCAAGGCCGCGAGCCGGCCGCAGTTACGAATCCCACGTCCTACAGGGGGTGCTTGTCCTATTGGCACTATGGAAACAGCCTTTATTTCCATATCACGCAGCCCACATAGGCAGCACCTAAACTGCAGGCACCATAGAATCGGCTAACCGACCGCAAACGACAGGACAACTTATTGGAGGCAAAGTGACGTTAACAATGCCCGGAAACAGCTGGCGTGCTGTAACCAGGCTGGGCAGGAGGAGTTACCGTGCCAAAGACACTGCCGAGAACCAGCTGACGGTACTGGAACCCGGATGGGTAGCAGAGAAGGTACCCTGAAAAATAAAGTTGCAAGGCTGCGAGCCGGCCAAGTTACGAATCCCACAGTCCTACAGGGGGTGCTTGTCCTATTGGCACTACGGAAACAGCCTTTAGTTTCCATATCCCGCAGCCCACATAGGAAGCACCTAAACTGCAGGCACCATAGAGTCGGCTTACCGACCGCAACACGACAGGACAACATATTTGAGGCAAAGTGACGTTGACAATGCCCGGAAACAGCTGGCGTGCTGTAACCTGGCTGGGCAGGGGGGAGTACCCATGCCAAAGACACTGCGAGAACCAGACTGACGGTATTGGAACCCGATGGGTAGTAGAAGGTACCATGAAAACTAAAGTTGCAAGGCCGCGAGCCGGCCGCAGTTACAGAATTCCACAGTCCTACAGGGTGCTTAGAAGCACCTAAACTGCAGGCACATAGAGTCGGCTAACTGACCGCAACACGACAGGACAACTTTTGGAGGCAAAGTGACGTTGACATGTAAGAAACAGCTGGCGTGCTAACCTGCAGGACAGGAGGGGTACTGTGCAAAGACACTTCTGAGCAGCAACTGGCGATGTTGGAGCCCAGGGATGAGAGTATAAACAGAGTGGAGGCAGAGGACAAATAGGAGCAAATTAAAATCTGGACTTGTGTGAGTGTGGACAGAGCAGAAAAGATTGCCAGCTACACAGCTGGGGATCAGCTGACATTACTGGAACCCCAATAACACAGGAGCATATGTTGACTGTGCAGACGGAACTTCAGAGCAGCAACTGGCGATGTTGGAGCCCAGGGATGAGAGTAGAAACAGAGTGGAGGCAGAGGACAAATTGGAGCAAGTTGAAAATCTGGACTTGTGTGAGTGTGGACAGAACAGGAAAGATGCCAGCTATGCAGTGGATTAGCTGACATTACTGAACCAAACACAGGAGCTATGTTGACTGTGCAATGGCACTTCCGAGCAGCAATGGCAGTGTTGGAGCCCAGGTCAGTCAGGGGTAGCTGAGCCTAATGTGAGCAACTTCAAATCTGTGTACTTGAATTGGGAGTAGCAGATTTATTGCTGACACACGCAGGGAACATGGCTTACTGACCCACAACACAGAGCGAGTGTTTTCTCTGTGAACAGCACTTCTGAGCAGCAACTGCGATGTTGAGCCAGGAATGAGAGTATAACAGAGTGGAGGAGAGGACAAATTGGAGCAAATTAAAATCTGGACTTGTGTGAGTGTGGACAGAGCAGAAAAGATTGCCAGCTACACAGCTGGGGATCAGCTGACATTATTGAACCCCAATAACACAGGAGCTAGTGTTGACTGTGCAGATGGCAATTCCGAGCAGCAACTGGCGATGTTGGAGCCCAGGGATGAGAGTAGAAACAGAGTGGAGGCAGTGGACAAATTGGAGCAAGTTGAAAATCTGGACTTGTGTGAGTGTGGACAGAGCAGAAAATTGCCAGCTACACAGCTGGGGATCATCTGACATTATTGAACCCAATAACACAGGAGCTAGTGTTGACTGTGCAGACGGCACTTCCGAGCAGAACTGGCGATGTTGGAGCCCAGGGATGAGAGTAGAAACAGAGTGGAGGCAGAGGACAAATTGGAGCAAGTTGAAAATCTGGATTGTGTGAGTGTGAACAGAGCAGGAAAGTTTGCTCGCTAACAGCTGGGGATCAGCTGACATTACTGAACCCCAATAACACAGGAGCTAGTGTTGACTGTGCAGACGCACTTCCGAGCAGCAATTGGTGATGTTGGAGCCCAGGGATGAGAGTAGGACAGAGTGGAGGCAGAGGACAATTGGAGCAAGTTGAAAATCTGGACTTGTGTGAGTGTGGACAGAGCAGAAAGATTGCCACTACACAGCTGGGGATGAGCTGACATTACTGAAACCCAATAATACAGGAGCATATGTTGACTGTGCAGACGGCACTTCGGAGCAGCAACTGGCAGTGTTGGATCCAGGGTCAGTCAGGGGTATCTGAGGCCTAATGTGAGCAACTTTCAAATCTGATGTAACTTGAAATTGGAGGTAGCAGGACTTATTGCAGACACACAGCAGGGGAAGAGCTGGCATTACTGAACCCCACAAACACAGGAGCGAGTGTTTTTCTCTGTGCATACAGCACTTCTGAGCGCAACTGGGGTGTTGGAGCCCAGGTCAGTCAGGGTGTAGGCTGAGGCTAATGTGAGCAACTTTCAAACTGATGTAACTTGAAATTGGAGGTAGCAGGACTTTTTGCCAGACACACAGCGGTGTGGAGCCAGGTCAAGGGGTGTATGAAATCCCAAAAGTGTGCTGGTTTTCTCTGTTCCGTGGCACTTCAAAATGTATATACTCCAAACAAGAGAAGCATAAGCTTTACTACCATAAAATGATGAATTTTCTTCAAAAATATTGAAATAAAGACATTTAAAATATAAGCGCATATATGCACATGGCGACAACAAATGCAACCAAAAAAAACAACATAGGGTATAGGGGTTGAAATGAATGCATACAAGTACATTTCATAATCCATTAATACTGCCTAAGGAACGGTATGTACACCTGTAATATAGTGCAGACATTGTATGTAGGACTAGTCATCATCATCATTAGAAGTTATATGTGACAGACAGTAAAAAATACACTCATTGAGGAAAACTGTTAGTTCACAACCCATATATTAAAGGTCCAGCATGTAATCCTGATAATATGGCGCAATAATCAATGATCAAGCATAACCTAGAAAAAGTGCATCGTGCACAGTGAAAATTGCTATGTATGCCTGCAAGTGCAGGTGAAACAACGCCAACGGATAGAAAAGGTATATGCTATCTATGTATCAGAGTTCATAGCCACTGATGGCGAATGGCGATATAATACTCTACCTCAATAAAGGCTGCGGCACCACTCACGAGCGTTTCGCTTGTAGCTTGTTGAAGAGGGGAAGTGCATGTATGCTTGCGGGTCGGTTTTGCCGCCCAGACTGCCTTCCTGCTCTGACGCGTCTGATAGGGGAGCGGCTGTGCGTCGTATGACACTGACTTGCAGTGACGTTGCGCAGCGTTCGTCAGCGGTAGCGTAGCGCTGCTACAAAGCCGCCATCATGACTGATTTCCTCTGTAAACATGCACCTATGAGCAACCATACACTCACGTCCCCTCTTGAAGAAGCTACAAGCGAAACGCCCGTGAGGGGTGCCGCAGCCTTTATTGAGGTACAGTATTATATCGCCATTCGCCATCAGTCGCTATGCACTCTGATACCTAGATAGCATAAACCTTTTCTATCCGTTGGTGTTGTTTCACCTGCACTTGCTGGTATACATTACAATTTTCACTATGCACGATACACTTTTTAGAGGTTATGCATGATTATTGCGCCTTATTAGCAGGATTAAATGCTGGACCTTTCATATATGGGGTGTGAACTAAGAGTTGTCCTCAATCAGTGTATTTATTACTGTCACATATATAAGTAATAATGATGATGACTAGTCCTACATCCATTGTCTGCACTATATTACAGGTGTACATACCGTTCCTTAGGCAGCATTAATGGATTATGAAATGTACTTGTATGTATTCATTTGAACCCCTATACCCTATGTAGGCTTTTTTGGTTGCATTTGTAGTCGCCATGTGCATATATGCGCTTATATTTAAAATGTCTATTTTTACATATTTGGGACTACAATTCATCATTTTATGGTTGGAAAGCTTCCATTTTTCTTATCAATCAGGGTATAGGCTCAGCCCTATATGGAGCACGTTTGACATCTGATGTGTGCATGTGGAGGGAGCAGGAGACTTATTGCCGGACACACAACAGGGGAACAGCTGGCGTTACTGAACCCCACTAATACAGGAGCTTGTGTTTTTCTCTGTGCAGACCGCACTTCTGAGCAGGAACTGGCAGTGTTGGAGCCCAGGGAGTACAGTTCAGGTGGTAGAAACATGAACACAACAGGAGACATGGATACTGTTGCCAACCAATTATTTAATCGGAAACCGGACAGGCAAATTCAGGCGAGATCCATGCCTTGTTCATTTTCAGAAAAGTAAGCCGGTCAACGTTATCGGAGAATAGTCGCATGCGACGGTCTGTTAGTACACCACCTGCGGCACTAAAGACGCGCTCCGATAATACACTAGCAGCAGGGCAAGCCAGCACCTCCAATGCATACTGGCTAAGCTCTGGCCATGTATCCAGCTTAGAGACCCAAAATTTTAATGGGGAAGAGCCGTCTGGGAGTACACTGAGAGGGCAAGACATGTAGTCTGTCACCATCTGATGGAAACGTTGCCTCCTGCTGACTGGAGCCGTCTGTGATGGTGTAGACATTTGTGGCGGGGACACAAAACTTTGCCACATTTGGGCCATACTGGTCTTGCCCTGTGCAGAGGCGCTGCTTCTGCTCCCTCTTGGTGCAGAGCTTCCTCCACTGCCTCGACGCACAGAGCTGCTTTGTAAAGCACTAGCAGCAGTGCTCTCGGCTGGAATGGAGAACATGATGGAATGCACCAGTGTATCTTGGTACTCCCGCATTTTACGCTCCCGGTCCAACGGTGTTATGAGGCTTTGTAAGTTGTCCCGGTAGCGAGGGTCTAGGAGGGTGTACACCCAATAATCACATGTGGTGAGAATGTGGGCGATGCGGCGGTCGTTTCTCAGCCACTGCAGCATGAAATCAACCATGTGCTGCAGACTCCCAACTGGCCATGAAACGCTGTCCCCTGCAAGAGGCGTCATCTCTGCCTGCTCTGCATCACCCCACCCTCGCTATACATACTGACTACTAGAGCATTGTGTGCCTCCCTCCTCTGGAGCGATGTCTTCCTCCTCCATTGACTCCTCCTCATCCTCCTCACAAAGTGTCCCCTGCCTAGGCCTTTGTGAGGAACCACGTTGACTGTCCAGAAGCTGATGGAATTTGTGACTCCTCATCCTCCACCTCTTCCAAAACCTCATCCCTTAGTGCTTGCAGTGTTTTTTGACATAGGCAGATAAGGGGGACAGTTATGCTAACTAGTGCATCATCTGCACTCGCCATCCGCGTGGAATCATCGAACGCACGCAAAACGTGGCAGATGTCCTTCATAGAGGCCCACTCAGTGGTGGTGAAGTGTGAACGGCGTGAAGTGCGACTTGTTTGCGCCTGATGCAGCTGGTACTTCATTACTGCTGCCTGCTGCTCACACAACCGCTCCAACATATGTAACGTGGAATTCCACCTGGTGGGTAGGTCACATATGATGCGATGTTCCGGAAGGCGGAATTGGCGTTACAGAGCTGCAATGCACGATCTGGCCATGCTGGAACGCCGCAAGTGAGCGCACTCTATGCGGACCTTGTGCAGCAGTGCATCAAGATCCGGATAGTCCCTCAAAAAACTCTGCACGACCAAGTTGAGCACATGTGCCAGACATGGTATGTAGGTTGGTAGGTTGCCTAGGCCCAGAGCTCCACCAGATTTCGGCCATTGTCACACACTACCAAGCCTGGCTGGAGATTTGCTGGCACAAACCACACGTCGCTCTCCTGCTTGATGGCATTCCAGAGCTCCTGCGCTGTGTGGCTTTGATTCCCATAGAAATTAATTTCAGGACGGCCTGTTGACATTTGGCCACGGCTGTGCTCATATTGGTCGTAACAGATAAGTGTTCACGGGTCCATGTGGAGGTAGACCGTGACATGCCTGTGCTACCGATGGCTGTAGAGTGGCCTGGGAGTGTGAGGATGACAGGGAACGTGGTGCTGTGGGTGGAATTACACTGGGTCTCTGTACACCAGTGCCAGAGGTTCTTCCAGGGCGATCCTGTGAGGAAGCCTAACCAGCTATGTGTGAGCTGGTGGAAGAGGCTACAACACGAGCTGAAGAGGTAGGTGGTGCTGTAGGTTGGCCTACGTCTTCAGTGTGTCTTTGTAACTCCACCACGTGCTTGGTCCGCATATGTTTCCACATATTTGTGGTATTGAGGTTGTTGACACTTTTATCTCTTTTTACTTTTTGATTACACAGCTTTCATTTGACAAAGCAAATGTCATCTGCAACTATGTCAAAAAAAGGACCACGCACTGCAAGTCCTGGGAGCGCCCGTTTTGGATTTTGGAAGAGAACTGCTCCGAACGGGTGGCAAAGTGGAGGCTACAGGCAACCGAGTCTGACCCTACCTCTGCCTCCTGTTTGGGCCATTGGGGGAATCTCTTCCTCAGAGCTGCTCCCACCACCTTCCTGTTCCTCACGCCATGATGGGTCAAGGACCTCATCATCTACACTACCCTCTTCAAACACCTGCTTCTCCTGGGTCGTCTGGCCAGCACCATGCGCAACAGAAACTGGCACCTGAATCTCATCATCATCAGATGCGTTCTGAGGTGTGCTGACCGTAGGCACTGGGCCTCTCGCCTCTTCAGATTCAGAGAGACAAAGCAGTCGCGCATCACTGCATACTCCCTCTTCTTCACATTCTAGAATGCTGCTTGCCTGGCCCCCTATTTCCAAGCCAACAGATTCAGAGAACAGAAGTAGAGACTGAGTTGGCTCCTATACATAGCTCTCTGACTGCCTGGGCAATTTGGAAGGTGGTGAAGAGACAGATGGTTGCCTTTCAGTGCTCTGGTCCTGAGAGGATGTGGAAGTAATTGAAGTCGATGCATTAGCTGCCATCCATCCGATAACGGCTTCAATTTGTTCTTCCCGCAGCAGGGGGGTACGTCGAGCTCCTACAAAGTTGCGCGTAAAGGACCGCTCCCGGGGAAAACTGGGGGATGCTGTGTCACTGATGCCAGCAGCAGGCACAGAATCCCCACGTCCTCTCCCTGCTGAAACTCCATGCCCACGACCACGTGCCTTACTCCCTGCCTTCTTCATCTTGGTAGATTGATAAACATAGGCAGAAAAGTACTAAGGCCTTAGTGTGCTTATTCCTGAACAGCTGCTAACAGGTATAAGAAACACTAAGTTTATTAAGTGTGGACTACACTTTAATATGAGCTAATGTGGCCTAACAAGTGTCAAGTGCAGTGTTTGGTGAACTTTATTCACTTTTTTGTGTTTTTCACAAAAAAAACAAAGGTTGTGATTGAGACAAAAGATGTACAATCGATAGTATCACAAACTTTTTGTAGCTATTACAATGCAGGAACCTACAATGCAATAGATGAGGCTACAAAAAATAGGGTAATACTAATCTGGCTGGTCCTGCAGGCCGCAAACCAGCCAAAAGGTTCCTCTATCTACTCCTATCTAGTGTTTGCAACCAATCTAGCTGGATACGGATGGAAGCACACTAATAGGATAAATTCAGGAAAAAAAACACTACAGAAAAAAATGGACAATGTATGAGGCAGTGACGCACGCTGAGCGGACTACAACCAGCAGTGGATGCAGAACAAACTTCAGCGTGAGCTGCACTCACAAAGAGACCTGACAGATAGCCGTGAACACTGCAGAGAACTGTGCACTAGCTATGAAAGACTCCTCTATCTACTCCTACAGTGTTTGCAACCAATGTATTGGATACTGTAAGGTGGCGGTGTTCACACCGTGCAGTAACTGAGGCAGTGACCCAAGCAAGTCCAATATATACAGCTTTTATTCAGCAACTCACGGGTTAAACATAAAAAGTCCTCCGGTACGCAGCCGGGTTAACATCAGTCCATAAACAATGGTTGCCGGGCACAACGGCCGCGCCGGGCCGAACAGGGCCTGACAGGTGCAGAGCCGCGCCAGGTGTAGGTTCAGCTACACAATCCTGCGGAGCTTTTCTGCTATGCTCCTAGCAGGGTCAACATAGAACCACACTAATCCTTAGTGCAGGAGTTTTAAAGACCTGTGGCAAAAGCCACTGGAAAACCCGGGTTGGAGGGAGGAGGCCGCCCCACTGCCTCCTGTGACCTCCTCCAAGAAATGAAGGACCTGCCGGACTTTACTTAATCTGCCTTAGCCAGGTAGTCTGACCAGGTCATTGCTCACCTTCATTCCTGCATTGCAGCCGCAGCTGTGTGTGTGACTGCAATGCACTCCAATGGTTTTAATAGGTCTCTGTACACATTCTGGGGGAAACATAGCGTCCCTCGTAAATGATCCCGGTCACTGCCTCACATATTCCCCCCCTCTGTTCAAACTTGTGGGGTTGAACATTTGTCACCATACAGGGTGCCCGGGACAGGGCTTCCGTGTTTGCTTGCAACTTTCCAGGCGATGTTCTACAGAGAAACTGAAATTTTGCAGTGACAGGAACCACCTGGTTACTCGCGCATTTCTCTCCTTGGCATTCCTCATCCATACCAAGGGTGAGTGGTCCGTCACCAAGCGGAATTGACGCCCGAGTAAATAATAACGTAGTGATTCCAAGGCCTATTAAATAGCCAAACACTCCTTCTCTACCACGCTATAATTTTTCTCTGCCGGGACAAGTTTTCTACTCAAGTAGGTGACCGGGTGTTCTTCACCATTCACTTTACGGATGGAAGCGCAGCACACTAATAGGAGAGAGTTAATTTAAATTGAATTGAGCAGCAGCAATTACAAAAAAAAAGTATGAGGCAGTATGAGGCTGCTAAGTATGCTTAGCAGACTACAACCAGCAGTGGATGCAGAACAAACTGCAGCGTGACCTGCACTCACACACAGACCTTGCAGACAGCTGTGAAACCAGCACTGCAAGGCAAAAGGAAGCTTTACACAGCGGTTGGTAAACTAGCCTGCCTAAAGCACAATACACAAAATTGCAATCTCTAACTGTCCCTCAGAGTCAGAAGAGCAGTGTTCTGTCCCTAACTGAATTCACAGCAGAGTGAAACCAAAATGGCGGCGGTGACTTTTATAGTTCATTCATGACATCATTTCAGCAGCCAATCACAGCCATGTCATTAGTTAACATGACCGAAGCCTTACAGGATGTGCCCACACTTCTTAGGATTCCTCATTGGCTGAATCAAATGACACTGGCTCTCATAGCATTATGGGAACTTCCGATTCCGGTATACGATATGGCAAAAGTATCGGAACTCAGTATCGGAATTCCGATACCGCGAATATCGGCCGATACCCGATACTTGCGGTATCGGAATGCTCAACACTAGTCATTAGACAATATACTTGGGAGTGAAATATATGTGTGTAGGTTAAGTCAATATTAACACAAATTCACAAAAAAAATTATTAGACAAATGTATCTGCCGGACTGAATGAGGAGATGACCATTCGAAAAGATACAGATATCAATATTGAAAACTTGAACAATAAAGTCATGAATCATACCGTAATTGATAAAATAAATACCTTTATTGAATACATGGTTTGGAAAAAATGGTGGCACTGTGGAGACAGGTACACACACATAATAATAAGTCTCATAAGTCTAAAATTTGCGAATATGAAATATAATAATCATTGGACACATCAGGTAGGCCAATGTCTGTGAAAATGAAATATCCAGAGGGGCTAAAGATATTACACAGTTATTGATAACTATGCATACATAAATGAAGCACAATACAAAGGCAGGAGGCCTAGACAATGGGTAAGAAAAAATCAAAGTATATGCAGTGCTTACAAATCCCCACAGATAAGAGTTGCATAACTCCCTGACGAGGGCTCACAAGTACGCACATCGGTGTGGGCGCCACACATATCCATTGGACCACACAGGTATTGTGCCATTTGGCTACTTAGGTGTCATGTTTATCCTTTGTTAACCCCTTCATGACCAGAGCTTTTTTCAGTTTTTGTTTTTCGCTCCCTTCTTTTCAGAGCCATAACTTTTTTATTTTTCTGTTAATATGGCCACGTGAGGGCTTTTTTTTTTTGTGGGACGAATTGTACTTTTGAACGGCATCATTTGTTTAAGCATGTCGTGTACTCGAAAACAGGAAAAAAATTCCAAGTGCGGTGAAATTGCAAATAAAGTGCAATCCAACACGGTTTTTTTGTTTGGATTTTTTGCTAGGTTCACAAAATGCTAAAACTGACCACCATTATGATTCTCCAGGTCATTACGAGTTCAGAGACACCAAGCATGTCTAGGTTCTTTTTTATTTAAGTGGTGACAAAAAATTCCAAAATTTGCTAAAAAAAATAAAATTGCGCCATTTTCCATGACCCGTAGCATCTCAATTTTTCGTGATCTCAGATTGGATGAGTGCTTATTTTTTGTGCACCGAGCTGACGTTTTTAATGATACCACTTTTGTGCAGATACGTTCTTTTGATTGCCCGTTATTGCATTTTAATGCAATGGTGCTGCGACACAAAAACATAATTCTGGCGTTTAGATTTTTTTTCTCACTATGCCTTTTAGCGATCAGGTTAATCCTTTTATTTATTGATAGATTGGGAAATTCAGAACATGGCGATATCAAATGTGTTTGTTTGATTTTTTTTTTATTGTTTTATTTTGAATGGGCAAAATGGGGGTGATTTGCACTTATGTTTTTTTTATTTTTTTAAAATTTTTAAAAAACATTTTTCTTTAGCTTTTGGGATGCTTCAATATTCTCCATGGGAGATTAGAAGCTGCCATAGCTTGATCGGCTCTGCTACAAAGAGGCGATGTTCAGATCGCCTCTATGTAGCAGAATTACTGCATTGCTATGAGCGCCGACCATAGAGTGGTGCTCATAGCATTCCAGCATTAACCACCATATAGGTCTCAAGGAAACTTCTGGTTGTTATGCAGACGAATCGATGACCGCCGATCACGTGGTGGGGGTCAGCGGTGCGCGTATTTCTAGCCCGATGGCCGGAAGCGCCGGTTAAATGCCGCTGTCAGAGTTTGACAGCGGCATTTAACTAGTTAATAGGCACAGGTTGATCGTGATTCCACACGCGCCTAATACTGGCATGTTTGGTACATATAAGGAACACAGTATGCCACAATTACACAATTTAAAACAATATAAGGTTAAAGGTGCCATCATGGGATGAAATAGGGAAGATAAAGTAATTTAGCCATAGCACAATGGGGGATCCAATCTCTGAGGAGGCAATGCTGGATATGCTTCAAATTCAATATTCCAAGTGGTCCTCCATTAGTCGATTCGCAGTGGTAATGTTCAATCATTAGAGATTGGAATGATGAATGGAGAATAAATAAAAACAAAAAAAGGAAAATAAAATAAAAGAGAAATGGAAGAAGGAAAGAAAAGGAAAACAAAACAAACAAAAGACCATAAAATGGGAGGAGGAGGGGGAGAGGGAAAAGGGGAAAGGGGAGGAGAAAGAGGGGAGAAAAAACAACACAAGAGAGGAAGGGGAAAGAAGAGCTCCCTTAGATGATCCCATTGATTAGCACTAAATAAGTTCTCTATAGAGAAGGAATTTTTTACTCACAGATGTCCATGACATATAGATTAATTTCCTCATTCTTATATGTATAGGTGTTTTTTTTTTTTTTTTTCTACAAATAATGAAAACATATCAAACTAAACATTGCTATATTAGAGATTGCTAATATTTATTTTTGGCAAAGGGTTTAACCCCCTCCTATATTTTTGGCAAATATTAACCACTCATATTATTTCAGATATCAGTTTTCAGACAGTGACTGTCTTAACATTAGGTTTCATATACTGTTCTACACCTCCTCTCTTATCGAAAAGCTAAATGCAATAAATGTAATGCTGTTTATGTATGGCATATAGGTATGTTATGAAAAGGCCTAGGTTTCAAAATAATAACCTAGGCATTAAAAATTAACTGCCTATTTCCACCAGGTTCTGGTCAAATACACGGTCTAAAATTGCATCTAATTTTATGTCCATGTCATCGAGAATACCATGAGGGTAATATTAGCATGGCACTTGCAGGTCGACTATAGGCTGATTTCCTTGCCTGATGAATAGTGTAATGACATAAATAATTTCCTTAGGCATCTTCAGGAGAAGAAAATCCATTTATATTTAATTTCCTGGCATTTGTGCCGGCTTATTGGACCCAGAAGAGATTTAAAATGTGACGTCTTTATGAGTTTGTCAACCATCACAAATTTTAAAGATTTGTATACACTTTGAGTAAAATCTTTTTGCATTTGTTAAACAGCTAGAGAACATTACTAAGATAAGGACTTCCGGTTTGCTGCTTTTTTAACCATTTGCATGAAAGTATCCTACATGACCGAATGCAATTTGTACTTTGGAACCATTGTCATTCCATTTGCTTCTGCACAGTGCCTTTATAGGGCACCATATTTTGGAGTATATTTATGAATATACTGTAAGTTGGTACACAAGTCTCTCCGGCGTCCTTAGGAACACTAGTAACCTACTGTTTGCCTCCATGTGATGACTTTTTATAGAACACTGCTTCCAGAGAAAATACTTCTATAATCCTATGGAGCATGCTACTATATTTTCTCTGTTAGATTCCTTATGGCTTGTGCATAAGACATACTTGGCAAATAAACATTATATGTGATGAATAATGCACAATACTGTATTTTAAGCTAAAAGTGGATTTTTATTGGCCACAACCTCACATTATTTGTGAATAGGAGCAAAAAAAAATCAGGAAAAATCCTAAAGCTATAACTCTCATAAAACTACACCAATACTTTCAGTATGAAAATCAAACTTCTAAGTGCGTCTAGCTGCTTATTTTAGTAGTATTCACTGGACACACTTATTTGAATAATTTTATGAGACAATGGAGATGGAGACTTGACTTGCCCCCGTCTCACATAGCGATACACCAGCGATCCCGACAACGATCAGGATCGCTGGTGTGTCGCTACATGATCGCTGCTGAGCTGCCAAACAGGCAGCTCAGGCAGCGATCAGCACAGCGACACTGCGGGTAACATCGCTTAGTACCTGCATCAGGGCGCTGGTATCCAAGGTACACAGCGGGTTTCCAGGCGTGGAGTCCATATTCATGACCTTAATGAGCGGTACCACGTGACCGCTTCACATAGGATGAAGCTGACCGCCAGCATAGAGATGCAGGGACATGGAGCGAGGAGGGTAAGTATGATGATGGAGCCCAGCGGAGGGTGGGAGTGGAGCCTTGTATACAGGGTGGGAGTGGAGCCATGTATATAGGATGGGAGGGTGGGAGCGGAGCCATGTATATAGGATGGGAGGGTGGGAGCGGAGCCATGTATATAGGATGGGAGGGTTGGAGCGGAGCCATGTATATAGAATGGGAGCGGATCCATGTATATAGAATTGGAGGGAGGGAGCGGAGCCATGTATATAGGATTGAAGGGTGGGAGCGGAGCCATGTATATAGGATGGGAGGGTGGAGTGGAGCCATGTATATAGGATTGGAGGGTGGGAGCGGAGCCATGTATATAGGATGGGAGGTTGGGAGCGGAGCCATGTATATAGGATGGGAGGGTGGGAGCAGAGCCATGTATATAGGATGGGAGGGTGGGAGCAGAGCCATGTATATATGATGGGATGGTGGGAGCCGAGCCATGTATATAGGATGGGAGGGTGCGAGCGGAGCCATGCATATAGGATGGGAGGATGGGAACGGAGCCATGTATATAGGATGGGAGGGTGGGAGCAGAGCCATGTCTATAGGATGGGAGGGTGGGAGCGGAGCCATGCATACAGGATGGGAGGGTGGGAGCGGAGCCATGTATATAGGATGGGAGGATGGGAGCGGAGCCATGTATATAGGATGGGAGGGTGGGAGCGGAGCCATGCATACAAGGGTGGGAGCGGAGGGATGCATAAATAAACTACATACATATTCTAGAATATCCGATGCGTTAGAATCGGGCCACCATCTAGTAACAGTATAATCTCCAAAATGAATAAAAACTCAAAATGCACTGTTCCAAATTATAAGGCACAGTAGAATTTCTAAACATTTGATATTTTTTAAAGAACTGAAAATGCTCATTTGTGGAATTTGCAGCATTAGGAGGTCACATTCACTGAACAAAAAAGCTATTTAACTCCAAAACATCCCTTCTACCCTAATAGATCTTTTGCTTGATGATACTCCAAAGGTTCTCTATAGTGTTGAAGTCAGGGGAATATGGTGGCCACTAGAGTTGAGCGAAACAGGTCGGTCAGATTCAAAAATCGCCGACTTTCGCCAAAGTCGGGTTTCATTGGCCGAAACCTGACCATAGCGTGAGGTCGGCCATGCGGTCGTCGACCCCAGCGCCCCACACTCGGTTTTCCCATAATGCTTGCAGGCGCCTTTTTTCAGCCTTTTTTCAGCCAATGAGCAAGGACGTACACTGTGGGCAACGAGATGACATGGGCAGCGTCCACGACCATCTTAGAGAAGGGCATTGCAGTGATTGGCTTGCTTTGGGGGGCGTCATAGTGTCTATAAAAGCCCTGAGCGACGACCTCCATTTTACTTGTGCCGATATTAACAGTAGGGAGAGGTTGCTGATGCTGTTTATCAGTAGGGAGAGAGTTAGGACTGGAAAGAGAAGTTCTTCTGTGCTTGTGCTGATAGCAATTGTGCTGTACAGTTAGTGTGCAGTGACAGGGGAGAATTTTCTTGTGTGCAGCAGCACTGGTTATTAGGCTGCCTGATAGCTGTATTGGTGTGTGCACACTGCTGTGCAGACTGCTTTTTACACAGCACTAATACTTTTATTCATTTTTTTCTGCATACTTTCCAACCATTCATTTTTTTCCCACACCGTATAGAGCTGTACGCTCCTCATACACTACCGTGTACCGGCTGGTATCACGGACAAATACATGCTGACTCTCTGTGTGTGACTCTGGAAATATATACGGAGATTGCAATTTTCCCTACACCGTATACAGCTGTACGCTTCTGAGACAGCACCGTATATCTGCTCTTTGTATTACTGTCAAATCCATATTGAGTAATAGTCTGTGTGTGTATCTGCTGGTATTTTTGGTACATTTTCCCAAACATGAGGAAGTATGGTGGAAGAAGCCGAGGACTTGGGCGTGAGGGGCCAGCTGGGAATGATGGTGGTGGTGCATCTGCTGGTAGTGCCAAAAGCCCAATAGCAACTAAGGCAGGAGGTGTTGAGCCTGCGTCATCATCTGGCTCCAGAAGGCCTGGAAGGCTCCCTTTTCTGGGAGTAGGTAAACCGCTTTTAAAGCCTGAGCATCAGGAACAGGTTTTGGCTTACATTGCCGAAACAGCCTCCAGCTCTATCGCCTTATCTTCTGAAGTTTCAAAAAAGCAAGCACTGAGTTGTCAGTGCAGGCTCCTGGTCAGGAACTACACCTTTCCTTGTGTCCTTCACCCCACCAAAAGTGAAGGATGTGGCTGGCCACACTCCAGATTACTCCATGGAGCTCTTTTCACATACCATGCCTGGGTTATCAAGTCAAATCCTGAATTCCCCAGTCCAAGATGAATATGACATGGAGTGCACTGATGCACAGCCACTACTATCTGATTCTCCTGGTACATTCACCCAGAGCACTGCATTGCCCTCGCAGTCTACTGAGCCAGATTCTGACCCTGATGAAACTCAGGTGCCCCTTCCCGCATACTATACCACCTTACACGGTTACACAGAGGAAGGTGCAGATGAAATTGAAGAGGAGGTGATGGATGACCCAGTTGTTGACCCGGATTGGCATCCATTGAGGGAAGAGGGTGCCACTGGCAATAGCTCAGAAGAGGAGAAGGATCTACAGCAGGCATCGACATCGCAGCTGTGGTTATCTGGCATGCCCAAAGCAGTCCAAAAACATGTCAAAAAAAGAAAGAGTTGCAGGGCAGCTTGGCCAGACAGTCAAATTAGCACAGCGTGCAAGCCTTGAAAATTTATCCCATAGTAGGAAGAGTGCAGTGTGGCATTTTTTTTTACCAAAATCCTATTGATGAGGCAAAGGTTATCTGTAAGAAGTGGGGAGGGACCTTTAGCCAAGGGAAAAATCTCTGAAAATTGAATATCAGTTGCATGCTTAGACATTTAAACACCATGCACTTGCAAGCATGGACGTACTACAAAACCTCACTGGCTTTGAACGTCTACATTGCCAAACTGATCTCATTAGAGATGGTGCCCTTCCATTTGGTTGAAAGTGCAGCTTTCCAAGAGCTCATGGCCTATGCTGTCCAACACTATGACCTACCCAGTCGGCACTTCTTTTCTAGAAAAGCCATCCCTGCCCTCCACCTGCATGTGAAAGACCGCATTGTCCATGCACTCAAACAATCAGTTAGTGGAAAGGTGCACCTCACAACAGATGCATGGGCCAGTAGGCATGGCCAGGGCCATTACGTGTCCATCATTGCGCACTGAGTTAATGTGGTGGATGCAGGTCCACAGGGGACAGCGGCGGTGGACAGTGCTGCCTAGCCCACGGTATAAGCAACAGTTGACTGTAGGCGTTCGACCCTCCTCCTCCTCCCCAGGAGCAAAAGCTCATCGTCAGAGCGCAGTCGCACGAGCACTCCATCCGCAGCTGCCAGTGTTGCACACGAGGTGTGCCACTATCGATCAACTAGTGGTAAGAGTCAGCAGGCTGTTTTAAAGATGATGTCTTTGAGCGACAACAGACACACTGCGGAGGTACTGGCCGACTACTTGCAGCGAGAAACTGAGTCATGGCTGGGCAGTCTACATCTTGAGCCAGGCAAGGTAGTCAGTGATAACGGCTGTAATTTTGTGGCAGCCATAGCCCTGGCAAAACTCAGACACATACCTTGCCTGGCTCACACCTTGAACCTGGTGGTGCAGTGCTTCATAAATAATTATCCGGAGTTACCAGCCCTGCTCCATAAGGTGCGAAGACTGTGCTCGCACATCCGTCGCTCGCCAGTAGACTACAGTCGTATGCAGAGGCTGCAGCAATCGCTCCACCTCCCCAAGCACCGCCTAATCATAGACGTTGCAACAATGTGGAACTCCACCATGCACATGGTTGAGAGGCTGTGCGAACAGAGACAGGCTGCAATGCATTTGTGGGAGGATACATGGGCAGGCAGTTTGAGTGCTGACATGGAGTTGTCATGTGTGCAGTGGTCAAAGCTGAAAGACCTCTGTGAAGTCCTTCAGTGTTTTGAGAAATGTACACGGCTGATAAGCGCAGACGACGCCATCATAAGCATGAGCATCCCACTTATTCGTCTGCTCATGCAAACTTTGACACACATTAAGGATCAGGTGTCTGCATGTCATGGGTGCATCGCCACGAAGATCGTCGCGATTGCACATTCTGACTTCTCGCAGCTGAGTTGCTGTTACTTTGTGTTTGGTAGTGAGGGAGTTAATTTTACT
Organism: Oophaga sylvatica; assembly: GCA_033576555.1. NCBI lineage: Eukaryota > Metazoa > Chordata > Amphibia > Anura > Dendrobatidae > Oophaga > Oophaga sylvatica. The sequence continues at coordinate 465,258,388 of JARQOD010000003.1, forward strand.
AGCTCTTTGCTAAGACTAGGTCCAGCCTCGCCCGGCTGCTTTTGATTATGCACTAATTAGCTTCCTTTATATACCTGCCAGTCTGCTTAGGAGTTGCCGGTGAAAGCTTACATGCAGACCAGCAGATTGGATCAGGTTATGAGAAGACTTAAGCTAAGAGTTCCTTTGTGGTTTCTCCTCTCCTCGCTTATAGTTTATCTCCTAGACCATTTGTGTTCCCTCTGTGTTTAAGTGTTGTATGCAAGACAGTATTTACTTTATCCCCTGTCTGTCTCGTTTGTCTTTACTGTTTGTTAAGCAGTGACCTGCCTATTCCCTGTGTGGTAATCAGGGTCCTTCTGAGGACTAGATTACAGTGGTCAGGGACTTATAGGAGACAGGGTTACGTTGGCGGCCTGGACCTCTGTACCATTAACAGTACCTCCAGGTAGAGGGACTAGTCAGGACCCCAGTTTAGGGTCAGCATAGACCCCGGTCCACCTCCAGCCTGTGACAGCGTAATACGTCTTCAGGATTCACCCACAGTACAACGGATATTATGTCAGGTAATACTATACTTTATGTACATGTTGATATTACCTATTCATATGTTATATTGTATGTTGTCCCTCTTGGTATTGATTACTGACATTATATATATATCTGTGATTGTCATGTGTGCATCGCCACGAAGATCGTCGCGGTTGCACATTCTGACTTCTCACAGCTGAGTTGCTGTTTCTTTGTGTTTGGCAGTTAGGGAGTTAATTCTGTCTGTGCTCAGTTCTGGGACTGGGTGCAGTTTCTCCCGGCTGCAATTAATTATTTGTTGATTGGTTTCCTTTAAATCTCTGGTTGTCTGTGTTGGGAGTTGCCAGTGAAATTCTTCATGCAGACCACAGATAGGATTGAATCTGTATAGACTTAAGTTAAAGAGCTCCTTAGTTGTTTTAAGCTCACCTTGCTTAGAGTTTAATATCCCAGATCATTTATGTTCCTTCTGTGTTTGAGTGTGTATGCAAGTCTATGTTTTCTCCAGTCTGTCTTATATGTCTAATCTGTGTATTTAGCAGAGATCAGCCCATATCCCTTTGGTGGTAATCAGAATCCTTCTTAGGACTGATTACAGGGTTCAGGGACTGATAGGAGACAGGGTTAGGCTGGAGACTTGGACCTCTGAACCATTATCAGTACCTCCAAGGTGAGGGATTAGTTAGGACCCCAGTTTAGGGTCAGGTTAGACCCCCGGTCCTCCTCTTTCCTGTGACAGTGTATCAAGTCCTCAAGATTAACCCTGAGTTCAACGGATATCGTGTCAGGTAAATCTATTCTATATTTACATGCTGATGTTGCTAATCTATATGTTGTATAGAGTGTTGTTCTTTTAAGAATAGTTTACTGACATCGTACACATATCATAAGACCGCGTGACATTTTCACTGGCCCATAAAATTATTCCCAGTTGCCATGGATCCAGTAGCCCAGCTGGCTCTGCAGTTGCAGGGATTATCCATGGAGCTGACGGACATTAAGTCCAAAGTTTTGTCTCCCTCGGAGCAAACCAGATTTGAACCTAAAGTAGCTCTCCCGGACAGGTTCACTGGTGGGCGAGACAAATTTTTTACCTTCAGGGAAGCATGTAAATTGTATTTTCGGCTTCGGCCTCGATCATCAGGGAGTGAAGAGCAGAGAGTGGGAATTGTTATCTCGCTCCTACAAGGGGACCCTCAATCCTGGGCCTTCTCCCTTCCTCCGGGATCCCGGCTCTACAGTCAGTAGATCGATTTTTTACTGCCCTGGGTTTGGTATATGATGACCCAGATCGGGTCTCTCTTGCTGAGACAAAATTACGTAAGATACAGCAGGGAGATCGTCCGGCGGAGGAATTTGCTTCTGAGTTCCGTAGATGGGCCACAGATACTCAGTGGAATGACCCAGCTCTTAGGAGCCAGTTTTGTCATGGGCTTTCTGACAAATTAAAGGACGTTTTGGCTCAGTATGATTCTCCTCCATCACTGGAGGCTGCTATGGCCCTAGCTATCCGTACTGATAGACGGCTCCGGGAGAGGTGCGAGGTAACTCCGCCCCCTGTTGTTACTCCACCTACTACTAAAGTCCCTTATGTTGAGGTTCCCCTTGTCTGTTCGGAGGAGCCTATGCAGTTGGGAGGGACATCATTTCGTAGGAGGGGATTGGCGGTACGCCGCAGGACTAGAAGGTGTTTCTTCTGCGGGAAAGAGGGACATTTTGTTGGGGGATGTCCATCCCGTGCCTTGTTGAGCAAAAAGTCGCCGGAAAACTGTTAATCCCAGGTTGTGTGGTGGACGACAACCTGGGAGTATGTATTTCGTCCGCTAGTTCTTCTCAGTTCCTTGTACCAGTGGAGGTGGTGGTTGGTACGAGAGTGGAGAGATTTTCTGTTCTTCTTGATAGTGGGTCCGGGGCTAATCTGGTTGACGCTCAGTTTGCTCAGGCTCAAGGTATGCATCTGAGTGTATTGGTCAAACCGATCCCTATATTCTCCATTGACGCCAGGCCTCTCGGCCAAGGTAGCTTTGTTCATGAGGTTCATAACATTGACCTTCGGGTAGGGGCAATACATAGGGAACTATTATCTTGTTATGTGTTGGAGGGTCTACCTACTCCTATTGTGTTGGGACTTCCTTGGTTGGTTAAACATAACCCTGTGATTAATTGGCAGTCCAGAGATATAAGCCAATGGGGGGAGTTTTGCAAAAGTAACTGCATGAACACAGTCATCAGTGCGGTCGTGCCTAGTACTTTGCCTCCTTTTTTGGAGGACTTTGGGGATGTGTTCTCTGAGGAGGGGTGTCAGGAGTTGCCTCCTCATCGCGTGTATGACTGCTCTATTAATTTACTTCCTGATGCTAAGTTACCTAAAGCTAGGTTATATAACCTTTCTGGTCCTGAGAGGCAGGCTATGAAAGATTATATTTCGGAAAGTCTGGCCAAAGGGCATATTAGACCTTCATCTTCCCCAGTGGCCGCGGGGTTCTTCTTTGTGAAGAAAAAAGATGGAGGCCTACGCCCTTGCTTGGATTTCCGCGAACTTAATCGGATTACTGTTCGAGATCCGTATCCACTCCCTCTGATTCCTGATCTCTTCAATCAAATTGTTGGCGCCAAATGGTTCTCTAAATTGGATCTCAGGGGGGCGTATAATCTGATTAGGATAAAAGAGGGGGATGAGTGGAAAACGGCGTTTAACACGCCGGAGGGACATTATGAGAACCTTGTCATGCCTTTTGGTCTGACTACTGCACCAGCAGTATTCCAACATTTTGTTAATGACATTTTTCGTCATCTGGTGGGGCTGTTTGTGGTCGTATATTTGGATGACATTTTAATTTACTCACCAGATCTTGTGTCTCACCAGGAGCATGTGAGACAGGTGTTGCAGATCTTGCGAGACAATAAACTATACGCCAAACTGGAAAAGTGTGTATTCGCCGTACAGGAACTTCAGTTTTTGGGTTTCTTGGTGTCAGCCTCCGGTTTCCGTATGGACCCTGAAAAGGTGAGAGCAGTGCTTGAATGGGATCAGCCAGAGGATCTTAAGGCTCTGCAGCGTTTTCTGGGGTTTGCTAACTACTACCGGAAATTTATTTGTAATTTCTCATCTGTTGTCAAACCTCTCACTGATATGACAAGAAAAGGGACGGATTTTTCTAAATGGTCGGACAAAGCTTGCCAAGCTTTTTCCTCTTTGAAAAAATGTTTTGCTTCGGCACCCGTTCTCATCCAACCAGATGCATCACAGCCGTTCGTTGTGGAGGTGGACGCGTCTGACGTAGGGGTGGGTGCAATATTGTCCCAGGGTCCGTCCCCTGGTAAATGGCATCCGTGCGCTTTCTTTTCTAAAAAATTGTCGTCCGCCGAAAGGAATTATGATATCGGCAATAGGGAACTTTTGGCCATTAAGTTGGCTTTTGAAGAATGGCGTCACTTTTTGGAGGGGGCAGTCCACCCGGTCACCGTCATTACTGATCACAAGAACCTGCTGTATTTGGAATCTGCTAAGCGTCTGAATTCCAGACAAGCTCGATGGTCGTTGTTTTTTACCAGGTTTAATTTTGTTGTCACTTATCGCCCTGGATCTAAGAATGTTAAGGCGGATGCCTTGTCTCGCAGTTTCCCAGGGGCCGGGAAAATGGATGACCCGATTCCTATCCTTCAGGAGGGGGTGGTAGTGTCGGCTGTATGTTCTGAGCTTGAGGAGGAGGTGTTAGAGGCTCAGGGGGACGCCCCTGCAGGACCTCCAGGGAGACTGTTTGTCCCAAATCAGTTGAGACAAAAGGTTATTGAGGCACATCATAATTCTGCTTTAGCAGGACATCCAGGGAGTAAGGCTACTTTAGATCTCCTTTCTCGCCGGTTTTGGTGGCCTAACGTTAATAAAGATGTTTTAACTTTCGTCGCGTCCTGTGGGGTTTGTGCTCGCTCTAAGACCCTCATACCCGTCCGTCTGGGACCCTCTTACCCTTGAAACTTCCGGAGCGTCCATGGACTCATTTGTCTATGGACTTCATCACGGACCTTCCTCAGTCGTCAGGGAAGACTGTCATACTGGTGGTTGTTGACAGGTTCAGTAAGATGGCACATTTCATTGCTCTTCCTGCCCTCCCTAATGCTAAAACTCTGGCGCAGGTGTTCATTGGGGAGATTGTGAGACTTCATGGGTTGCCTTCTGATGTGGTGTCAGATAGGGGGTCTCAGTTTGTGTCCAAGTTTTGGAGGGCATTTTGTTTACGTCGGGGGATGCAATTGTCATTTTCCTCGGCTTTTCATCCGCAGACCAATGGTCAGACAGAGCGTCTGAATCAAAGCCTAGAGACTTATCTTCGGTGTTTTGTCTCAGAGAACCAGGAGGACTGGTCTTCTTTCTTGCCTCTGGCAGAGTTCGCTCTTAACAACAGGCGGAGCGAGTCCACTGGTAAGTCCCCGTTTTTTGGGGCATATGGTTTTCATCCCCAGTTTTGTACATTCAATGGGGGGGGCCCTTCTGGGGTTCCTGAGGAGGAGCGTTTCTCGTCGTCACTTGCTTCAGTGTGGAGAGGTGTATTGAATAATCTGAGTGCTATGGGGAACCGTTATAAACGTATGGCTGATAGGAGGAGAGTTTCTGGTCCAGATCTTAATGTGAACGATCTGGTATGGTTGTCTACCAGGAATATAAAACTTAAAGTTCCCTCCTGGAAGCTGGGCCCCAGATTCATCGGGCCGTACAGGATCAGTTCCATAATTAATCCTGTGGCATTTCGTCTGGACCTCCCTCCTACGTTTAAAATTCATAATGTGTTCCACAAGTCATTACTTAAGAGGTACGTGGCACCAGTCATACCATCACCTCTACCTCCTCCTCCAGTGGTGGTCAATGGTAACTTGGAGTTTCAAGTGTCAAAGATCATTGACTCACGTCTGAATCGCCGGTCCCTTCAGTACTTGGTGCATTGGAAGGGGTATGGTCCAGAGGAGAGGACGTGGGTTCCTGCGTCTGACATTAACGCAGATCGTTTGGTGCGGACCTTCCACAGAACTCACCCGGGCAAACCTGGCCCTGAGGGTCCGGAGGCCCCTCGTAGAAGGGGGGGTACTGTCATGTGTGCATCGCCACGAAGATCGTCGCGGTTGCACATTCTGACTTCTCACAGCTGAGTTGCTGTTTCTTTGTGTTTGGCAGTTAGGGAGTTAATTCTGTCTGTGCTCAGTTCTGGGACTGGGTGCAGTTTCTCCGGCTGCAATTAATTATTTGTTGATTGGTTTCCTTTAAATCTCTGGTTGTCTGTGTTGGGAGTTGCCAGTGAAATTCTTCATGCAGACCACAGATAGGATTGAATCTGTATAGACTTAAGTTAAAGAGCTCCTTAGTTGTTTTAAGCTCACCTTGCTTAGAGTTTAATATCCCAGATCATTTATGTTCCTTCTGTGTTTGAGTGTGTATGCAAGTCTATGTTTTCTCCAGTCTGTCTTATATGTCTAATCTGTGTATTTAGCAGAGATCAGCCCATATCCCTTTGGTGGTAATCAGAATCCTTCTTAGGACTGATTACAGGGTTCAGGGACTGATAGGAGACAGGGTTAGGCTGGAGACTTGGACCTCTGAACCATTATCAGTACCTCCAAGGTGAGGGATTAGTTAGGACCCCAGTTTAGGGTCAGGTTAGACCCCCGGTCCTCCTCTTTCCTGTGACAGTGTATCAAGTCCTCAAGATTAACCCTGAGTTCAACGGATATCGTGTCAGGTAAATCTATTCTATATTTACATGCTGATGTTGCTAATCTATATGTTGTATAGAGTGTTGTTCTTTTAAGAATAGTTTACTGACATCGTACACATATCATAAGACCGCGTGACAGTGATACAGCGTGACATTTTCACCGGCCAAAAAAGATTCTCCCCAGCTACCATGGATCCAGTTGCCCAGCTTGCCCTGCAGTTGCAGAGTTTATCCATGGAGCTGACGGACATTAAGTCCAAGGTTTTGTCCCCCCTGGAGCAAACCAGATCTGAACCTAAAGTTGCTCTCCCGGACAGGTTCACTGGTGGGCGGGACAAATTTTTTACCTTCCGGGAGGCATGTAAATTATATTTTCGGCTTCGGCCTCGGTCATCGGGGAGTGAAGAGCAGAGGGTGGGAATTGTCATCTCGCTCTTACAAGGGGACCCTCAATCCTGGGCGTTCTCTCTTCCTCCAGGCTCCCCGGCCCTCCAGTCAGTAGATAGATTTTTTACTGCCCTGGGTCTGGTATACGATGACCCAGATCGGGTCTCCCTTGCTGAAACGAAGTTACGTAAGATACAGCAGGGAGATCGTCCTGCGGAGGAATTTTCTTCTGAGTTCCGTAGATGGGCCACAGATACTCAGTGGAATGACCCAGCTCTTAGGAGCCAGTTTTGTCAAGGGTTATCTGACAAATTAAAAGATGTTTTGGCTCAGTATGATTCTCCTCCGTCACTGGAGGCTGCTATGGCCCTTGCTATTCGTATTGATAGACGGCTTCGGGAGAGGTGCGAGGTAACTCCGCCCCCTGTTATGACTCCACCTACTACTAAAGTCCCTTATATTGAGGTTCCCCTGGTCTGTTCTGAGGAAGCTATGCAGTTGGGAGGGACATCATTTTGTAGGAGGGGATCGGCGGTGCGCCGCAAGACAAGAAGGTGTTTCTTCTGCGGGAGAGAGGGGCATTTTGTTGAGGGGTGTCCATCCCGTGCCTCATTGAGCAAAAAGTCGCCGGAAAACTGTTAATCCCAGGTTGTGTGGTGGACGACAACCTGGGAGTATGTATTTCGTCCCCAAGTCCGTCTCAATTTCTCGTACTGCGGAGGTGGTGGTTGGTACGAGAGTTGAGAGGATTTCTGTTCTTCTTGATAGTGGGTCTGGGGCTAATCTGGTGGACGCTCGGTTTGCCCAGGTGCAAGGTATGCAACTGAGTGTATTGGCCAAACCGATCCCTATATTCTCTATTGACGCCAGGCCTCTCGGTCAAGGTAGCTTTGTACAAGCTGTTCATAACATAGATCTTCGAGTAGGGGCAATACATAAAGAACAATTGTCTTGTTATGTGTTGGAGGGTCTTCCTACTCCTATTGTGTTGGGACTTCCTTGGTTGGTTAAACATAACCCAGTGATTAATTGGCAATCCAGAGAGATAAGCCAGTGGGGTGAATTTTGCAAGAGTAACTGCATGAACACGGTCATCAGTGCGGTCGTGCCTAGAACCTTGCCTCCTTTTCTGGAGGACTTTGAGGATGTGTTCTCAGAGGAGGGGTGTCAAGAGTTACCTCCTCATCGCGCGTATGACTGCTCAATAAAATTGCTTCCTGATGCTAAATTACCTAAATCTAGGTTATATAACCTTTCTGGTCCTGAGAGGCAGGCTATGAAGGATTATATTTCGGAAAGTCTGGCCAAGGGGCATATTAGACCTTCATCTTCCCCAGTGGCCGTGGGGTTCTTCTTTGTGAAGAAAAAAGATGGAGGCCTACGCCCTTGCTTGGATTTCCGTGAGCTTAATCGGATTACTGTCCGAGATCCGTATCCGCTCCCACTTATTCCTGATCTCTTCAATCAGATTGTGGGCGCCAAATGGTTCTTTAAGTTGGATCTCAGGGGGGCGTATAATCTGATTAGGATAAAGGAGGGGGATGAGTGGAAGACGGCGTTTAACACTCCGGAGGGACATTATGAGAACCTTGTCATGCCTTTTGGTCTGACTACTGCCCCGGCGGTGTTTCAACATTTTGTTAATGACATCTTTCACCACCTTGTGGGGCAGTTTGTGGTCGTTTATTTAGATGACATCTTAATTTACTCGCCAGATCTTGTGTCTCATCAGGAGCATGTGAGACAGGTGTTGCAGATCTTGCGAGACAATAAGCTGTACGCCAAATGGGAAAAGTGTGTATTCGCCGTACAGGAACTTCAGTTTTTGGGTTTCCTGGTGTCAGCTTTCGGTTCCCATATGGACCCTGAGAAAGTGAGAGCAGTGCTTGAATGGGATCGGCCAGAGGATCTTAAGGCACTGCAGCGTTTCCTGGGGTTTGCTAACTACTACCGGAAATTTATTCGTAATTTCTCATCTGTTGTCAAGCCTCTCACTGACATGACTAAAAAAGGGACGGATTTTTCTAGGTGGTCTGACAAAGCTTGTCAGGCATTTTCCTCCTTGAAAAAATGTTTTGCTTCGGCCCCATACTCATTCAACCAGATGCATCACAACCGTTCATTGTGGAGGTGGACGCGTCTGACGTAGGGGTGGGTGCAGTATTATCCCAAGGTCCGTCCCCTGGTAAATGGCATCCGTGCGCTTTCTTCTCTAAGAAATTGTCGTCCGCCGAGAGGAATTATGATGTCGGCAATAGGGAACTCTTGGCCATTAAGCTGGCTTTTGAGGAATGGCGTCACTTTTTGGAGGGGGCAGTCCACCCGGTCACCGTTATTACTGATCACAAGAACCTGCTGTATTTAGAATCTGCAAAGCGTCTGAATTCCAGACAAGCTAGATGGTCGTTGTTTTTTACCAGGTTTAATTTTGTCGTCACATATCGTCCTGGGTCAAAAAATGTTAAGGCTGATGCCTTATCTCATAGTTTCCCAGGGGCCGGGAAGACGGATGACCCGGTTCCTATCCTTCAGGAGGGAGTTGTAGTGTCGGCTGTATGCTCTGAGCTTGAGGAGGAGGTATTGGAGGCTCAGGGGGACGCCCCTGTAGGACCTCCAGGGAAACTGTTTGTTCCAAATCAGTTAAGACAAAAAGTTATCGAGGCACATCATAATTCTGCTTTAGCAGGACACCCAGGGAGTAAAGCAACTGTGGATCTCCTTTCTCTCCGGTTTTGGTGGCCTAACTTAGATAAAGAGGTAATAACTTTTGTCGCGTCCTGTGGGGTTTGTGCTCGCTCTAAGACCCCACATACCCGTCCGTCTGGGACCCTCTTGCCTTTGAAAATTCCGGAGCGTCCATGGACTCATCTGTCTATGGACTTCATTACGGACCTCCCTCCGTCGTCAGGGAAAACTGTCATACTAGTTGTAGTTGACAGGTTCAGTAAGATGGCACATTTCATTGCTCTTCCTGCTCTTCCTAATGCTAAAACTCTGGCGCAGGTGTTCATTGGGGAGATTGTGAGACTTCACGGGTTGCCTTCTGATGTGGTGTCAGATAGGGGGGTCTCAGTTTGTGTCCAAATTCTGGAGGGCATTTTGTTCACGTCGGTGGATGCAATTGTCTTTTTCCTCGGCTTTTCATCCGCAGACCAATGGTCAGACAGAGCGTCTGAATCAGAGCCTAGAGACATATCTTAGGTGTTTTGTCTCAGAGAACCAGGAGGACTGGTCTTCTTTCTTGCCTCTGGCAGAGTTCGCTCTTAACAATAGGCGGAGCGAGTCCACTGGTAAGTCCCCATTTTTTGGGGCATATGGTTTTCATCCCCAGTTTTGTACTTTCAATGGGGGGGGCCCTTCTGGGGTTCCTGAGGAGGAACGATTCTCGTCGTCACTTGCTTCAGTTTGGAGAGGAGTACTGAATAATCTGAGTGCTATGGGCAACCATTACAAACGTATGGCTGATAGGAGGAGAGGGTCTGGTCCGGACCTTTGTGTGAACGATCTGGTATGGTTGTCTACCAAGAATATAAAACTCAAGGTTCCCTCCTGGAAACTGGGTCCCAGGTTCATCGGTCCATACAGGATCAGTTCTATAATTAATCCTGTGGCATTTCGTCTGGACCTCCCTCCTACGTTTAAAATCCACAATGTGTTTCACAAATCGTTGCTTAAGAGGTACGTGGCGCCAGTTATACCGTCACCTCTACCTCCTCCTCCAGTGGTGGTCAATGGTAACTTAGAATTTCAAGTGTCGAAGATCATTGACTCACGTCTGAATCACCGATCCCTTCAGTACTTGGTTCATTGGAAGGGGTATGGTCCTGAGGAGAGGACGTGGGTCCCTGCGTCTGATATTAACGCAGATCGATTGGTTCGGACCTTCCACACAACTTACCCGGGCAGACCTGGCCCTGAGGGTCCGGAGGCCCCTCGTAGAAGGGGGGGGTACTGTCATGAGTGCATCGCCACGAAGATCGTCGCGATTGCACATTCTGACTTCTCGCAGCTGAGTTGCTGTTACTTTGTGTTTGGTAGTGAGGGAGTTAATTTTACCTAGCTCTTTGCTAAGACTAGGTCCAGCCTCGCCCGGCTGCTTTTGATTATGCACTAATTAGCTTCCTTTATATACCTGCCAGTCTGCTTAGGAGTTGCCGGTGAAAGCTTACATGCAGACCAGCAGATTGGATCAGGTTATGAGAAGACTTAAGCTAAGAGTTCCTTTGTGGTTTCTCCTCTCCTCGCTTATAGTTTATCTCCTAGACCATTTGTGTTCCCTCTGTGTTTAAGTGTTGTATGCAAGACAGTATTTACTTTATCCCCTGTCTGTCTCGTTTGTCTTTACTGTTTGTTAAGCAGTGACCTGCCTATTCCCTGTGTGGTAATCAGGGTCCTTCTGAGGACTAGATTACAGTGGTCAGGGACTTATAGGAGACAGGGTTACGTTGGCGGCCTGGACCTCTGTACCATTAACAGTACCTCCAGGTAGAGGGACTAGTCAGGACCCCAGTTTAGGGTCAGCATAGACCCCGGTCCACCTCCAGCCTGTGACAGCGTAATACGTCTTCAGGATTCACCCACAGTACAACGGATATTATGTCAGGTAATACTATACTTTATGTACATGTTGATATTACCTATTCATATGTTATATTGTATGTTGTCCCTCTTGGTATTGATTACTGACATTATATATATATCTGTGATACAGCGTGACACTGCAGTGGAGGAGGAGGAGCAAAGCCTTTATGACAGTCAGGCATTGTCTGCTCAGGGAACTGTCCTGGACGAGGTGGAGGAAGAAGAGGAGGAGGAGGAGGATGAGGTTGAGGGGGATGATTATTTTGGGGAGGATTATGCTTCTCAGGGGGCAAGAGAAAATGTTGGCTTGCCAAGGTGAGGTACAGGGTTTGTTCGTGACTGTAGGGATGTGGATTTGGCAGAAAGTGCTCCTCCACCCACCACTGGCAGTGCATCATTGACACCTGGAACATTGGCCCACATGTGTGATTATGTCTTGCGGATCCTAAAAAGTGACCCCCGCATTGCCAAAATTATGAACGATGACGACTACTGGTTGGCCAGCATCCTCGATCCACGCTATAATGGCAAATTACAGAACATCATGCCACAGGAGAACCTAGAGCTAATATTGGCGAACAAACAAGTAACTCTGGTAAACCGTTTGTTAGAGGCATTCCCAGCACACAGCAGCAGTGCAGGTTCTACCACGAGCCGTACTAGGCCAAATGGAAGAGGTGTTCGTGCTGCACACAGCCAAAGTGGCATTGGAGACAGGGGTTTTATGACCATGTTGTGGTCTGATTTCTCGAGTAACGCTCACACGACTGGTAATACTGAATCGATTGCAACAGACAGGAGACAGCAGCTGTCAACTATGGTTCAAAATTACCTCTCCTCCCCTATCGATGTTCTCCCTCACAGTTCATTCCCCTTTGACTACTGGGCTTCTAAACGGGACACCTGGCCTGAATTGGCACAATATGCCTTACAGGAGCTCGCTTGCCCCGCTGGGAGTGTGCTATCAGAAAGAGTCTTCAGTGCTGCTGGATCAATCCTGACAGAAAGAAGGACCCGGCTGTCGACCCAAAATGTAGGTGATCTCACCTTCATTAAAATGAACCATGCCTGGGTTTCAAAGGATTTTGTACCACCTTCCCCTTATGACACATAGGTTGCCAGCAAAATGGCTCGCTTTGACCTCCTCTTCCTCCGACTTCTCCAATTCCTCCATTTGCAGCTGCTGAACATCCAGCCTACACCTCAACATATGCCACTTTTTCCACCTCCCTAACTGGGCTGTCCGCCCCACCCAGTGCTGGCATCAGCACGTTACACACCCGGGCAAGTGCCGGGGCCCTGAGCAGGTGGGGGGCCCTCTCGTGGGCGACGGCACTGGCACAGTACCCCTCATAGTATGGCGGTAGCTCGGACGGTGGGGGGGCCACTCGCCGTCAGAGACACCGGCGTACTATGAGGGGCCCTGTGCCAGTTCCCGGCACCCACGAGTGTGCCTCCCCTGCTTGCTCAGGGCCCCAGCACTTGCAATACTTACCTCTCCCTGCTCCACCGCTGTGACGTCTTCCGCGTTTCCTGACAGTGAAGTTCAGGTCAGAGAGCGCGATGATGTCACATCTGTGCACACTCTGCCTGAACAGTCACAGTGCTGAGAGCTGGAAGATGGCGACGCTGAGGAGTCCGGAGTAGAGCAGTGCCCAGCGAGGAGAGGTATTTCATTTTTTTTAATGGTTGGAGCAATATATGGGGAGCATTATACACTGGGAAATTATATATGGGGCACATCATACACTTGAGCATCATAGATAGGGCCCATTATACACTGGAGCATCATCCATGGGACACATCATATACTAGAGCATCGGTTCCATGAAAAATGCCCACAGAAAAAGCCCCACAGTCATGAATGCCCACAGGAAAATTGCCCACGCAGAATTTTGCCCACATGGAAATTTGCCCACATGGAAATTTACCCACGCAGAATTTTGCCCACATGGAAATTTGCCCACATGGACATTTGCCCACGCAGAATTTTCCCCACAAGGAAATTTGCCTACACAATTTTGCACCATTGCAGCATCACAAAGTTTTGGATCTGTGATATTAGAGGTGCAAGGATGTTCACATGATATGCAATAATCTTGTGATTTTGGGGTTGACCTAGTGCAAAAATTTTGCAGATCTGTGCTTTGCAAACACATTTGTACCAGTCTGTTATGATCACCAATAGATACAATGTGTCTCATCACTCACTGATTCTGCCTTACACCTCCCCCCAGATCAGCACATGGAGCACATACTGAGATAAGGAAAAACCAGCAAGCGTGTGATCCAGGGGATATCTATTACTGCTATCTGTACTCACAGGTATCACTGTTTTATTTGTGGTGTTATATAGGACTGCAGAAACATCTACTACATTACCTGTACTCTGGAGTATCACTGTTATCTGTGGTGTTACATAGGACTGCAGAGGACATATACTACTTTATCTGTCTTCAGTTATCACTGTGTTTTCTGTGGTGTTACATAGGACTGCAGGTAACATCTACTACATTATCTGTCCTCCATTATCACTGTGCTATCTGTAGTGTTACATAGGACTGCAGGGAACATCTACTACTAGGGATGAGCTGATCTATCTGGGCGGATCCGTTATCCGCTTGGATAGTGAGGTGCACAGATACTATCCGTCTGGATCGGGATTATTGCAGTATCTGCAGATATATCCATGGCTTCCCATAATGTATGTTTTATGCATTATGAAAAGGCACATTCATTGCACACCCATCACATTGCTGACTGTGGGTGTGCAGGGGAGACCCGCAAAGCAAAAAGCACAACTCACCGGGTTGTCGATGAGCTGTGCTGGCCGCGTCCTCCTCTTCCTGGTCACATGCCGGAGGACGCCGCCGTCACGGCTCACATGACTTTGATGACGCTGAACTAACGTGACCAGGAACAGGAGGACGCGGCTGGCGCGGCTCATGAGAACCCGGACAGTAGAGCTTTTTTTTAGCAGTGACAGAGAGCAGGGGTCTGGCTGGGGGGTTGTCCTCACCCAGGTATGTCCCCCAGTGGGCAATGAGTCTCTGCCGTGGTGGCATAGCAAGGATCAGACCCAGGTATGTCACTGGTGGGCGGGGTGTCCCACATGTCACTGCCGACGTAGGGGGAATGTCACCGGCAGGCGAGGAGTCCTCTCTGTGTTACTGGTGAAGGGATGTCCCCGCCCGCATATAGTGTTGTACCGTAGATTTCTATGGGATCCGAATCCGATTGGATCCCGTTCCTATACGGAGCGGATAACGGATATCCAGGTATCCGCTTAACACTATCTAATATATTATCTGCACTCAGAGACATATTACTGTATTATCTGTGGTGGTAGATAGCACTGATGACATGTCCGTTCTTTTTCACGGTCCGCATAAATTGATTTTCACCTTCATCGGAATCGGAGCTGCCGATAACCATGATGTGACAATCGGTAAAATTGCCGATCTTCACATGATCAGATCACTCATCCCTACATTTTTTTCCTATCTCTTTTTATTCACAATGCAAAATATGCATGTGTGTTTTACTTTGCAAATAAAAAAATAAATAATACATTTTCAAAGATTATGCGATTTTCAAAACACCCGTGTGTTTTCACCCTAAAAGTATATTTTTAGTTTATCTAAATTATTCTATTTCTTCTTGTAGTGCAAACAATGGAGTTTTCAAGTAGCCAGAGAAACAACAAAGTTCTGAATTACTTGGGGTTTGAATATCTGGCATTTCGCACTATCAATGCAGTGGTGACTTGGAGATGTAGGCTGCATCGCTCTCTAAAATGCCATTCAATTATCAAAACAAAAGATGGCAACGTAGTTCAAGAACCAACAGAACATTGTCATGACTCCTGCCCTCAAAAAGCGGTAGCAAATGTTGCCAGAAGCAAAATGAGAGAAGACATGAGAGCTGTAAATGCTACTCCTCGCAATGTGATGGGAAAGGTGTTGTCTGGGTTGAGTAATGATTAGTGTTGAGCGATACGATACTGCAAATATCGGGTATCGGCCGATATTAGCTGTATCGGGCTTTCGATTCCGAGTACCGATATTTTCGTCATATCGGATACCGGAATCGGATTTGTCACTGTCACTGTGAGTGTCCGTCGGTCAGGTGTGTCAGGAGTCAGCGGCACTTACCTGGCAGAAGATCTCCGGCGGTCACGTCCTGGACTGCTTGATGGCCGCCATTATCTTCTCCCTGGCGGTCACATGCAGTTTTTCGCGATAACTGCAGTGACTGCAGGGTAATCCCGGCCGTAAACCAGTCCTATGACGTCACCGCCGGGGAAGCAGGTAATCAGCTGTGCTGCGCCGGGATGACAGGCTCTGCCTGTCATTCTGATGTAGCAGAGCTGGATCGTCGTGGGACACTCGTTACTATGGACTGCGTCGGACAGGTGGTATACTTTTTTTTTTTTTTTCATTTTTTTACAGGAGATCGATGGCGTCGCAGGATGAGACTGTAATAAAAGTAATGAAAACTGTGTTTTTTTTTTTTTATTAAATTAAAAAACTTTTTTATGAACCTTCACCCGTCCGGGTACATCAACAATTTAACTATTTACATACAGGGACCCTGTCCGGGTTATTTATAATTCTTTGGCAGGGGTGTTCCAGGTACCACCTGGTACTCTTCTGATGCTTGCCAAACATCCGAGACACCAAGGACCACCAGGACCTGATGACGTCGTGTGGCCTGTACAGTCAAGTCGTGACCCGCTATCTGTGTCTGTGTGGCCACCTCTTTCATCTCCTTCCGGGTCTGGAGCCCTATGTCCCGGACTGAACGAACCCCAGGGGGCCTAACAGGCGCCGGGTACGGGCCAGCTATACTTATCATGTCCATAGCTGGGGCTGCTGAGGAGACCACTGAGGGAGGCTGGGGAGATTTACGGCGTGGGGTGGGCACTTGTGCAGAGGCCTGGATGTGGGAGGCTGAAGGCTCCGAGGGTCTCACAGGTTCCTGACACTTTGGGGAGTAGGGGTCGCACCTGGTAACATTTAGGGCGTACCATCCATTGTAACCCCAGTGTCGGGTGTAAGTCACCAAGTCTCCTGGCAACAGGTCCCTCCCCGGGTGTCCTTCTGGGAGGTGAGTCTCCACGTCGCGCCGGGTCACAAAAACTTCTAAATAAAGTCCAGGCTCCTGGATGAAGCCCCAACCACCTTTCAATTTAAAGTTCCTGTTCTGCACCCTTACGCCGCGGCTCCCACAGGGTTCCTTTATCTTTTCTCATCCGGTCCTTATCTGCCCGGTCCTTCTCCAGGTTCGTTGCCGAAGCTTTTGGGATTCTCGCTGCTCCCTTTGTCGCTCTGCATTCGCGCTGCCCAACGTCTCCACTCTTCCTCCTGACACCGGTTGAAATTCTCCTCCACCAGCAGCTCCATGTCTCCACCATCAAACTGCAGCTTACAGTGTCCGGTTTGCTTCAGCTCTCCTGGCGCCCCCAGTCCTGGCGGCTCTCACCTGCGGGGAAGCAGCCGGCTCTGGAACAGATGACAGTCGGGGCTCCGGTACAGACAGGTAGACCTCTGGTGCCTGCGCGGCCTCCTCCATGAGGACGGGTGTCGCTTCTTCTGTCTCAGCGACGGGGGCAGACAGCGGGATCTGGGGTGCTGCCGGTGCAGAGTTTTTTGCAGGAACGGGTGCCTCCACTGCGACAACGTCAACCGGATCACATTGCAAGGGCTGGGATGCCCGCACGGACTCCTCTACTAGAACGGGTGCCTCACCTTCCGGTACAGACACTTCAGGTAAGAGGGATTGGCGCCGCTCCAAGTTTAGTTTTAGGGCACGCCAGCTGGCTTCCATCCTGGCGACCTCCTCCCGGTGCCGGGCCAGGCCTCTTAGGGTATCCTCCGCTTCTTGCAGCGTAGGAGGGTTTCCAGGCCGGGTGCCCAACGGTGGTTCCGTGGCGATCGGGTCGCTTCCGTGGGGGGAGAGCTCTGACTGCTCCATCCCTTCACACTTCTGCTCGTGTCCATTAGCCATCTCTGCCAAGTCACATGTGTCATTAGCATCTGGAGAGGGCCCCTCTTTTGTAGGGAGGCGGGACCTTCGTGTTAGTTTCCGCACACTGAGGAGGATGAGGAGGCGGAACTGAAGAGCTGTGGGGCACGATCTTACATTGCAGTACCATTTACCGCCATCGTTTTCGCGCCACTGAGTGAGTGTACACCCACGAAGAGCACGCCCTTCTTCTTCACCAGTGCCTCGTTGTGACGCAGATATGGCTGAAAAATGGCAAATACATTCTCTGATGATTTTAGCAATTCTCAAGCACAAAACCAGTTCAATTCAGGCACACAGGACTCGCTTATAGCGAGCTACAGAATCCTGTTCGTGACGCCCAAGTTGAGTCGCACAGAGCCAGAGGTTTTGGGGGTACTCGGCACCGAGCCCGTCGACTTCTATGGGGTATGTCACGGCTTTACCCGGCAATTGAATCAGAGTCTATTTTACTATGTAGAAGTGTATAAACTATAAATATATGTATATATATATATGTCACAATGACATGTATATATATATATGTATTCTATGTGTGTATATTTTGTGTTTACAACGAAAGAAAGGGTTTTTTTTGTTGCGATATTTTGTTCCCATAGACTTACATGGGACTTCCGGTATCAGAATCGGATATCGACGATATTTAGTGATATCGGCGATACCATTCCGATACGATATTTTTAGATATCGAGCAGTATCGCTCAACACTAGTAATGATGTCTTGGCTCATATGCCAAGACAATCATCTCTTGCGAGAAGCCTTCTCCATCATAGAACAGATGGTAATTTACCTAACCCCAAAACTATCAAGTTTGATATTCCGGAAAAGTACAGTCAACTGCTCCTTCATGATTCCGGAAAGGATGATAGAAATAGAATTCTGGTTTTAGGCGGTAGAGATCTTATGCTGGAACTGAACAAAGATACCATCTATGGAGATGGCACTTTTGATAAAGTGCCCAATATGTTTTACCAACTGTACACTTGGCATGCCAAGGTGGGTAACTCATATCCACCATGTTTGTACATTTTACTACAAACAAAGGATATGAGAACGTATAAAGGGTATGGTTCCACGGTCCGACCATAGCGTTTTGACGGAGCGGAAATTCGCTCAGTTAGCCTCCCCCTTATCGACGGCGCTTTTTTCCGTGAGGTTCAGGAACCTAATTGGAACAAACTCGAAAGAAGCGCGGGCTAAATAAGCCTGTGTAATATGTTGCGGCGCGCATGCCGTCGCCGCAATACGCGAGGGACATGCTGGTTTTGAACAGACGGCCGCCATTCCTGTTTACGCAGGTCTGCCACTCGTTATTGTTACGCATAGTGAGACGGGATTCTGAAATCCCCAATATGCTGTAAAATTGGAAGCTCGTGTTTGGCAGCCTGGCACAGTCACAGCGCCAAACACGCAGCGTTTCCTGACCGTGGAAACTCACCCTAAGAGAATGTTTGAAATAATGAAGCTGTTGATTCCAAAGCTGGCACCTCAAAGGTTTTAGTTGATTTTGAGAAGGCTTGTATGACTGCAGTCAGGGTTGCCTTTCCACATGCTGAGGTCAAAGGTTGTTATTTCCATCTGTGTCAGAGCCTCATTAGAAAAATAAAAAATGTTGGTTTGAAGACAGAATATGAAAGTATTATCGACGCAAAAATGACACTGAAGTCTCTTGCTGCACTGGCCTTTGTGCCAATAGAAGATGTGAGGTGTGTTTTTGACCAGCTTGCTGCTACATTCCCAGATGAAGACTGCTATAATGAAGTTCTCACATACTTTTTTTCTACATATATTGAGGATGCAGCTGGTAGAGATCCACAATTTCCTATACGAATATGGAATCATTATGAAGCAGCCCTGGAACAGTCACCAAAAACGACAAACTGTTGTGAGGGATTTCACAATGCACTTAACTCCTTGTTCCACTGCAGTCATCCCAGCTTGTGGTTTCTTTTTGATGAATTGCAGAGGGACCTGGCTTGCCACAAATTAACACTGGCTAATGCACAGGCAGGTCGCCTTGAGATAAAAAAGAGGAAGTATGAGGCACTGTATCAGACAGTTCCACCTCTGTAGGAGATTGGCTAATTTGCCGTAAAATGGCTGCTTTGCAGGTGTGCAATGATTGTATAATAAAATAGAGTTATTGTTGTTACTATACATTTTTAAAGGGGTATTATCGCCAAATGGCTCTTCAGCCCGTACTTACCTGCTCCCAGTGCTCCCGGGGTCCTCTCTGCACAGGCTGGAAGGCTGCAGCTGACCGCCCACAAGTCCCAGGCCTGGCAACCTGACGCCATCCGGGACACAGTCGCTGTACAGCTGTTTCTGCTCCGGCTGTCATGGCAGCAGGATGCTGGGGCCTGGGGAACTGAGCAGCTGGATGCAGCGCAAGCCCCTCCCCCTCTCACGCCTGCTTGTTTCAACCACCCTTTCACTAGGCCTGCTCTGACCTGTGCCCAGAAACTCCTGGTGCAGGGGAGAGAACAGCATGTTGAGGCAGACATGTGGCCCAGTATCTCTCTGCTGTGACGCATTCTCCTCTCCACCAGGTGGTGCCGCCTGAGGCGAGCAATTCATCTCGGCTCATTATAGGTGCACCCCTCGGATGTAGAAAGCAAGAGTGAAGCATGTGGGCAATCTCCCATGTGGCCAATTTTCCGTATGGGATTGGCTAATTTGCAGTAAAATTTCAACCTTGCAGGTGTGCAATGAATGTTTAATTAAATGGAGTTATTGTTATTATACATTTTTAATAAACTGTTATTTTGGCCATGTGTGCAATTTTCTTTTCCTTGTGGGCAATTTTCCTGTGTGCAATTTTCTGTGTGGGCAAATTTCCGTGTGGGCAAATTTCCGTGTGGGCAAATTTCCGTGTGGGCAAATTTCTGTGTGGGCAAATTTCTGTGTGGGCAAATTTCCGTGTGGGCAAATTTCCATGTGGGCAAATTTCTGTGTGGGCAAATTTCCGTGTGGGCAAATTTCCATGTGGGCAAATTTCTGTGTGGGCAAATTACCTGTGGGCATTCATGACTGTGGGGTTTTTTCTGTGGGCATTTTTCCTGTGGGCATTTTTCTTTTGGGCATTTTTCTGGTCACCTAGAGCATCATATGGGGCCCATTATATATGGTGCATCATATGGGGCACATTATATATGGAGCATCACATGGAGATCATTATATATGGAGCATTATATATGGGGACCATTATTTTTGAAGCATTATATGGGGTTCATCATACACTGGAGCATCATATATGGGGCCCATCATATACTAGAGCATCTTATGGGGTTCATTATTTATGGGGCATTATATGGAGCCCTTTATATATGGAGCACCATATGGAGCACATATGAGGCCTATTCTGTATGGAGCATTATATGGAGCCCATTCTGTATTGAGCAATATATGGGGCTCATTATTCTGTATCGAGAAATATATGGGGCTCATTATTCTGTATGGCGCACTATGTGGTGCCCATAATACTGTATGGAGGACAATACTGTCCATTTTTTTAGCTATTGTAGAATTTAAAATAGATATCGGTCATGTAATGTAAGAAGTGAAGTATTTGGCATTGTACTATACCAATATTTCTCTGCCATATTGGAGCATCATGAATTGTGGTATGTGTTAAAGGGGCCCACTGAGAGACCCCCAGTTTTGAATGCGTTACTATTATTATAAAGTTAATTTAGGTTGACAAGCTTAAGTAATCAGAATTGATGTCGTTGGCATTGAAATGGGCACTGTAGGTGTGTTTACTGTCCTCCACTCCCTGCCGACTTTTATTCCCCATTGACTTGCTTTGGGGTCGGATTTTCGACTCCAACCCGACCGTTTCCATTAGTCGGCCGTCTTCGTTCCACTCGACTTTTGAGAAAGTCGGGTTTCACGACACCCGACTCGACCATAAAAAAGGCAAAGTGGTTCATCTCTAGTGGCCACACCATGATTTTATCTCCATTTATGCCCATAGAAGCCAATGACTGAGAAGTATTCTTTGCAGCGTGAGATGGTGCATTCAAGAAAAAAAGGTAGCACACTGTAGCGCTATAGCTTGCAGACACAAAATATGAAAAATGAATTGCATCACTGCCTTAGAAATATGAAAAATTGAGAAGTCTTAGCGCATAAAATGGCCAATTTATGTGTACCTGGAAGCCACGTTAAGGCTCTTCTCGTATTCCAGGTCCTAACTAATGCCAATCCTCGCTTAGAAAAGTCTACATGCATGGCAACATATGAATCCTCTCTCTAGACTAAAATCTACATCTCTGTGGAGGGGTAATGGACCAGGTATAATTAAAACGCCTGTGACCAGCAGGTGGAGTACTCAGGCAGAAGGTAAATGAATACATATAAAAAAACTGACCGGCACATCCAAAAAAAGACCTTAATGTGAACAGGTGCTAAACCTAGAGTCACCAACTCATACACATTCAAGAAAAAAAGGTAGCACACTGTAGCGCTATAGCTTGCAGACACAAAATATGAAAAATGAATTGCATCACTGCCTTAGAAATATGAAAAATTGAGAAGTCTTAGCGCATAAAATGGCCAATTTATGTGTACCTGGAAGCCACGTTAAGGCTCTTCTCGTATTCCAGGTCCTAACTAATGCCTCTTCGCTTAGAAAAGTCTATCTGTATGGGAACATATGAATCCTCACTCTAGACTAAAATCTACATCTCTGTGGAGGGGTAATGGACCTGGTATAATTAAAACGCCTGTGACCAGCAGGTGGAGTGCTAAGGCAGAAGGTAAATGAATACATATCAAAAAACTGACCAGCACATCCAAAAAAAGACCTAATGTGAACAGGTGCTAAACCTAGAGTCACCAACTCATACACATTCAAGAAAAAAAGGTAGCACACTGTAGCGCTATAGCTTGCAGACACAAAATATGAAAAATGAATTGCATCACTGCCTTAGAAATATGAAAAATTGAGAAGTCTTAGCGCATAAAATGGCCAATTTATGTGTACCTAGAAGCCACGTTAAGGCTATAGCGCTACACTGTGCTACCTTTTTTTCTTGAATGTGTATGAGTTGGTGACTCTAGGTTTAGCACCTGTTCACATTAGGTCTTTTTTTGGATGTGCCGGTCAGTTTTTTGATATGTATTCATTTACCTTCTGCCTGAGTACTCCACCTGCTGGTCACAGGCATTTTAATTATACCAGGTCCATTACCCCTCCACAGAGATGTAGATTTTAGTCTAGAGAGAAGATTCATATATCGCCATGCAGATAGACTTTTCTAAGCGAGGATTGGCATTAGTTAATATAAGATGGTGCATTGTCATGCATGAAGATGATTTTGCTCCTGAAGGCACGTTTCTGCTTTTTATACCATGGAAGAAAGTTGTCAGTCAAAAACACTATAAACACTATATACTTTGCAGAGGTCATTTTCACACCTTCAGGCACCTTAAAGGGCCCTACCAGCTGTTTCCCCATGATTCTGGCCCAAAACATGACTCCTCCACCTCCTTGCTGACGTCGCAGCCTTGTTCGGACATGGAGGCTCTCCACCAACCATCCATTACTCCATCCATCTGGACCATCCAGGGTTGCTCAACACTCATCAGTAAACAAGATTGTTTGAAAATTAGTCTTCATGTATGTCTGGGCCCACTGCAACCGTTTCTGCTTGTGAGCACTGTTTAGGGGTGGCCGAATAGTAGGTTTATGCATCACAGCAAGCCTTTTAAGGATCCTACACCTTGAGGGACTCCAGAGGCACCAGCACCTTCAAATATCTGTTTGCTGGTTTGTAATGGCTTTTTAGCAGCTGCTATCTTAATCCGATGAACTTGCCTGGCAGAAACCTTACTCATACTGCCTTTATCAGCACGAACACATCTGTGCTCAGAATCAGCCACAAATCTCTTAACAGTACGATAATCACACTTACGTTTTCGGGAAATATCTAATGTTTTCATCCCTTGACCAAGGCATTGCACTCTTTGATGATTTTCAGCAGCAGGGAGATCTTTTTTCTTTCCCATGTTACTTGAAAACTCTGGTCTTCTTAATAGTGTGGAACATCCAGTTTACCTTTTATTGGGCTCACATGGCAATCTAATTATCACAGGTATCTGAGATTGATTTCAGTGATCCGAAAAACCCTGAGACACAATACCATCAATGGGTTTCATTTACTAAAAAACAAAAGCAAAACAATATGACACTTAAAACCAATTTGCATATTAATTTGGAACATGGTGTATGTCCAAATAAGGCTCAACCACATGTCCACGAACAAAGCTAGCATAATGAATCACTGGCACAAAAAAGTGCATATAGTGCTTAAAGGGAATCTGTCACCCTAAATTGGCGTAATATTTAAATGATGGCAGTCAGGTCAGATGGGTGGTGTTTTGGGTACTTGCCTTAATCTGTTGTTCGCCGCTGTCTCCATTATTTCTGGGAATTGTAGTCGTTGCCCTCCATATAACACGCCTGCGCATTGCAATCTGCGGGCAAAGCATACTGCGCGTGCGCAATTCAAGATTGCAATGCGCAGGCGCATTATATGGTGGGCAACGACTACAATTCCCAGAAATAATGGAGACAGCTGCGAACAACAGGTTAAGGCAAGTACCCAAAACACCGCCCATCTGACCTGACTGCCATCATTTAAATATCCCGCCAATTTAGGGTGACAGATTCCCTTTAAAGCTGCCAAAAGAGGCATGCAAACAATGGAAAGCAATCACTTGCTAGTATAATAAATCGCAAGCACAATAAAGTGCAGATAGTGCAAGTAGTTCAAAAAGGCTGCCATGAGAGGCATGCAAAGAGAATAGCAATAAATAATGAATGATAATGTCCTGAGGAAGTTACATAACGAAACGTGCGTTGGGGAGGTGGGAGCGCCATCACTACACCTTGTCCACCAATGTAAGTGATTATCATTAATTATTTATTGCTATTCTCTTTGCATGCCTCTCATGGCAACCTTTTTGAACTACATACACTATCTGTACTTTCTTGTGCTTGTGATTTATTCTGCTATCAAGTGATTGCTTTTCATTGTTTGCACGCCTCTTTTGGCAGCTTTTTGAACTATATACACTTTTTTGTGCCAGTGATTCATTATGCTAGCTTTGTTCGTCGACATATGGTTGAGCCTTATTTGGACATAATACATATGTTTTGGCCTCCCTCTTTTTGGTCACAGTTGTTGCAGCCTCTGCAATCATTCTCTTTTTCTATGTATATGGTATTTTTAAATTGATTATTGAATAAAATATTTTTATGCCACTTATACTCCTTTTCTTTTGGTGGTCTCAGATGAATACCTAAGCAGAGCACCACATGAAGACCCCCCACCCCCGGAGCACGTGAATATCATTAACTCAAAACTGAAAATAAATATTAAACAACAACCACAAGATGGATTTCATCAACCAAGGTATCATTGTAAATCAGTATAAAGGCGCCAACCTGACATTGTCTGTAGGTTACTGTGCACAATCCTGCTGACAGGTTCCCTTTAATATAGCATTGACTATGGGATCACTCTGATACCATGGAGACATTGTTTTTGCTGTTTTTTCAGCAACTTGGTGGAACATTAACCCAAGAGAGCAAGGAGTTAATAGAGTGGTGCATACTTATTGTTCCATATTCCATTCTCATATCATATACAACATTGTCACACAAGGTGCCTTAATTATATAATAGATGCAAGTCCCACTATTAGAACTTGCATTTATTTTGAGAACAAAACCCTATTTGTTTGGGTGATTAAGACAATTGCCAAGCAAGAGGTGGCAGGGGCCACATCTGTCCTATGGTTACATTTTGCCATTTCCTTTGAATATATCGTAAATGTCCAAGATGGAAGCAACCTTTTGAATATCTCCAACTCCCAATTATGAAGCTGTAAGAAAGGTGCGAAAAATTGTACAACACTAATAGATAACTGAGAAAGTGTTTAGGTTCACCTGGAGAGGAGGATCCTCTAAAGGGTATGCCACACTAAGCGATCACTCTAGCGATCACGACAATGACGCAAGCTAACGAGATCGTTGGTGTGATCGCTTTAAGGTCGAAGGTAGCTTCCAAACAGGAGATCTCATCAACGACACATTAGCGGTCAGCGATCTGTATAACGACTTTGGCGGTCGTTATGATCTGTCACAGCATGTATTGAGCGCAACCTTTTCCATGCCCCTCAGTACAGATTGGTGGTCACTGTATATGTTTTATAATTCTATATGTATGTTATAATTAATTTTTTGACCACGTCATGAAAGACGACATATAGCGCTCCCTTCCATTGTTCTCGAGCGCTTCTGATTCATAGGAATTTCCAGCATCGCTCCTGCTTCCTGCGTCCTGCTAGCCTGCTTTGCAGCTACTGCGATCCACTCTGTGCCGCTAAAGAAAACCTAGTCCCGCCTGCCTGCTTTTGCAGCTACTGCGATCCAGTCTGTGCCGCTAAAAAAACCTAGTCCCGCCTGCGCTGCTGACATATGCGTCACCAACGAGGTCGCTCGTCGTTCACAAAAGGTGTCAAACACAGCAATTCAGGCTCACCAGCGGGACGCCAACGATCAAAAAATGGTCCAGAACGTTCGCGTCGTGAGCGATCAGGGGCCACATCGCTGCTACATGTCACACACAGCGACGTCGCTAACGATGCGCTGCAGCGTCATAAAATCGCTGACGCTTGAGCGATCTCGCTAGCGATCTGCTTAGTGTGGCATACCCTTAAGTCTCAGGTCCGAGTGGGTAGATGGACACCGGGAGTTGGTGCAGCACTCCTGAAGACACGTAGGAAGCAAGGACTTGGCACACTCAGGAATCTCAGGAGCAGCAAGACGAATGAAGCAGAACCCTTCAGAGAAGAAAACAAGTTGAAGCACAGTATGCACAGAAGGTGGAGCACAACAAACAGAATCTTAAAACATAGGTGTGTGTCCTAATGGGCCTTAAATAAGGTTAGGGTGCTACGTCCCTGTTCCATGCCATTCAAAACCTGATGTGGAGCATAACAGAAAGCAGTGGACTGAGGTGAAGGAAGTAGAGTCCAGAATACCAAGGACATGTGTGTAACAGAAAGATTGATTAAGCAGTTCCATAAATTCTTTATTTGCTTAATTATTCAGTTGGTCCCACTAGCTTTGTGACAACTCTTCAGCTACTTTCAGTGAAACACTTTCAGTAATATATTTAAAAATATTTAAAGTGAAGTTTCTCTTTAAATTACAGTTTCTTTAATGACAGGGTCATAGCTAAAGTGGGTATGGATGTGTCAGTTAAAGTGTCTGAGGAGCCTTAATGCCACATTGCCATCACAGGATTAGAAATGGCACATGGTAGGATGCAGTTCTTTTTTCAGATTTTGACCCAAAAAACTTTAGATTATTCATCTGTATTTAAAGAAAAAAGTATAAGGAAATGAGCAATATAAAAAATATAATCTACAAAGCTTGTAAACAAACTACTAAAGCTTCAGAATTTGGTTTATAATTTAGAGATAATCCTGTCCCATATTTTGCTATTAAAATATTAAATAGTATGAGGTAATTGGTGCATGCAAAATTGATGTTTGTGGTCCTAGGGGAAAGCATACATTCATAGAGAGAAAGTGAGCATTCCATTAAAACCTGCACTGTTTATTCATCTGGGAAATGGCAAACCTGCTGAGCGTCTGACTACGAGAACAGCAGCTATTTGTTTGGTCATCTGGCTCATTAAAGAGCCATGTTTACTGCTGCAGAGGCCATAATCAATACTATGGTTTGAAGATGTAGGTTAAGATCAGGTCAGCTAAAGTCAAGGGTGGTAATAAAAAGCATGTATAAAAACAAGAGACATGAACAATAATAACTAATAGCCATTCCCTATAGAAACCATTTATTTTTCAAACTATTCGAGATGAGAAAGAATTTAGCGCTTGATGTGATGAGTGATAATTTACGTGCCAGTGTAGGTAGTACTCACTGGTTACACTACCAACTTGTATTTTTATTTTTAGATGACAAAGTATCATTGTAATTAAATAAATGAAGAAAACGTTGTGGGTTCCCCTGTATTTTTGATAACCAGCCAGGCAAAACTCACAGCTGGGGGCTGCAACCCTCAGGTTACAAAGAATAGAGGGGTGCCCATGACCACGCCTTATTTTTAATTATTTAAATAAATAATTTAGAAAAACAGCCTGGAGTCCCCCCATTTTTGACAACTAGTCTTGCTAAAGCAGACAGCTGGAGGCTGATATTCTCAGGCTGATAAGGGGCCATGGATATAGACCCCCAGCATAAAATAACAGCCTACAGCTGCCCAGAAAAGGCACATCTATTAGATGCGCCAATTCTGGCACTTTGCTCAGCTCTTCCCACTTGCTCTGTAGCGGTGGCAAGTGGAGTTCATATTTGTGGGGTTGATGTCACCTTTGTATTGTCAGGTAACATCAAGACCACGGCTTAGTAATGGAGAGGTGACTATAAGACACCTCTCCATTACTAATCCTATTATTATATGGTAAATAAAGACAGTCAGAATAAAGTTCTTTATAAGAAATAAGACTAAACACAATATTCCTTTTTTCTTTAAAAATAGCAAACACAGTTATACTCACCTTACGCCTATTCCACCAAAGTCCTTGTTCTCCTGTAATAAAATTAAAATAAAAAAAACAACAATATCCCTAACCTGTCGGTTGTTCTGTCCCATGCCGTAATGCATGTCTGGGGTATTAATAGTTTTCAACCTGGACTGGTCTTTCAGAAAAATATAAGATGCGCACATATCAGGTAGGTATTGGTGCTGGCTGGACTGGGAAAAACAACCCGGTAGTCAGAGTATGTGGTAAACAGCCGCACTTATAAGGATCATGTCGTGAAAATATTTTATATTTTATTTTTCTTCACAAAATTCACCACAGTGGTAAGTGAAAATACAATGAAAAAAAAAGAAAAAAACCTTTTTCAGCGATTCTTTATAACGTTTCGACCTGAGCCTGGGTCTTTCTCAAATTCGCAGCTATATAGATGTATATGTGGAAAATTATGCAGACACAAGCCAGTATCTTGTTTTGTGCACATGTCCTGGGATCAGGTGGCAGCGTCCTCAGTGGTCGCTACATATACTGGGATGCTGGCTCCACCTTGGCCACCAGGATACCCATTATCACAATCCCACCCCCTTTGCTCTCAAAACGCTGCCAAAAAGTTTTTTATTTTATTCATTGTATTTTCACTTACCACTGTGGTGAATTTTGTGCAGAAAAAAAAAAATATATTTTCACTACATGATCCTTATGAGTGCGGTTGTTTGCCACATACTTGGACTGGTCTTTTGACAGCGTGGGAAACACAGACTTTTGTACAGTATATATTCAGCTATATTTGGCGATTAAATCGGTGAATATTGCAAATTTGGCGATCGTGAGCCAAACTGAATATTGAATTATTCACTCATCTCTAGTTGCTACCAACTTCAATCCGCACCTCTACACATTGCTGAGTGCACACCAAATATCTCTAAACAATTTTATTTAAAGGACAGGGATTGATTAAAGCCTGATCTTCACAACATATTTGTGAACGTGTATCATGGCATGACTAAAGGAAATGTCTAAGGACCTCAGAAAAAGAGTAGTTGACACTCATTCAGCGTCTGCTCTGTTGTTGTCTCAGATCAGTAACAATCAGCTGGCAACAGAGCGGTATCAGAATATTCGGCATGCAAGAGACCAGTGATGTGACTAGCAGGGGCAGCGCTAGTCTCCTGCACTATGGGTATTTTGACACAGCTCTGTTGCCAGCTGATTATTACTTGTTGATTTAATGACAGATTCTCTTCTTCTCTTAGCTTTGCAAAAAATGAGTGTTACTGAGGCAGGATGGGGGGTGGTGGAGTGCTTCTACATCTAATTCATGATGAGTGGTGGCATTCCCTACAGCAGAATTCTCATTCCAGTCCCTGACTGGATTAAGATTTCTGGTGGGGCATAAGGAGCCGCATGTAACACATCAGACGCTCCCGATTCATGTAGAGGCATGCAACTCTTCATGAATGAGGAGCATCTGAATCCACCACACCCTTCATCAAGACAACTGAGAAAATCACCCATAGGAAGTAGGAATTATAGATGCGATCCTATAACATTACTTTGTGATGGTGCAATGATTCTTATTTTTTTGAAAAGTCTGTGTAATTAAGACTTGATCTTTAATGGCTCATCATGAGATGTAATATTTCATTGTCTTAAACATAGAAATTGACTTCTACTGTGTGATGATGTGTATAGCAGAGCATGGACTGGAGTCTACCGATGTGTTAGGTGAATGATTGTTCTTACACTTAGGAAAGAGCTGTGCAATTAGGCAGAGGATTAGTGAATGGATGCACATATAGTTCTGCGTAGTGTACTATATTAATTAACCAGCATAATTAGTTTTCCCATGCCACAATGTCATATTAGTTATTTCAACCACAGGACACTTTAACATTTTAAGTTACCGACCATTCATATTTTTTAATAAATGTGTTAGAATATAGAAGATCCTGTTTGGAATATTTGTATGCATGAACTTTATAAATATCCATTCTCTAATATCGTGATAATGTGACATCGTCTCCTCTATAACATAGATGACTAATGTTGGAGACAATTTATCCATTAATATTCACATAAGCAGTCATAATTTGGTTTCTTTCTATTAGACTCCTATGAATGGCAATTCCTCCCCATTGGTGAAGCTCATACGAAACCTGAAAGGAATGTGACACCCCTGCCTCCTTGTAGGGCTTTTATGTTTTGGGATTGGTAATAAAAGTTTTTAAGCTTTAAAAATGAAGGTGTTTTTTCATTTGGTAGCACATATTAAGGAATTCTGCAGACTTTTTTTTTTCTTCATGAACAAATAGTGCTTATGAAAATAAGCAACTTTGTATTGTATCTTAGAGAAATCTGCTTGTTCTCTTCCTGGACTGATGTTTAATTCTTAATTCACAGGTAAGATCTATATTTGGTGAAGATATATTCCTACATTACTGAGATAGATGATGTAAGTAGCTGCTGATAAGAATCTATGGAGATGGAGAGGAAGAGGGAGGGGCTACACATAGATCTCCTTCTACTTATCTCCCCTCCCCTCTCCATAGACTTCTGTCAGCAGCTACTGCCATCTCCTATCAGAGTAATTTAACAATCTTTCTTCACGAATACAGATTTTACCTCAAAATTTGACTACGATATTTACTCGTGTATAAGTGGACCCAAGTATAAGCCGTGGCCCCTAATTTTGCCACGAAAATCTGGGAAAATGTATTGATTCAAGCATAAGCCGGGTACGCATTGTACCCTAATCCCTATTCTGGTATGCATGGCTCCTCATCCATGTCCTGGTGTGCATGGCTCCTTATCCCCATCCTTGTATGCATGGCTCCTTATCCCCATCCTTGTCTGCATGGCTTCTCATCCCTGTCCTGGTATGCATGGCTCCTCATCACTATCCTTGTATGAATGGCCCCCATGAGAAAAGAATAAAAGAAAATCTCCTATTTACCTTTCCTGTGCGCCCTAGCAGCATCTTGTTCAGGACACTGTTGTCGAGGACACTGATCGCCCAGCCACAGGATCTGCTGTCACCGGAACAAGATGCTGCAAGGGCGCGCAGGGAAGGTAAGTAGGAGTTTTTTTTTTACAGCTGCTGGAAGCTGGTAGCTGCAGCTGTAACTGTGCGCATGCTATAAGAGAAATGAATATTGACTGCCTGTGCAGTGAATATTCATTTATCTTTAGCAGCTGGCACAGTTACAGCCGCAGCCACCGGCTCCTGCCTCCTGTGACCTGCTGCTCCGCCCCTCCTCCTCCCCTGCCGGCTTCTGGGACAATGACTTGTGTATAAGCCAAGGGGGCATTTTCACCACAAAAAAAATCTGTTAAAAACCTCAGCTTATACACGGTATATTATATTCGGTATTTTGAAAATGAAAGATCACTCCAGGAGTAGAAAGAGGCAGTTTTCACTGATAAGATATATTACAATGTTTCTTATTTTCATGTGTATTATTAACAGTTTATTATTATATTATTATTATTATTATGACAGTTACTACTTAAAGTTTGATAGCACCTAACTTCACTATTTAAAGTCTACCTATCTTTTTTTTTAATTAAAGGTACTGCATAAACTGTCCTATGACCTGTTAAGTCTGGGTCCTGAAAACAAAACTAAATGCTAAAAATTGCTCAAAATCAGTCAGAAAGTTGCAGCTTGACAGATAGCAATTCTCAGCTCATGCCTGACCTCACATATGGAGCAGTGTACAGACTGCAATGAGAGTCTAAAGGTCCATGGGTCTGGAGGTCCATGGATCTGGAGGTCCATGGGTCTACAGGTCCATGAGTCTACAGGACCATGAGTTTACAGGTCCATATTCCATTTTGAATGCAACACAAAGTCTTTCCAGTGAGTAAGTACACTGCTCTTTGTTCGCTTTCAGGCAGGAACTCATTGCTTTTGTCTTACAAGCTTACAAGTTTAGACTAACTTTTTGAGCAATCCGTAGGGTTTTTAAAGAAACTGGGAAACCCACAAATTGGCAAGACACTTTACAAACAAACTATCATTTAAAAAAGTAAATAATGGTATTCCTTTAAAGGAGTTTTTCACTATTTGGACAACTCATTATTAAATGCAGTAATTGCCCCACATAAAGAAGAAAACTTTATACACACTATTCACACAAGTGCAGTTCTAGTGATTTCAATGCTGGCTCTGCCTGTGCTCGAATGACATGGACATTGTTATGACACATGAGTGTTACAGGCAATCAACGGTCTGCAAATTAAGATTCTGGTTTGGCTTTTATCCGAAGTCATGTGACAAGGCTCATTAAAGGGTAGACATTACTTTTAGGATTGCTACTTGGAATAGGTGGCACTAGAGTTCTAGTCCTCTTCCTCTCTGAAGAGACAATTTGTATATTTCCCAGAGGAGCATTGCGACTTTAAGTCTCCTCATCTCAGCATGGTCAGCATGTCAATCTCCGCAAGGAGATACTTTAGAATGCGTGAACACTGCAAGCAGACACATGTTCAACCACATCCTGATGTAACCCCATTCACCAGTACTGAATAATTTTGGATAAAATTCTGGTAAAAATTAGTAAAACTCAGAAAATGCTGTAATGCCTTCAGGTTCTCGGGACCATCACAATCAAGTACAGCACAAACCTTCTCTGGATCCATCCGAAAACCTGAAGATGAAAGATGACAACAGATACCCCAAATCTGCACCTCCTGGACGTCGAAAATACATTTCTCTAGTTTGGCAAAAAGCTTGTTATTCCTTAATATCTGAAGCACCTGTCTTTCATGCACCCAATTGTCTCTCCAAATCAGGTGACTAAACCAAAATGTCATCTAGATAGACTACCACAAACCTGCCCTCCAAATGACGGAAAATATCATTTATGAAATGCTGGAACACCACCAAAGCATAGGTCAGACCGAAAGGCATAACCAGACTCTCAAAATGTCCCTCTGGGGTATTGAACACCATTTTCCATTCATCCCCTTCCCTGACTCTAACCATGTTATAGGCCCCCCTTAAATCCAGCTTGGAGAAAACAACAGCTCTCACAGCCTGATTGAATAAATCTGGAATCAGAGGAAGAGGATATGGATCTCAGATAGTAATTAGATTAAATTCCCGGAAATCTAAGCAGGAACGGAGACAGACATCTTTTCTTTTCATGAAAAAGAACCCTGCTGCCACGGGCAAAGATGAAGGCCTGATATGTCTTCTCAAGTCTCAGTAATAAAATCTTTCATGGCTTGTCTCTCAGGACCAGACAGATTGTACAGTCTGTACTTGGGTAGTTTAGCTCCGAGAGTCAGGTTAATAGGATAGTCATATGCACGATGGGGGTCAAATCCTGACACCCCTTCTCAGAAAATACGTTCTCAAAGCCAGACAAAAATGCAGGTAAGGTCCCTGTAGATTAAGGTCACTGTAGATACTGCAGAAAGGTAAATGTACAACATAATCTCAGATCAGAGACAAATACATGAGAACATAAGTATCAACTTGTGACTGTTACCACCAGAACCAGTCACGGGCAAGTGCCCTTATGGAGCTCTAGGAATACATATTCAACACAAAAAATTAGAGCAAAAGATCATAGACTTGCGAAATAATTCAATAAATATAAATTTATTACACAACAAGTGGTACCATACAATATATATGAACAATTTATGTACTAAAATGACAAAAAGATGTTCCTTAAAGAGAACGCGCGCTCCTACTCTGGTATACTAACATGGGTAAGCCTGTCCTATTTATTTGACTGTAGTATTACTGTTCCACAATTGTGTGCTCATATGTCCGGATAATGAGCATATACACTGCACTGGCACCTTATTTGTCTCTTTAAGGAACAGTAATTCTGATTATATAGCATGCAGGAATGAACACTACATTGATATGTGATCTGAATATTTATTATGAGATATGGGTGTTCTATTGCTTCTCATCCCGTGTATCAGGGTAGTTCTGTTACCATCTTGCAGTACCGTAATCGCTGAGTTTTGCACATCTTTTTGTCATTTTAGTACATAAATTGTTCATATATATTGTATGGTACCACTTGTTGTGTAATAAATTTATATTTATTGAATTATTTCGCAAGTCTATGGTCTTTTGCTCTAATTTTTTGTGTTGAATGAGAAAGGTAAATGTTTAGGCAGTTATCATGGTAGTAATCCCTAATCCACAATTTCTCTGGATTGCCAATCCACTATTGGATTATGTTCCACCAACCACGGTAAATCCAGTACAATTGGAGTGGGGAGACCCTCCAGTACATAACAAGGAATTACCTCATATTGAAAAGACCCCACCCCCAGTCTTATGTTAAGTACAATCTGAGTTAACGCTCTCTGTGCAAGTGTGCTGTATCTATGGCATAAATAGGAATGGGCTTAGCTAAGGTAGAGCAAGCAAGCCTATGAGTTCTAGCAAATGCAGCATCAACTATGCTGACTCCAGCTCCACTGTCTATAAACACAGAAATTCTTTCAGTCCTGCTCTCTAGCACCACATCTGGTGTCAGGACAAACCGAGAATAACAAGTTGTAGACCAACATACCCCTTGATTATCAAACTCCAGACTCCCAAGGGTTAATCAAGTGTCTTTTTGTTTAGGAATCAAAGGACAGGTCCCAATAAAATATCCCTTCTTCCCACAAATAAACACACGCCCTTTTTCTTGTGAATGTCAGTAGAGACATACAACAAAGAAGCACCTCCTACCTGCATGGGTTCCTCTAACTCCACAAGTATTGGTTCACCCCTGGACCATCCCTCCGGAATCCATGAGCCGGCAAAAAAAAAAACCTACACAAAAAAACAAAGCAAAAAGTTTTTTTTTCCTTTTTTAAAAATGTACGGCTGGTGTTAATGTCACACTGGGTGAGGGTGAAGCAAGGTGTACAACAACGGGGAGAGGGAGTGGAAGACCAAACACTTGGGAAGGGAGCAGTGGAGACCACTACTCAGATCTAACAACACCCTGTCTTGCCTGATGTCATCTATCTGCGAGTAGAAACCTAATCCCTGCCTGATCACAGTGATAGGCCCTGAATAGGGAGGGGATGGGGTGCACGCTAGTCAGCCCCCTTCTACAACTAAAGACAGAGGGTGGACAAACGAGGGTATACACTTAGCTTCCGAAGACGACCAAGAGATCACGCCAGCAATCCTTCAAGAGTATTCCAAGAAGACACTAGCCAACTGCTAGTACTTTCAACCAGACATAGGGAAATTGTGCTAACACCAGCACCTCGCTGAAGAGACTGACGGTATTTAACCCCTCAGCAAGGGTGTGCTAATTAGCAGCAGAAGGTGGAGATAACTGTTGCATCCTAGAGGGAGAAGGATGTCACTCCATAACAGAAATGCAAAAATCAAGAAGGTGTTTGTACAGTTAATCGCAATGACCTTCTACAGCCGGATCCAGGATTACTGTCTAACACAGCTGTGACACATTGCTGGAATCCCACAGGTATTGGGCTGTGACAACACTTATTAATGTGACGCTTCATGCAGTGTCTGCTACTTTTTTTTATTGTTTTCAACCTCTCTTTGAAGTATATTTTGGGATGTCACGTATGTTTTTTGGGCCTATATCTGCCTTATATACCTTGGCTTTACTTTATTACCATATTTGCTATATTGTTTCTCTTTGAAACCGTACAATTTGTTTTAGTGCCTCTGGTTATATACTAACATCTTGAGGTAGGCAGTGATATTGCAGAATATACTTTTAATCCAGGTGTTTTCTCATGCTATTTGTTTGTTTTCTTGTGATCTTGTCTGGTCTCTATACTAATATCTTGTATATGTAATTTTAGTTGTATTCATGAAGTTGTGTTTTATCTTACATATTTCCTTCACTTTTTTCTCTTAATAAGAGTTGCAACATTTGTTTTGTAAGGGGATATAATACTATATGACACTAACTTGTTTAATACTCCATCACTTATTTGGTCTGAACTGTCTTGCAGTTATGGCAAGCTAACCACATGCATGTGACCACTTACACAAGTGATTGACTGCAGCAGTCATGTCCTGGATGTGGGTTCATCATTATTGCAACTCAAAGCTCACCCTCACCACTGGAGTGTCGGCAGATAAACTAGATATATTGCTATTCCTGCTTTGTAGCTATTTTTTTTTACATTTTGAACAACCAATTTAATGCCTGCTATATAGTATGCAACATATTTGGGAAATGTTGGGAACTCCCCTATATCTACATAATTTACTTATATATTTAAATGTTTGATGTATTTATGTGACCAATGAACACATCCAAGTATTATTTTCTTAGGTGTTCTTGCCTTGGGATACAGATTTCTTAGTTTGGACACTTGTAACAAAGAATTGAATGATCCTGAAAGCAGTTTAGTTCCATTTGAAGTTTTTATTCTATAAAATCTTTTGCATCCATTGTGAATTTGCCATGAATAATTTATTCTGCTTCATAGTGGCATTATTTTATTTTATATGCTATAATATATTCCACTTAGCAATAGCCACAGCGAGGAGTTGATGTGCTTTAAAAATCACAATTTCTACAAAGTGGCACATGTGCTTTAAAACATTATTCCCTGACACTTGGTTAAAGAAACTGTAGATCAAACCATTTATAGTCTGTCAGACTGCCAGTGATTTCTGTAGCTGCTCTTCACTTCTAAGGAAATGTGGTCTAACAGGACTGGCCTTGACTTTAAAAGATGGCCATCCTGGAATAGTGATTTAGTGGTGACTGTGCTGTGTTATATGTATTCACACTGTCTACTGTGGCCATTTGTGGAGAGAATTGATTAAGGTGCGACAATCCCTGACACGTTCCATTGTATTAGTCGCAGGAAATTTCTTTTGGCTGGAGTAAATGTATGTATTACATTGTACTGTACTTTTTATGATTTTACATGGTATTTAAAGAGTATTTGAAAGCCCTCTTTAAATTATTTCTTTTATTTTACTCACTTGCATAGCATCACTCTATTCCGCAGCATTTTATGGACATCATCACTGTCCTCATTGGGGCTCATAATCTAAATTTCGTATTAGCATGTCTTTGGAATTTGGGAGGAAACACAGGGAGAACATACAAACTCCTTGCAGATACTGTCCTTGGTGGGATTTGAGCCCAGAACCCCAGGCTGCAAGTCTACAATGCTAACCACTAAGCCAATGTGCTTAGTGTGATCCCCTAAAAGGAACAGCATACGTAAGGTCTAAATAGAAACATGATCCATCACGTAATTCAGGAACCATTGATAGTTAAGCTACTGTAATGCCCTGCAAATGGGGTAAGCGACAAAGCTAATCTTAACTATTCTACATTTGTAATTGGAGGTATTTGAAAATATTACTCTCATTATTACACCTACTACATAGTGGGATAGGATCTTGGAGATGGGAATACCCACTTTAATGAAAGGGGCTTTCATGTCCAAGCCCAAGTGTAAGATCAGCATGTGCAGTATCCAGTGTCAGCTATAGTGGTGTAAGGCAGTAGAAACAAGTTTTTGGAGGTAGGAGTCATGACCACTGTCTGCCAGTTTGATGTTGGTACCTGGAGAGTGCTGTATAAGGAAATAAATGATCCATTCTGTGAAATTGGATGAAGAAATGATGATGACTAAGAGTTTTTTCAGGGTTTTGGCTCGGTTTCCAGTAAAGGTGCAGTTAAAGCCACAGAATACAACGAGATTTTAGATGATTAAATGCTTCCTTTCCAATGGGTGGAGGATGGTATAGCTGCAAAAGGGAACAAATCCCATTATTATTGCCAAACATGCACATGTAGGTGTGATGGCTAGGAGTCCACTTATTTTTGCCTATATGTAGGAGTGACAAAGTGAATCACATAATCCTTTTAAATATCCAGTGATTGCCAAGGAGCGAGCTTGTGAAATACACTTTGACTCCTTTAACCTGGAAGAGCTGCTTTATGTACAGTTAGGTCCATATATATTTGGACAGAGACAACATTTATCTAATTTTGGTTCTAGACATTACCACAATGAATTTTCAACAAAACAATTCAGATGCAGTTGAAGTCCAGACTTTCAGCTTTCATTTGAGGGTATCCACATTAAAATTGGATGAAGGGTTTAGGAGTTTCAGCTCCTTAACATGTGCCACCCTGTTTTTAAAGGGACCAAAAGTAATTGGACAAATGACTCCAAGGCTATTTCATGGACAGGTGTGGGCAATCCCTTTGTTATGTCATTCTCAATTAAGCAGATGAAAGGGCCGGAGTTGATTTGAGGTGTGGTGTTTGCATTTGGAAGGTTTTGCTGTGAAGGAAACATGCGGTCACAGGAGCTCTCCATGCAGGTGAAACAAGCCATCCTTAAGCTGCAAGAACAGAAAAAAACCCATCCAAGAAATTGCTACAACATTAGAAGTGGCAAAATCTACAATTTGGTACATCCTGAGAAAGAAAGAAAGCACTGGTGAACTCATCAATCCAAAAAGACCTGGGAGCCCACGGAAGACAACAGTGGTGGATGATCGCCGCATACTTTCTTTGGTGAAGAAGAACCCGTTCACAACATCAACTGAAGTCCAGAACACTCTCCGTGAAGTAGGTGTATCTGTCTCTAAGTCAACAGTAAAGAGAAGACTCCATGAAAGTAAATACAAAGGGTTCACATCTAGATGCAAACCATTCATCAATTCCAAAAATAGACAGGCCACAGTTAAATTTGCTGAAAAACACCTCCAGAAGCCAGCTCAGTTCTGGAAAAGTATTCTATGGACAGATGAGACAAAGATGAACCTGTACCAGAATGATGGGAAGCCAAAAGTTTGGAGAAAAAAGGGAACGGCACATGATCCAAGGCACACCACATCCTCTGTAAAACATGGTGGAGGCAACGTGATGGCATGGGCATGCATGGCTTTCAATGCACTGGGTCACTTGTGTTTATTGATGACATAACAGAGACAAGAGTAGCCGGATGAATTCTGAAGTGTACCGGGATATACTTTCAGCCCAGATTCAGCAAATGCTGCAAACTTGATTGGACGGCGCTTCATAGTACAGATGGATAATGACCCCAAGCATACAGCCAAAGCTACACAGGAGTTCATGAGTGCAAAAAAGTGGAACATTCTTCAATGGCCAAGTCAATCACCAGATCATAACCCAATTGAGCATGCATTTCACTTGCTCAAATCCAGACTTAAGAGGGAAAGACCCACAAACAAGCAAGACCTGAAGGCTGCGGCTGTAAAGGCCTGGCAAAGCATTAAGAAGGAGGAAACCCAGCGTTTGGTGATGTCCATGGGTTCCAGACTTAAGGCAGTGATTGCCTCCAAAGGATTCGCCACAAAATATTGAAAATAAAAATATTTTGTTTGGGTTATGTTTATTTGTCCAATTACTTTTGACCTCCTAAAATGTGGAGTGTTTTGTAAAGAAATGTGTACAATTCCTACATTTTCTAACACATATTTTTGTTCAACCCTTCAAATTAAACGTTACAATCTGCACTTGAATTCTGTTGTAGAGGTTTCATTTCAAATCCAATGTGGTGGCATGCAGAGCCCAACTCGCGAAAATTGTGTCACTGTCCAAATATTTCTGGCCCTGACTGTACATCCCCTGGTTTGTCATTTTTAGGTAGAAACTCATGGGTAGAATTGTACCATAATTATAATTCTATTGGGATATCTTATTTTAATAAATCCATTATAGTGAGGAGTTCTGTCTAAACTAGGGATGGGCAATTATTTCTGCTGATGGATCTCATGAGAGACCGTGACTGTTTTGGAGGGCCAAACCTATAGGCTGAAATTAATTCTGCTCAATAATAATATTAACATATTAATGATAGTTATTGGTTTATATTAATTGCATCACTTAATACTGAGCACAATTAAGTATCTTATATCCCCTATATAGCTCTTACACAGCTCCTATATACAGCATTAGCCTCACACAGCCCTCCTATATACATTATGAGCCCCCGCAAAGCCCCCTACATACAGTAGCAGTACATTTAGCAGAAAAAGAAAGTACGGTAGTTTTTTTGGACTGTCAAATCTCTAAAGTCCTACCAGGAAAGGGATTGTGTTCCCAGGGTCTTACGAGTGTTTAAGGAAATGTCACAATTTGAAAAAGATTATGAATTTTCCACATACACTGCAACTTTGTTAGTTATGAATAGAGATGGCTACTCTTAGTATGCACCTGTACACACCAGTTTTCTGTTTGGAAGTGATGCTCAATCTGTTATTAACCCCTCTCTGACATTAGACGTACTATCCCGTCCATAAAACCCGTGCCATTCTGCCCATGGACGGGATAGTACGTCATAGGCGATCAGCTGCGCTCCTGAGGGAGCGCAGCTAATCGCCGCCGGGTGTCAGCTGATTATCACAGCTGACACCCGTGACTGTGTGTCAGGAGCGGTCACGGACCGCTCCCGGCACATTAACCCCTAGCACACCGTGATCAAACATGATCGCGGTGTACTGGGGGCACAGGGAAGCATCGCGCAGGGAGTGGGCTCCCTGCGCGCCCCCCTGAGACCCTCAGACCAGCGCGATGTGATCGCGCTGTTCTGAGGGCTTCCTCCCTCCCAGGACCCGGATCCAAGATGGCGCCGGGGTCCTGGAGGGAGGCGGCTTCCTCAGTGCCTGCTGAGAGCAGGCACTGTGAAGCCTGCTGCACTGCCTGAGCGATCGCTGGTGTGACAGTGTGCTGTGCACTGTCACACCAGCGATTTGATAAAATACAGTGATGTCCCACCCTGGGACAAAGTAAAAAAGTTAAAAAAAAAAAATAAACATGTTATAAAAAAAAATCCAAAATAAATAAAAAAAAAAAAAAATATTCCCCAATAAATTCATTTCTTCCTGTAAATAAAAAAAACAAAACAATAAACGTACACATATTTGGTATCGCCACGTCCGTAACGACCCCCCCTATAAAACTGTCCCACTAGTTAACCCCTTTAGTGAACCCCTTAAAAAAAAAAAAAAACGAAGCAAAAAATCAATGCTTTATCATCATACCGCCGAACAAAAAGTGGAATAACGCGCGATCAAAAAGACCGATATAAATAACATGGTACCGAAGAAAACGTCATCTTGTCCCGCAAAAAACGAGCCGCCATACAGCATCATCAGCGAAAAAATAAAAAGTTATAGCTCGCAGAATAAAGCGATGCAAAAATAATTATTTTTTATATAAAATTGTTTTTATTCTATAAAAGCGCCAAAACATAAAAAAATGATATAAATGAGGTATCGCCATAATCGTACTGACCAGAAGAATAAAACTGCTTTATCAATTTTACCACACGCGGAACAATAAAAACGCCTCCCCCAAAAGAAATTCATGAATTGCTGATTTTTGTTCATTCTAACCTCCCAAAAATCGAAATAAAAAGCGATCAAAAAATGTCACCTGCTCAAAAATTGTACAAATAAAAACGTCAACTCGTACCGCAAAAAATAAGACTCACATGACTCTGTGGGCCAAAATATGCAAAAATTATAGCTCTCAAAATGTGGCGATGCAAAAAAATATTTTTGCAATAAAAAGCGTCTTTTAGCGTGACAGCTGCCAATCATAAAAACCCGCTATAAATAGTAAATCAAACCCCCCTTTATCACCCCCTTAGTTAGGGAAAAATAATAAAATTAAAAAAATGTATTTATTTCCATTTTCCCATTAGGGTTAGGGTTAGGGTTGCGGCTAAAGTTAGGGTTAGGGTTGGCGCTAAAGTTAGGATTAGGGTTAGGGTTGGGATTAGGGTTGTGTTAGGGTTAGGTTTGTGGTTAGGGTTGGGACTAGGGTTAGGGGTGTGTTGGGGTTAGGGTTGGAGTTAGAATTGGGGGGTTTCCGCTGTTTAGGCACATCAGGGGCTCTCTAAATGTGACATGGCGTCTGATCTCAATTCCAGCCAATTCTGCGTTGAAAAAGTCAAACGGTGCTCCTTCA
The DNA here is from genome assembly GCA_033576555.1 of Oophaga sylvatica. Lineage (NCBI taxonomy): Eukaryota > Metazoa > Chordata > Amphibia > Anura > Dendrobatidae > Oophaga > Oophaga sylvatica. Next base: position 465,300,110 of record JARQOD010000003.1, read on the forward strand.
CTTCTGAGCTCTGCCATGCGTCCAAACAGTAGTTTATCCCCACATATGGGGTATCAGCGTACTCTGGACCCAAAGAGTTATTGTGCAATTTGTCCTATTTCTTCTGTTACCCTTGGGAAAATAAAAAACTGGGGGCGAAAATATCATTTTTGTACAAAAAAAAAATATTTTTTTGTTTTTACGGCTGTACATTATAAACTTCTGTGAAGCACTTGGGGCTTCATAGCGCTCACCACACACCTAGATAATTTCCTTGAGGGGTCTATTTTCCAAAATGGGGACACTTGTTGGGGATTTCCACTGTTTAGGCGCATCAGGGGCTCTCCAAATGCGACATGACGCCCCCAGACCATTCCATCAAAGTCTGCAATCCAAAACGTCACTACTTCCCTTCCGAGCCCCAACGTGTACCCATACAGTAGTTTTCTCCCACATATTGGGTATCTGCATACTCAGGACAAATTGGACAACAACTTTTGGGGTCCAATTTCTCCTGTTACCCTTGTAAAAATAAAATATTGGGGCGAAAAAATCATTTTTGCAAAAAAAAAAAAAGATTTTTTATTTTTACGGCTGTGCGTTATAAACTTCTGTGAAGCACTTCGGGGATCAAAGTGCTCACCACACATCTAGATAAGTTCCTTGTGGGGTCTGTTTTCCAAAATGGGGTCACTTGTGGGGGGTTTCCACTGTTTAGGTGCATCAGGGGCTCTCCAAATGCGACATGACGCACCCAGACCATTCCATCAAAGTCTGCAATCCAAAACGTCACTACTTCCCTTCCGAGCCCTGACGTGAGCCCATACAGTAGTTTTCTCCCACATATTGGGTATCAGCGTACTCAGGACAAATTGGACAACAACTTTTGGGGTCCAATTTCTCCTGTTACCCTTGTGAAAATAAAATATTGGGGGCGAAAAAATCATTTTTGTAAAAAAAAAAAAAAAGATTTTTTATTTTTACGGCTGTGCGTTATAAACTTCTGTGAAGCACTTCGGGGTTCAAAGTGCTCACCACACATCTAGATAAGTTCCTTGAGGGTCTATTTTCCAAAATGGGGTCACTTGTTGGGGATTTCCACTGTTTAGGTGCATCAGGGGCTCTCCAAATGTGACATGACGCCCCCAGACGATTCCATCAAAGTCTGCAATCCAAAACGTCACTACTTCCCTTCCGAGCCCCGACGTGTGCCCATACAGTAGTTTTCGCCCACATATTGGGTATCAGTGTACTCAGGACAAATTGGACAACAACTTTTGTGTTCCAATTTCTTCTGTTACCCTTGTGAAAATAAAATATTGGGGGCGAAAAAAATCATTTTTGTAAAAAAAAAATAAATATTTTTTATTTTACGGCTGTACGTTATAAATTTTAGTGAAACACCTGGGGGTTCAAAGTTCTCACCACACATCTAGATAAGTTCCTTGAGGGGTCTAGTTTCCAAAATGGTGTCATTTATGGGGGTTTCCACTGTTTAGGCAGATCAGGAGCTCTCCAAACACGACATGTCGTCCAGCCAATTCTGCGTTGAAAAAGTCAGACGGCGCTCCTTCCCTTCCAAACTCTGCCATGCACCCAAACAGTGGTTTACCCCCACATATGGGGTATCAGCGCACTCAGGACAAATTGCACAATAACTTTTGGAGTCTTGTTACCCTTGGAAAAATAAAAATTCGGGTGAAAAGATCATTTTTGTGGAAAAAATATGATTTTTAAATTTTACGGCTCTACGTTATAAACTTGTGTGAAGCACTTGGGGGTTCAAATTGCTCATCAAAAATCTAGATAAGTTCCTTAGGGGGTCTAGTTTCCCAAATGGGGTCATTTGTGGGGGGTTTCCACTGTTTGGCACATCAGGGGCTCTCCAAATGCAACATGGCATCCAAACTCAATTCCAGCCAATTTTGGTTGGAAAAAGTCAAATGGTGCTCCTTCCATTCCGAGCTCTGCCGTGCGCCCAAACAGTGGTTCCCCCCCACATATGGGGTATCAGCGTACTCAGAACAAATTGTACAACAACTTATGTGGTCCAATTTCTCCTGTTACCCTTGGGAAAATAAAAAATTAGTGACTAAAAGATAATTTTTGTGGGAAAAAAATAGGATTTTTTATTTTCATGCCCGGGCATTATAAATTTGTGTGAAGCACCTGGGGGTTCAAAGTGCTCACCAAATATCTAGATAAGTTCCTTAGGGGGTCTAGTTTCCAAAATGGGGTCACTTGTGGGGGGTTTCCACTGTCTAGGCTCATCTGGGGCACTGCAAATGGAACATGACCCCTATTAACGTCTGCATTCCAAAACGTTACTACTTCCTTTCCAAGCCCTGCCGTGCGCCCAAACAGTTTACCCCCCCCCACATATGGGGTATCAGCGTACTCAAGACAAATTGGACAACAACTTTTGGGGTCCAATTTCCTTGGGAAAATTCAAAAATTTGGGACTAAAAAATCATTTTTGTGGAAAATTGATTTTTTTTTTCACACCCAGGCTTTATAAACTTTTGTGAAACACTTGAGGGTTCAAAGTGCTCACAACAGATCTAGATAAGTACCTTAGGGGGTCTAGTTTCCAAAATGGTGTCACTTGTGGGGGGTTTCCACTGTTTAGGCGCATCAGGGGCTCTCCAAACGCGACATGGCATCCAATCTAAATTCCAGCCAATTTTAGTTTGAAAAAGTCAAACGTCGCTCCTTCCCTTACGAGCTCTGCCGTGTGCCCAAACAGTGGTTTTCCCCCACATATGGGGTATTGGCGTACTCAGGAGAAATTGCATAACAACCTTGTCTGTCCATTTTCTCCTTTTACCCTTGTGAAAATAAAAAAAAAGTTTGTAAAAGATAATTTTTGTGGCTAAAAAGTAAAATATTCATTTTTTCCTTCCACGTTGCTTTAGTTACTGTGAAGCACCTGAAGGGTTAATAAACTTCTTGAATGTGGTTTTGAGTACCTTGAGGGGTGCAGTTTTTAGAATGGTGTCACTTTTGGGTATTTTCTGCCATATAGACCCCTCAAAGTGACTTCAAATGTGAGGTGGTCCCTAAAAAAAATGGCTTTGTAAATTTTGTTGTAAAAATGAGAAATCGCTGGTCAACTTTTAACCCTTATAACTTCCTAACAAAAAAAAATTTTGGTTCCAAAATTGTGCTGATGTAAAGTAGACATGTGGGAAATGTTATTTCTTAACTATTTTGTGTGATATATTTCTCTGTTTTAAGGGAATAAAAATTCAAAGTTTGAAAATTGCAAAATTTTTAAAATTTTCGCCATATTTGTTTTTTTTTTCAAAAATATACGCAAGTTATATCGAAGAAATTTTACCACTAACATGAAGTACAATATGTCACGAGAAAGCATTCTCAGAATCGCGAAGATCCTTTGAAGCGTTCCAGAGTTATAACCTCATAAAGAGACAGTGGTCAGAATTGTAAAAATTGGCCCGGTCATTAACGTGCAAACCACCCTTGGGGGTGAAGGGGTTAATATGTAGGCTCTCTGACTGAGCACTCTACCATTAGCCCGTGGCAGTTTTAATTTCAGTACGATCCTATCTACCCATGTAAATGTAGGCTGTAGACTAGGAGGATTCACATTAGGTTAGGTTCCCTGTAAAAGGAGATTGCCTTGTCGCTGGCTGCTAAACATGCATGAATTGGCCAAATTATGTGCTAAGTATCTCCATTTTCCTATTATCTGGAGCAGTAATTTAATTCATATTTCATATATTTCAGGTTTACATGCTGTAGCACTACAGAGTGCTACTTTGTTAGAATTTTGCACTCCTCTATCAGAAGGGTCAGACAAAGTATTTCAATAAAAATTTAGAAAAAGGATTGATCCCAGTTCAAACCGAGATAAAGCAAATAAAAAAATCATAAGTTTCTCAGAGACAAGTCAGAAGTCTGGCCGGATTCTTCAGTGAGGAAATACACGTAAAAATGAAATTGGAAAAAATTATAAAAAAAAAACAGTCTGATTATTGTACCATGGATTCAGACTCTAGTGCATCAGAGGAAATAAGATGCATTGATAAAAGATTTTAAATAAAGTTACCACCAGAAAAGAAAAATTCTGTGAGGAACATTCCTTTAGAAAACGAACCAGACGAGGGTGAACAAAAACACACAGGGACAAACGGAAGCATGTAACTTGGAGATGATAAATTAAGAACAGCAGAAAAATTTCTCCCCTCTTTTCCAAAAAATCCCATTAGTAATAAAAATCCCATTGCTACTTTATCCCAAAAATTCATAACTCTATGGCAGCCCCCCTGGACCGCCCAATGGTGGCATGAACCAGTTGTCAGAGTCATTATCTCAACTGGTTATTAAGACTACTCCTTAAAGACATACCATCTTTTAAAAAGACACACTGGGGAAATATTGAAATATTTTGAGTGGCAAGAAGGTTTTCTCCTTGCCTCCATGGACGTTGAGAGTCTATACACTAAGATCTCTCAGGAAGAAAGCATAATGGTGGGAAAAGAATCTTGGAAGGAATCAGAAAAGAGGAGGCTTAAATAGATTTTGTTTCTGGGGCATTAATTATATTCTCACACATAATGCCTTCAAGTTTCTGGTCAACTGGTATATCCAAAGAACGGGGACCACAATGGGCACCCTTGTCGCACATGCACATTAGCAAACCTGTACCTGGTTCAGTTTGAAGAACAATATCTATATGTCATGGAGAATTCATACTTAAAATTTATTGGGTGTTTTTTCCGGTATGTTGATGATATCTTCCTTGTTTGGTTTGGTACAGAACAAGAATTTCAGGCTTTTGTTTCTTATTTAAATACAATAAATCAAATGAACGCCTCATTCACATCACAGTTCGGAGGAGAACAACTACATTTTTTGGATGTACATGTGTTGATAAAAGAGAGAAGTATATATACAAAAACATTCAGAAAGAAGACAGCCACCATTACAGTGTTACATTTTGACAGTGCACATCTGCATCACATAAAAACATCCCTTCTGTACAGCCAGTTTTTACGTCTCAAAAAAATCAATAATGATGATACTGTGTTTCACACCTAAGCACAAGAACATAAAAATAGATTTAACAGAAGGGGTACCCTAATCAACTAATGCTTCTGAACAGGTCACAAATGTTAATCAAGGGAATATACTGTGCAAAACAATAAAGATCAGAAGAACAAGAAAAGAAAAAGTTCATTTTTAATTTTAAGTTCTGTGAACAAGATTACTCGGGCTTCTATCACCAAAAAATGGCATAATCATTACGTCCCTTTATTATACATAGATCTAAAAGATCTGTTAGTCAAAAATTGCCTAAGTAACAAATAGAAAACTTGGTTAGAAAAATCCATACCTGTGGGCAAATTTAAGTGCAACCATGGCTCTTTCTGTAATCAGTCTTTATCAGAAAATCCAATGAGAATTGGCCAGAATACATACCAGGTAAAACATTTCATCACTTGTAAAACCAAGTACGTGATGTATGCAATTTTTTTCGTCCACGTTGATTTTTTTACGTAGGTAAAATCATGACGCACTTATGCATTAAGTTTAGGGTATGTGCACGTTCGATTGGGACAGCAAAAAGATCACCAACATTATTAAAGTTCATAGGTTTGGAAGAGGTTAAACCATTAAACATGGGAGGAGATTGACAAAAGCTTGTCATACAAAGGAAAGCTCTATGGATTATTAACGCGAACGCACAAGGACCATTAGGGTTAAATGACAAAAATGATCTCTTTTTTTATAGAGTTTTTTTATATATATATTTTTTTGTATAAAACTGTTTTATGAAATTGTATTCTGGTAGCAGTTTGATGGTGGGGATTTATGTACCTGTTGATGATTGTTATCATTGTTACTGCATTCAATGTGAAGACATCTACTGGTTAGAGTTAAATAAAGTGTCCTCGTCATCTCCTGTTCAGACCCGTGGAAGCGCACTCCAGCGCGAAATGTCTGTCTTCTGTTCTGTTGCACCTGCCGCCCTCCCCCTCTCCCTGTTCCCTCTGCCACAGAGATGGTTTTAAGGAAGATTTGAAATAAAGAAAAACTTTATTGGGACATTAATGATTGCCACCAACAGTACAATAGCATGCTCAGTTGCACAGTTACTTGGACATTTGGGCCATGTTCACATGTAGCGTAAATGCTGCATTTTTTCATTTTTTTTTGCATTCAGATTCTGCTGTGTTTATCTGTCCAAGCAAAGTGGATGTGATTTCATTAAAACTGAACCACTCTGTGTCTACAGATGCTACTGAACTGTGCTGTTTTGGTGCATTTTTCTTTAGATTCTGCTATATGGAGCCTAAAAGACGTATGTAAAAACATTGTTGCATTTTTAAGTGCAGAATCAAAGCTTTTCTGTACTATAAAAACCACATTAAAAGCGCTGCTTCACATCTGCATAAAAATGCAGCAAAAATGCAACAATCACCTGACCCTCTGACATCTCCTCCAGCCAGTGTAGAAAGAATGGTAAATGGATGTGGCTAGGGTCATGGGCACAACTTGCCACAGTGTTGTGCGCAACATGGTTTGTCCCTTTTTATGTTCTTTGAAAGTTGGAAGGTACAGCATGCATACTTGCAACTTCCCATTCTGAGGAGATTTCCCAGACTAATGGAAGAGTTGTCAAATCTCCTGGGTGCCACTGAATTCTCCCTGTTTTTTCTGTGTGGGTGTTTGGGTGCTGCAATGTCCCACTCAGAGTAATGAAGAGGTGAGGCCTGTAAAAAAAACTTGTTCATGGTTTTTCAGAAATACACACAGCTTTAGGATGCCTGAACCAGTTCTACTAGAGGGGAATTGCTAAAAGCTGGAGAGTATGCTTCAACTGTCAACTCTGTTTTCGGTATCCCGGTGCCAGGGCTGTACCTTGCCTTAGGTCCTGAATTTTCCCTCAGTCTGTACCTTTCCCCCGTCCAGGGAAGAGGGGAGTAGTGTACCATAACACACCAACCAGACTAACAAGGTAATATGAACAGGGATAACGAAAAATACCAATCATACAAATATACTCACACAAACAACAGGGGTACACGCCGGGGAGTGGAGGATGGGGTCAAACCAACATAGAAGAAGAAGGGGATTAGCACATAGCCAAAACCTAGCAACAGTTACAGATAAATCCATCAAACGCCTTCTCAAATAACAACCACCAAACGACAACCTCCAGCCATGCAGCAAAAGCTATCTCTGACAAAGAGTGCTTGCCACGGCCCAGATTATATAGGAGATCGGAGTGGCTAACAGTGAACATCTGAGAACCTTAATGCAGGAAAGCTTCCAGGAGCTCTCAACTGAGCAGATTAACTCCTGCACTGCTAAAAGAAACTTGCGACATTTAATATGAAGGAGAAGTGCTTTTAATCAGTGCAGGAATAGGAGAAATCAGATGTGGGCTTCTGGCTCCTCTCTGTTGCGATAAACCCATGACATCAACAGGTACCAAAGGAGTACTACTAGCTGATTAGTAGTCTTAGGGACTGCAGAGGTAGCCAGGGTTTGATTAAGGTTGGAGAATGGTCCCAATGTTTAAAGAAGTATGTGGCTACTGTCTGGTTGACATGCTTTGAAATCATCAAGATCTAATGAAAACAATTGTGTGTGAGGACAGTCAGTGTTGAAACCACAATTAGTAAAATACCCCGGTCAGATTTTTTGTCTGCCAATTTTCATTCTCTTTCTGCAAAAATCAGATGATTTGGGTCAATAGAAGTGTATAATAAAATACAGCTTTAATTTTATCTCTTAAAAATTACCTGCATTCACTGTGTTCCAACTACCTTTGAAAACCAAACAAATGGCTGATTGCTGAACACCATGAACAGAACAGAAGCCCTTGCATGTCCTGCCAATTCAGGCACTAGCTCCATGATGACTCACCACTGCTATGAGTCTGTAATTTAGATTGCTGCTAGAACTAAAGTAGAGATCAGGCACGAAGACATAAAGGCACAAAGACATGAGATTAGACTGATCTCCTTTACTTGTTAACATTGCTAGCAGGTACTGATGTGCACATGTGTGAACAGGTTACTAAGATGCAACACACAGATATAGGCAAAGCGGGAGTAACAAGGGAAGTTATATATTTTTCTAGCACAAAAGAGAAGGGGTTAAATGTGGAAACAGTCAATTATTCGGGTACAGGGAACAACTCACACAATATCAGCAGTAATGGGAATAACAATTTAACAGCTGCTTATCTTTCAATATCTTATTCACTATTCTATATATGGTAACTATCTCTCAGTGCTAGCTGCACTTTAACATCCTCCTGCTTTTAGCCTGCACGTACAGTGCTAACAATGGTAGGCCGCATCACAGTAAAAAGTCTTTCAATTAGTTTCAGTAGTTATACTGCCACTAACGGGGGTCATCAGTATTTCTCGCTTGGCCGGAAGTCTCTAGTAACCTGCCACGTAACACTTAATAGGTACTTCTCACACTGGCTAACCCTTGTCCCTTCCTCTTTGCGACCCCATCTCACACCCGAAACAGTGTGTCTACTCTGGAAGTAATGACCTGATTTACTCTCTCCTACTGGTCACCACATCAGGCGCTCAGCCCCGCTCAATGGCCCAAGTTCAACCTTTGGTTCTTGACCTGCCTCTGGACATCCAGTCTCAACAGGTGTAGTCTGGGTTCTGGGTTTTGACTTCGATGCTTGACCTACGATGTCTTGCTAGTCTCTTTTGCTCTGCCTCTCCTTCCACTGACACATACTCACTCTCTCACAGATTGGCGGCCACTGCTCTCCCACCTTTTTATATTTGGTAACTGCACCACAGCTACCACCTGAACCAGTGCTCCATTCAACTTGTCCCTTCAGAAACACTTTCTGCATCTTCCGGTTCTACTTTACTTGGCTAACAGATGGTCAACAGATGGCAACATTTGGTCGCAAGTGTCGTAGAACTCAGATGAAACGTACCTTCGACTCCCCACCCCGTTACATGAATGGTAAAGAATAGTAACCAGCTCATCCATATGAAGGCTATGGTAACATTCTCAACCCAGAGAAAGCCATTCCTGCCCTGTATGTACATACAGTGCTGTATACAGGTGAAATGTTCACTGGTATGGACTCTACCCACAACGAGCTTTTCCTGCATATTCTGAGCAATGTCACCACATAATGCAGCATGGCACAGCATTATTGCAGCTCATACATGATGTTATCGCTGAAACCCACTAAGAATTACCCCATGGAACAACACGTGCAAACAGTGTAATGCTTTGGGTGGAGTTTATTTTAAATAAAGACTATAGTTTTGTATATAGTCCTTGTTTGCCAAAGTTTTGGGTGTATTAAGTTTAGATCATCCTTGCCATTATCAAGCCCCAAATTACCATGTCACTGGAAGAAGTGCAAAGGATGGTTAAGGGTGCCCTCCATCCCCGTTATTTAAGGGTATCTTCAGTAGCAGCACAAGGGACAAAATTAGGTAATGATTTATTTGAACCATGTTAAGACTGTGGAAATTTATTAGAAAGGGAATAGAGCTCCAACCTGTAGTAATGAACATGGTGTAGTAAGAGCTTTATGCATAGTTACATTCTAGAACATTTTAATTGTCAGAGGTACAATTTCAAACTCTTCTGGTAGAAACTTGGATGCACAATTTGCAATCCTATGGCCACATGCAGCCATCAATGCTATTCTTTGTGGCCCTCAACCATATGGACAGAAAAATTATTGACTAACAGGTTATCTATAGGTGAACAGCCACACACAGAAGAGTAGTGGCCTGTAGTTAAGGAGCAGGGACTGGCAAGTACTAATGTGCACGGCGTAGACCCCACTGGATGCCTCTTAAGGTACTGCCACACTTAGTGATCTCGTTAGCGATCTCAATAACGACGCAAGCTAATGAGATCGTTTGTGAGATCTCTTTTAGGTCGCTAGTAGCTGCCAAACAGGAGATCTCATAAACGACTCATCAGGGTCAGCGATCTCTTTAACGACTTTGGCGGTCGTTAGGATGTCATTTGCATGTACTGAGCGCTTCTGATTCATAGGAATTTCCAGCATCGCTCCTGCTCTCTGCGTCCTGCTAGCCTGCTTTGCAACTGCTGCGATCCTCTCTGTGACGCAAAAGAGAACTTTATAGATATTGCGATCCATTCCGTGACGCTAAACCAATATGCGTCACAAACGAGGTCGTTCGCAAAAGGTGTCAAACAGCGATATAGGCTCACCAGCGGGAGCCAACGATCAAAAAATGGTCCAGAACTCTACTGAACGATCAACGAGATCACAGCAGGGGCCACATAGTTGCTACATGCCACACACAGCTAAGTCGCTAACGAGATCGCAAAATAGTGACGTTTTAGTGATCTCATTTGCGATCTCTTTGCGATCTCGTTTAGTGTGGCATACCCTTTACATCAGGAGAATGGGGTCTCTCAACCAGTTTGGCACTCTGTAAAGTAGTATATGAATTATACACATGGGCTTCTGTACTTCTGTGTTTGTGGCTCCACTGCAGTTCTGAGTCATTAGGCAGTAAGCTAAAACCCAAGATCTATTGAAGAGAGCCCTGTACATGCATCATCTCTTCCTCTATAGGGCTTACAGTTTTTACAAGGATTTAGAAGAGGATTTTACTGCAAATCCACATAAAAATTCTACAAATACTCTTTGAATGAACTGTTCAAACACACGGCTCCTCAGGTGTCTTTTAACCCTTCACACTCCACTCTGCTCTCACTATTCTGGGTCCTAAGGCAGTCACCTTCAACAATACAATCTTATCATACAATTGCATTATACATTCCAGATATATAGAGCATTATCTTCCTTTTTATCCCTATGTCCATTTTTAATATACATACGATTTCTCTTTAAAAAATATATATTCCCACAGTACACTTATTATTTCATAGGTCAATATTTTAAGATAATAGGGGCCACCTTAACGCGCTATGGTGAATTTATACACACATACAACCATCTGATCGTTGTTTCATTCTCTCTTCAGTGACACTGCACTAGCATAGCGCTTTCCAAACACAGTTTCTGGTGCTTTAAGCCCGTATATTATTTTTTTCTGCTCAAGTTAGGATCCCTCGTGTCACACACACGCATTCATTCAATGGGTCCAAGATCCATCGCTTTTATTATTTTATTGCTTTTTAATTTCATTACATTGTTATACATTTTATTATATTATTTTCTCTTTGTTAGTGTGTGACAATTTTGTCTGTGAAGCACTTTATATCAGGTTTTGAATTATCATTATCCCGTGACACTGCTGAACTTTGATACGGTCAGGTGCCCGGTTTGGCGGGTTTATTTAAACAATACAGCATAAAAGGACAACCATTTCTGTTGGTCACACTAGGTTTCTGTCCTGATGAAGTAGTCCTGAGTGGCCTCAAAACGCATTGACTCTGTAAACCTATTCAATAAATCACTCAATATATCCCGTTGGAATACAGTGGATTCATCATTGGCAGCGCATGACTGGCACCTCCAACACATTGTCTTCATACAGTTTGGTCCTTTCAAGACCGGCGTCCTTGCAGCAGCCGTGTGATAATCATATATGTGAGATACACGTTGCTTTGTAGCAACCATACTAAGTGAGTGGATTCCCTTTCTTCACACTTCATTTTTTATCGGTTAAGACCCTATTACACTCTCTTTTTCTAACTTTCTTTACTCATTTTTATGCACAACTGGTGCCATATAAATGTGCATAATATCGTATAATCATACCAGAGAATCTTATTTCTCATAGTCTGAGAGTCCTTCATGTGTTTTTTAGCAAACTCTATGTGGGCTTTCATATGTCTGGCACTGAGGAGAGGCTTCCGTCGGGCCACTCTGCCATAAAAGCCCGACTGGTGTAGAGGCGCAGTGATAGTTGACTTTGTGGAACTTTCTCCCATCTCCTTACGTCATCTATGGAGCTCAGCCACAGTGATCTTGGGATTCTTCTTTATCTCTCTCATCAAGGCTCTTCTCCCAAGATTGCTCAGTTTGGCTGGACGGCCAGGTTAGGAAGACTTCTGGTGGTCCCTAACTTCTTCCATTTAAGGATTATAGACTCCACTTGAAACCTTGGCCAGATGTGTGCCTTGCCACAATTCTGCCTCTGAGCTCCTTGGCCAGTTCCTTTGACCTCATGATTCTCCTTTGGTCTGATATGCACTGTGAGCTGTGGGGTCTTATATAGACAGGTGTGTGCCTTTACAAATCAAGTCCTATCAGTTTAATTAAACACAGCTGGACTCTAATGAAGGAGTAGAACCATCTCAAGGAGGATCACAAGGAAATGGACAGCATGTGACTTAAATACGGGTGTCTGAGCAAAGGGTCTGAATACTTATGACCATGTGATATTTCAGTTTTTTTTTAATAAATTTGCAAAAATTTCAACATTTTTGTTGTTTTTCAGTCAAGATGGGGTACAGAGAGTACATTAATGAGAAAAATATGAACTTTTTTGAATTTAACAAATGGCTGCAATGAAAACAAGAGTGAAAAATATTAAAAAAATCTGAATGTTTTCCGTACCCACTGTATATGTTTGTATATTGTCCTCATGGTGTATTTCTGTTCCTGTACATTAATTTTGTTCTAAAGATGTGCAGGCATAAATCTTTGCAGTGTTTAATTTTTGCTTTTTAGATTTTTTGCTTAATTGTGAAATGAAGCTTTCATTTATGCAATAATCTGCTAGATGCCAACTTTTCTTTAACCCCTTTCTGACCTTGAACGGTATAGTACGTCCAAGGTCAGATCCCCCGATTTGATGAGGGCTCCGGCGGTGAGCCTGCATCAAAGCCGGGACATGTCAGCTGCTTTCGCCTATTAGCTAGTTAAATCCTGCTGTCAAACGCTGAGAGCGGGATTTAACCAGCGCTTCTGGCCAACGGGCCGGAAATAAGCGCATCGCCGAATCCCGTCACGTGATTGAGAATCAGCGATGCATTGCCATAACAACCTGAGGTCTCACAAAGACCTCTATGGTTGTTGATGAGGCACTGCTATGAGCGCCACCCGGTGGTCGGCGCTCATAGCAATGCTGTAATTCTGCTGCATATAGGCGATCTGCTCATCTCCTATATATAGCAGAGCCGATCAAGTAGTGGATGCTTCTAGCCTCCCATGGAGGCGATTGAAGTATGCCAACATTAAAAAAAAGTTTTAAAAAATATGAAAAAAATAAAAAAAATAAAAGTTTAAATCACCCCCCTTTAGCCCAATTCAAAATAAAACAATTTAAAAAAATCAAACATAGACATATTTGGTATCTCTGTGTTTAGAATCACCTGATCTATCAATGAAAAAAAAGGATTAACCCGATCGCTAAACGGCGTAGCGGGAAAAAAAAATTAAAATGCCAGAATTACGGTTTTTTGGTCGCCGCGACATTGCATTAAAATGCAATAACAGGCGATCAAAAGATTGTATCTGCACATAAATGGTATCCTTAAAAATGTCAGCTCGGCGCACAAAAAATAAACCTCACCAAACCCTAGATCACGAAAAATTGAGATGCAACGGGTATCGGAAACTGGTGCAATTTTTTTTTTTTTTTTAGCAAAGTTTGGAAATTTTTTTTACCACTTAGATAAAAAGAACCTAGACATGTTTGAAGTCTATGAATTCGTAATGACCTAGAGAATCATAATGGCAGGTCAGTTTTAGCATTTAGTGAACCTAGCAAAAAAGCCAAACAAAAAATGTGTGGGATTGCACTTTTTTCACTGCACTTGGATTTTTTTTCCATTTTCAGTGCACAACATGCTAAAACCAATGATGTTGTTGAAAAGAACAACTTGTCCCACAAAAAATAAGCCCTCACATGGCCATATTCACGGAAAAATAAAAATGTTATGGCTTTGGGAATAAGGGGAGCGAAAAACAAAAACACAAAACCGAAAAAGCTAGGGTCATTAAGGGGTTTAAAACAAACTATAAATTTTATAGTATATTTCTTTGAGGATTGAGTCTCAGCAGCTTTGCATGAATCAAGCTTATTCCAGGCCCCACATCCATATGAACACATCTGTGACCAATATATTCTTTACTTCAGTACATCAACAGTTTTAACAATGAATAATTTAATTTGCGAATGGACTCAAGCTGCATTTTCAGCAGAGTTCCTCTCTCCCATTTGATTTGATTTTAGCATGTAGAATCCAAAAAGACAACTTAGTAATCAAGTGTTAAGGCTCATACCCATCACCATAAAAAGATAATATCCTCACCTCTGACCTGTTTGCTTGCAATCAGTGTGTGTGTGCATAAAAGCTGAGTGAGTTTCTGGGATCCAGACAGACTCTTGCATCTCTCATCTAGCCACTGACATTTCTGGATTGTGAGTCATGGAGAAAGTAAAAGAATTGTCAACAGATCTAGGAAAAGGTTTACTGTATATAAACTGATTCAGATCGCTGCAGTGCTCTCTAGTTGCAGATTGGATCGAATTTTCAGGGTTGCACATGTGGTTCTTCAGGTTCTCATGTGGTGGTATGTGCCCAAAAAATTTAAGTATCATTCATATAATATAACACTTTTATTAACATTTCATGAAAAACATGATTATACAGGATATCATGATGATTAAAAAAGATTGAATGTCATTAATTTTATTTTATAAAAAATCATATAAATAAAAAATAAAATATATTAAAATAAAATATATATATATGCAGGGGGCATAAAATGTCAGTATAGACTGGCAGAAAAAAAACATAATATAAACAACTTAAAATAGAAAAAAAAAATAATATACTGATGTGAAATGTATATCACTGTATTGTGCCAGTAAGCATAATTATATGTAAAAAATATGCACTTAAATTTACATCACCAAGTGGTTAATAATAATTATAAAAAATCCCAAAGGAAGTCATACTCATAGATTGTAAGCTTGTGAGCAGGGCCCTCATTCCTCTTGGTATCTACTTTGATCGGTGTTTATTGTTATGCTGATAATGTCTACTGTCTGTACAAGTCCCCTCTATAATGTAAAGTGCTGCGGAATATGTTGGCGCTATAGAAACAAAATATTATTATTATTATTATTACTATTAACATTAGTATTGTGGTGACATGTGTGTACACCAATAAATTGCCATCCTAGTATGAACAAAAATATGCCGTGATTATGAAGTGCACTAGTGACATAGGTGAGAGTGATGAAGCGGAAGCGAAATGCGCGTTGGAGTGGTGTGTGCAGGGGCAGAGAAGTGTCGGACTGGTCAGTATTCTTTCACCTATGTTGTTTGTTAGGCAATCCCCACATGCATTCAGGCTGTCTAGCAGCCACAAATCATGCAGCTGCGGGAACTCAAACATAATCTACGAGCACACCCAAGATACTCGGAGAATACCCGAGCATGCTGGAAAACTCGAGTAACGAGCACACTCGCTCATCACTAATCTTGAATCTATATCCCCACACCACAAATCGTTGTGGTGTGCACAAGCTCAATCAGACTTGAGATACAGCGGACTTTAGGTAACTCCATCCACGCCTCCATTGCAGCCCAAAGGCAGGGCGGATCATGGGATGGATCACGTGACCACGGTCCCCAAGTCACCATTAGAATTACGAGCTGTGCCGGGCTAGTGCATGCACTGCATTACCCGCAGGTTAATCATATCAGCTGCCATCCCAGTTCCATTTGGTATTTAAACCATGACACCATGACATCCCCTGCCCTGACCCGCCACAGCAGAAGTTGGGGGAAATATGCGCCTGGGCAGAAGGACGTGACTCTTATGATATCTTCAATAGCGATGTACATCATCAGGTAAAGGCTTCCTCATTAACACCACAATCTTACTGCTCATATAGTGAATGTTAGAAACGACACACTAACCATTAACTGCTATTTACAGGGATCAGCAGCAAAATCATAGTAAGAAGTGGTATCCATGTTCTTGCACATGCAATTGGTTGATTGGTAATTGCTTATACTCTACAATATGCACCTTATGTTATCTGTCCTGTCATTTACTATTCAGCATAGAATCAACAACATGATGAGTGTTTGGAAGATATTGCAGTAATGAATAATCATTACAAATAGACGGTTGGTTGCATTATACTAATATGCACTTTAAAACATTATGCACAAAGCAACCTTATTGAATGTTATTGCCAGGGAATTTTTTACACATGGTTATTTCTTTTCATAGATATAGTATGCTATTTATTTATTTATTTGTATACCCTGGTAGCACATATTGTATGATCCTTTAACTGTTGGTTTATATATCAATTTATTTGGATTAAGCCTTACTTTTGTGCTTGCATACTATTAGAGCCCATGTCCCTCACTTTTTTCTTCAGTTATCTTTCTGGTTTTAAATCTTTTTTTTATACAATTAATATAAATAAAATTAATATTTATAAATAATTCTAATATCACTTCATTATTACCAAGGTAAAATAAGATACTTGTTGGTTTTTGTTTAAAGGGAATCTGTCACCCTAAATTGGCGGGATATTTAAATGATGGCAGTCAGGTCAGATGGGCGTGTTTTGGGTACTTACCTTAACATGTTGTTCGCCGCTGTCTCCATTATTTCTGGGAATTGTAGTCGTTGCCCTCCATATAATGCGCCTGCGCATTGCAATCTGCGGGCAAAGCATACTGCGCGTGCGCAATTCAAGATTACAATGCGCAGGCGCGATATATGGAGAGCAACGACTACAATTCCCAGAAATAATGGAGACAGCGGCGAACAACATGTTAAGGCAAGTACCCAAAACACCGCCCATCTGACCTGACTGCCATCATTTAAATATCCCGCCAATTTAGGGTGACAGATTCCCTTTAAATCTATTAATTTTAAAAGTGTTACATATGAATTAGGGGGTTTGTTCATACAATTGTTCCTTATCTTTGATATAATGTTTTCCCTTGGATGGAGCAAAGTTCAATATTGATAGAAATTATCTCAAACCTAGGATTTGCAGGAAAAGTGTGTGTGTATATATATATATATATATATATAATATATATATATATTTTACAGCCTTACCAATCTGCTGTGAGGAACAGATATTGGTCATGGTAAAGATCTCTTTTTGTTTGATGCCCAGATTAAGAACATTGAAACATGTACCCATGTTTTCCAAATATGTCTTTATGTATTAAGTTATGTTTTGCAAATTATGCCTGAATTATTTCTCACTTTTACGCATGAGCTCTACTTCATGTATTGTACCAGAGATGGAACTTTGATGATCTTCATACATCGGAGCCTACATAATTAGTCATCTTTCCTCTTTTATAGCATTTATATTTGGCATTTTTATTTCCATTGATCCATTGATTATTGTATGGATAGCATAGAGATCAGTATAATGTTCTTTTGAGAGTAATTCCTGGTCCCAGTAAATAATCTTGTTGGACCTCAGGTAATCATTTGCATGTTTATGATACAAGATATGTATGCCTAATTCATATTTTGTTTCATCAGGTATAATAAGTCGGGAGTCGGCAGAAAAGTTGTTGATGAATATGCCTGAGGGCTCCTTCCTTGTTCGTGTTAGTGAGAAAATTTGGGGCTACGCGTTGTCTTACCGACATCAGACTGGTTTCAAGCATTTCCTAGTCGATGCTTCAGGAGATTTCTACAGCTTTCTTGGGGTTGACCCAAACAGACACGCAACTCTTACTGATCTCATTGATTTTCACAAGGTACTTGTTTAAAATAAAGAGATTAAAGAGCATTTGAAATCAAAATATCGAGTCATTCTAATATCCATAGATGCTATTCGACCTATAACTGGGGTCTAGTACTAATCTACTAGTTTATGTAAATAAGTGTAATGTATCCAATAAGGTCTGGTAATTAGGTTATCACATACTGTATGTATCCCTTATTGCAAATCTGCACATAAGGAACTCCAACAGCTCATGTCCTGAGAAATTTCCAATATGTAGGTGATTTAATCAGTTTTACTAAATCATCTTCATTTAATTTTTCTCTATTGCAGTCTTTTTCAACCATTCAGTACATCTGAGAGATTGTGCTATGTCCCATTTTTATGGAGAGAATACACCTTCCCGCAACTTTGACTTATGAGTAGGAAGATATTAAGTGCTTTTCGTCTCCTGATTGACACGTCAAGGAGGCTGTTTCTCATTTGAGTCTTCAACGAAGACTCAATCCCATCTCTGACATTTATGGCACATCAGCAGAATATCCAGGAATAGAGCTGTGATATCTAGGAGAATGTTGGTGATTCAGAAGGTTAATGCCAGTCTATAGATTGCCTAAACCTCCTTGTTGTGTCTCAAGCATTTATTCCTGCCCTAATAAAGGCAGTGCCCAAGGGTAGGGCTGCCACTCAAGCTTATTCAGTACCGTAAATAACTTCTCAACATGTTTCTTCATCTATCATAAGTACTCATCAGGGAATTTACTGTAAGGTGGCTTAAAATAGATTATCAAGGAGCCTTGGTCATCAGGACCCAGCTACTGACATTCTGATTGAGGCACTGTCCTCAATATCTCGAGTTAGTGCAGCAATCTGCAAGTCTTCTGCTATGGTCTCGATGACTTCTATTCCCCAAATCTATTCTCCAGTACATCCCCTGATATATCCACATGATAGAGGAAGAAATTGGTTGTGAGACTATTTTCTAGGACTGAATAACATTTGTGGCAGTCCTACACTTGGGCACTGCCTTTGTAGTGGTTGGAGCAAACACATGTGTCATGACCAAGATTAACCTGATAGTTCCCCTACATGCTTCTGAACATCATAGATATATGCCTGGAAATTTGGTTACAATTAGTGATGAGTGAGTGTGCTCTGATAAGGTGTTATCTGAGTATTCTCGTGTGCTAATAGAGTATCTCCAGCGTGCTCGAATACTATGTTCGAGTGGCTGTGGCTCCATGTCTAGCGGCTGTTCAACAACTGTACGAAAAACTGAGAGGCAATCCCTGCATGTGTTGTGGTTGTCGAACAGCCACCAGACATGCAGCCATGGTGACTCAAACATTGTATTTGAGCATGCCGAAGATACTGTATCAGTACACCACCATGCTTGGATAATGCCTTATCCGAGCACGCTAGCTCATGACTAGTTGCAATACATGATTTATTATATGGTGGGATCAAACCATTTATTACTATACACTGGTATTCATGAGCACCTGTTTCACATTGTTGGTCCTATCAACAAATGACAATATCCCTTTTCATATTTCTTCAGAATCAATTTAATTTGTGTCACGTTGTGTTCTCTGAAATTTTTCTGATTTGTACAGCTATTATTATTTATCTTTTGTCTTTTATAGTTCTAACATTTTTATCCATTGTCAGGAGGAAGTCATTACAAGTTCTGGAGGAGAACTCCTAGTGGAACCATGTGGACAAGCACAGTCCCCACCAGACTATAGCATATTATTTGGATGAGGCCACTGGCATGGTGGTCTGACCCCACCATTCACAAATTATAATTTTTATTTCAGTCCATTAGTATTTGAAAAATAAGGACAATTTTTACGTGTTGGAGAGTGTCAATCACATCAGATATTTTAAGTTCTTAGTTTTATTTTTATGCTTTTAATATAACGACCTTTATATTTACTGAGGAGATAAGGGGAACACTTAAAAGACAAATGTTCAACTGCTCCATATTAAAGCATATTTCCCTATTCGGTTTGTCTCCACTTTGTTCTTATTTTGCATGTATCCATTATTTAACATGATTTTATGTCATGTACTATTGATAAGAATTTGTAATTTACAGTCTAGTGAGTATCTAAAATGAAATATATTCCATTCCTATTTATGCATTAGTTATCTGGAGTTAGAGGGCAACACAGAGTGTTAGAAGCGAGCTTCTGAGAATACCATGACGTCAATGATATATTGAAACTTATAAATTTTAAATTATTCTTAGTTTTCAAAGAAATACTTGGCAACCGCCATCACTTTGATATTTTTTCTCTAACTTATTTAATTAAAAATAAGGTTGATTGCAGCAGATTAAATGGATGTAACCATTTATACAAACTTGAAATACAATATCCAAAAATCCAGTTGAGTATCCTGTTAGGTTTTTGAAAACAATTGTTCACTATTATTTAAGAATAAATGAAATTTTATTATTTTTTTACTTTTTTATTCAACAGCTGGGGCTGCCATTTGACAGTTACACACCTCAAATATGGCAGCCCCTGTTCATAGGACACTGCAGTCGGTCTCTGACTGCATCTCCTGCGTCGAGGCTGCCTTAGCTGTAACCTGGGCTCTCCCACTGGGCTATGGGAGGAGATCGGTGTATTTGAAGCCCACTGCTTCTTTTTCCCCGAGGATTATGTCACAGGACAGGATGGGACTTTTTTCTTCAGTGCAGACTCAATGGAAGCAGCATTATCCTGAGGTTGCTGGAGAGGTGACACTGATAAGTTGTGTGGACGAGAGAGGACTGAGAGGCTGCATAATGGAGCTGTGTGGAGATGGGAAGGAGGTTTTTACTTTTTACACATAGATCTAAGTATGTTGTGGTTGGAGGATGAATTTTGGGGACAAAGAAAAATGGATGATGTTACTACATGAGGGCTGCATGTTGGAGGATTGCTCAGGGAAGGGGCTTCTTCTACTTGTATGGGGCTGCTTATTATGGGGCTTTCATGGGAATGGGGCTGCTGTTACTTGTATGTGGCTGCTAATTGAGGGTGCTTTCATAAGAAAGGAGTTGATGTGCCTTGTGTGTAGTTGCATGCTTTGGGGCTGCGTGGGGAATGGGATGATGATAATGATGTTGCATGGTGGGGGACTGTGTGGTAAAGGGGGGATGTTACTCACATGGGGCTGCATGATGGAGGCTGTTCGGTAAAGGGGTAGATGTTACTTCAGTTGGGCTACATGCTGGGGCTATTCAGGGAAGGTAATGTTGCTACATGCTGGGGGGTTGCACGGAAAGAGGTATGATGATGCATGCTGAGGACTGCACAAAGAATGGATTGCTTTTTCTTGTGTGGAGCTACATGTTTGGGGCTACAAGGGAAGGGGGTGATGATGCATGCTGGGGGGCTGTGTGAGGAATGAGGGTGATGTTCCTGGTGTGTGGCTGCATGTTGGGGGACTGGGTAGGTAAGGAGATAATGTCAGTCATGTGGGACTGGATGCTGGGGGGCTGTGTGGGTAAGGGAGGTGATGCTCCTTGTTTAAGGCTGCATGTTGGGTGGCTGATGGTAGAAGAGGATAATATTAGACACATGGGACTCAATCCTGGGGGCCTGTGTGAGGAAAGGGGAAAGGGGGTGATGTTCCTTGTGTAGGGCTGCATGTTGGGGGCAGCATGGGGAAGGGGATAATGTAAGTCACATGGGACTGCACACTAAAGGGGCTGTGCAGGGAAGGGGGTAATGTTCCTTCTGTGGGGTTGCATGTTGGGGGGCTGTTTGGCAAAGAGTTTTTGCATTTTTATTATCACTTTTCGTACTATAAAAAGTTACACATAGCCCTGATTCTTCAGTTTTGATGGTCTTCGACTCTTCCTGTATGTACAAAGGTTTCATCACTACCATTTTGAGGTTTGGGCAGAGCTTTGTAGACAGGGGAGAGACCATGACGGAATGCAGTTGATAATATACAACACAAAGGAGGCATAAATTATGACAGAAACTTACCCTTGCAATTTACGTCAAAATGTCGTGGTGGCTGAGACTTGTACATAGGAGAAAAGTCAATTTATATCAACCTGAACAATCAGCTCTATGTTTAATTTGTTATATTATAAAAAGCAATAAGAAAAATTCAAGTTTTGTTAAGCAGAAAAAAATGAATTTTGCAGAATTTGTCTGCCATATACAGTCATGGCCAAAAGTTTTGAGAATGACACAAATATTAATTTTTACAAAGTCTACTGCTTCACTTTTTCTAATGGCAATTTGCATATACTCCAGAATGTTATAAAGAGTGATCAGCTTAACAGCAATTACTTGCAAAGTCAATATTTGGCTAGAAAATGAACTTTATCCCCAAAACACATTTCAACATCATTGCAGCCCTGCCTTAAAAGGACCAGCTAACCTCTTTTCAGTGATTGCTCCATTAACACATGTGTGGGTGTTGATGAGGACATGGCTGGAGATCAATCTGTCATGATTAAGTAAGAATGACACCACTGGACGCTTTAAAAGGAGACTGGTGCTTGGCATCATTGTTCTCTTCTGTTAACCATGGTTATCTCTAAAGAAACACGTGCAGTCATCATTGCAATGCACAAAAATGGCCTAACAGGGAAGAGTATCGCAGCTAGAAAGATTGCACCTCAGTCAACAATCTATCGCATCATCAAGAACTTCAAGGAGAGAGGTTCCATTGTTGCCAAAAAGGCTTCAGGGCGCCCAAGAAAGACCAACAAGCGCCAGGACCGTCTCTTAAAAGTGTTTCAGCTGCAGGATCGGGCTACCAGCAGTGCAGAGCTTGCTCAGGAATGGCAGCAGGCAGGTGTGAGCGCATCTGCACGCACTGTGAGGCGGAGACTCTTGGAGCAAGGCCTGGTCTCAAGGAGGGCAGCAAAGAAGCCACTTCTCTCCAGAAAAAACATCATGGACAGACTGATATTCTGCAAAAGGTACAGGCAGTGGACTGCTGAGGACTGGGGTAAAGTTATTTTCTCTGATGAATCCCCTTTTCGATTGTTTGGGACATCAGGAAAACGCCTCATTCGGAGAAGACAAGTTGAGTGCTACCACCAGTCTTGTCTCATGCCAACTGTTAAGCATCCTGAAACCATTCATGTGTGGGGTTGCTTCTCAGCCAAGGGAATCGGCTCTCTCACAGTCTTGCCTAAAAACACAGCCATGAATAAAGAATGGTACCAGAATGTCCTCCAAGAGCAACTTCTCCCAACCCTCCAAGAGCAGTTTGGCGATCAACAATGCCTTTTCCAGCATGATGGAGCACCTTGCCATAAAGCAAAGGTGATAACTAAATGGCTCAGGGAACAAAACATAGAAATTTTGGGTCCATGGCCTGGAAACTCCCCAGATCTTAATCCCATTGAGAACTTGTGGTCAATCATCAAGAGACGGGTGGACAAACAAAAACCTAAAAATTCTGACAAAATGAAAGCATTGATTGTGCAAGAATGGACTGCTATCAGTCAGGATTTGGTCCAGAAGTTGATTGAGAGCATGCCAGGGAGAATTGCAGAGGTCCTGAAGAAGAAGGGTCAACACTGCAAATATTGACTTGCTGCATTAACTCATTCTAACTGTCAATATAAGCTTTTGTTACTCATATGTTTGCAATTATATTTCTGTCTGTGATAAAAACATCTGTCAAACACACATAAAAACCAGAGGGCAGCAGATCATGTGAAAATATAATATTTGTGTCATTCTCAAAACTTTTGGCCATGACTGTAGCACCATGGTTTCGGACACAGAGCAGAGGAGGCAACCTGTAGAAATACATAAAACAATTCATGCAAAATAATAATGTACTTTTTTGTGTTTATTCCATTAAAAACTTGAATGACACCCTCCAAAAAAACAAAAAAGCCATGAAATCATTACTTTCAGAAAGCTGGTTCGATATATGACTTAATTTTTATTTAAGAAAAAAAACACCTCCTGTAATCTCATTAGTTCCTAGGACTCATTATAACCCGGGCTCCTCACTGCAGTAGTATCATTCTTGCCAGTTCTGTAATGAGGTCACTAGATTGGAGTCTACGAGGAGCTCCGGGAAGCACCGTCATTCTGGTCCTGTCAGTGCTGAGCTGTCTACATTGGAGTTGCCCCTGTGAGGACTTCACTCCAACAACTCTGCTCTGCTCACTACAGCACTGAGCTGTCTAGAGTGGAGGCTTGGGTGAGACCCTCACTACAGCCCACTCCACACTTGTGCCTGGTAGAGTGGAGCTGATGGAAGGAGCCTCACATGAACCTTCAATCTAGAAGTGACCGAGTCAGGATGCAGAGGTCCGGGATGAGGTGACTATTGGCTGCGATTAGTGGTGATCGCATCCTCAAGTTAGTAGAAGAACACCAGTCTGCTGATAACTGCTCTCTGCCGAAGTGCTTCACAGCACACCAGAGTAATCATCATGTTGCTGTGATCTGGTCACTGACTCAGCTCTGCTATATCAGTGTACGTCTCTGCAGGAGCCTTTTACTAAGATAACAGACAGTGTATCTAATGCCCAATACTTTACACCACTCCTCCCATATATGTGGACAGAGCGGGTCATGCATTACACCACTGCTTTGATAGACAAAAACAGAGCGGGTCACACATTACACCACTGCTCCCATAGACGTGGACAGAGCAGGGTCACACATTACAGTACTGTTCCCATAGATGTGGACCGAGCAGAGTCACTCATTACACTACTCCTCTCATAGACGTAGACAGAGTGGGTCACAAATTAAAACACTGCTCTCACAGATGTGGACAGAGTGGGGTGACACATTACACTAGTGCTCCTATAGACGTGGACAGAGTGGGGTCACACATTACACTACTGCTCCCATAGAAGTAGACAGAGTGGGGTCACACATTACAGTACTGCTCCCATACACATAGACAGAGCGTGGTCACACATTACACTACTGCTCCCATATACATGGACAGAGTAGAGTCACATATTACACTATTGCTCCCATAGAAGTAGACAGAGCAATCAGCATTCAGCTTTAGTAATATCAAAAGTGACCTTAACATATCTGATTATACAGCTCTAGCAAAAATTAAGAGACCACTGCACAGTTTTATAAAAATCAGCTTCTCTACATGTCTGACAGCCATTCCATTCCAGTGTCAGTTGAATTTAAACCAGAGTACACCTCATTCTACTTAATGTGCTTCTGATTAGGTGATCACCTGAATCAAATCTTATTTAATGAAGGAAAGTATAAAAAACACTGCTGTGGTGTCACATTCCTCTTGCAATAGGACAAGCTGGATGACAAAACAAGTGCTAGTAATATCCCAAAAGTAATAGGAATGAAAAAATAACTTTTAACCATGCCAATGGAGTTGAAAAGAAAAGTCTTTAGTGAGGAAAAGAAGTGCTCAATTCTGGCTTTACTAGCAAAGGGATACAGAGAGCGTCATGTTGCCTCCTCCTTAAAATTTCTAAGACGGCAGTCCATTACAACAAGGTTAAGCAGCAGACATTGGGGACAACAAACTACAGACCGGCAGAGGGCAAAAACGACTCTCTACTGACCGGGATGACAGTCATCTTATTCGAATGTCACCCAGCTACGCAGGATGACATCAAGTGACCTACAAAAGGAATGGCAAATGGCAGCTTGGGTGAAGTGCATTGCAGGAACAGTTCGTGACAGGCTCCTAGAGGCAGGGCTCAAGTCATGTAAAGCTAGAAAAAAGCCTTTCATCAATGAGAAGCAAAGAAGAACCAGGCTGAAGTTTGCCAAAGACCATAAGGATTGGACAATAGAGGACTGGAGTAAGGTAATATTTTCTAATGAGTTTAATTTTCAGCTTTGCCCAACTCCTGGTCATCTAATGGTTAGACGGAGACCTGGAGAAGCGTACAAGCAACAGTGTCTTGCACCCCCTGTGAAATTTGGTGAAGGATTGGTGATGATCTGGGGATGCTACAGCAAGGCTGTAATTGGGCAGGTTAATCTTTGCGAAGGACGTATGAATCAGGCCACATACTAGGTTATCCTGGAAAAACAGTTGATTCCTTCTGCTCAGGCAATGTTCCCCAACTCTGAGGACTGTTTTTTCCAGCAGGACAATGCACCATGCCACAAAGTTAGGTCAATCAATGTGTGGATGAAGGAGGACCACCACATCAAATCCCTGTCATGGCCAGCCCAATCTCCAGACCTGAACCACATTGAAAACCTCTGAAATATAATCAAGATAGTCACAAGCCATCAAACAAAGAAGAACTGCTTAAATTTTTGTACCAGGAGTAGCATAAGGTCACCCAAAAGCAGTGTGAAAGATTGGAGGAAAGCATGCCAAGACGCATGAAAGCTGTGATTAAAAATCATGGTTATTCCACAAAATATTGATTTCTGAACTCTTCCTGAGTTAAAACATTCATATGGCCTGTTTCACACTTCCGTTTTCTGGCATCAGTCAAAACACATCATTAGCAGGAAAAAACGGATCCGACGGATTTGCCTGGAGGACCCGTCTTTTTCCCCATAGACTTGTATTAGCGAAGGATTACGATGGATGGCCTTCTGTTTCGTCCGTCGTGTGACGGATCTGTCATAAAGTTGCTGTCCGTCGTCCGGAAAAAACATCCTTGGGAACGTTTTTTGTCTGCATCAAAAAGACAGATGGTGACGGATCCGCCGGCGTCCGTCATCTGCTAGAATGGACGCCTATGGGCGACGGATGCGTGGCCGTCCGTCACATGACAGAATCCAGTGATGGATTCTGTTTTTTCAACTGAGCATGCCCAGAAGAATTTCCATTCCTTACATTTAACCGCAGAATCCGTTCTGGCACAGAAAATTCTCTCCTCTCTCTCTCCCAGAGTTCTATTCCTTTAAATTTCATACACTGGCTGCTGCGATGGATCCGTAAAAAAAACAGATCCAGTGCATCAGTTTTTTAAAATCTGCAATGGATCCTGTTTTTTTCCACACTTTGAAGGATTGTGACTGAAGCAAAAAGACTGAAGTGTGAAACAGGTCTATTGTTGTTTCTAAATGATTATGAACTTGTTTTCTTAGCATTATTTGAGGTCTGCAAGCACTGCATTTTTTGTTATTTTGACCATTTCTCATTTTCTAAAAATAATAGAGATATGTTGTCAGTAGTTTATAGAATTAAAGAGCAATTTACATTTTACTCAAAAATATACCTATAAAGAGAAAAATCAGACAAACTGAAAATTTTGCAGTGGTCTCTTAATTTTTGCCAGAGCTGTATATATGCCTGCTGTTTTTCGCTGCTGTGCTGCAAACACAATCTGTACAGGTCATTCAATGTTTAATGCCTTTCTCTATTTCGATGGCTAAGATATGGGTCGTAACATCCAATCACCATCTAGATTAGGCATACAATTACTGCTGCATTTCCTGCTTCTGCTTTTATACAAGCTTTCATAGTTCCTCCTGATTGGCTGTGCTATACCATGTGATTTGATAGTAGCAAGGCATTATTGGGAAACTTGCCCATCATGTGATCCTTCTCTGGCTGAAATAACTTTCTACAGTGTGTAAAATAGAAGAATAGATTTAATAGATTCATGTGAAGAAAATCTCTAATTTTTCAAACTTGTCAGAATCCAGAAATTCCTAAGAATATGAAGCAAATTTGCTTATCTTTATTTACTGCCGTTGGAGAATTGCAGAGATGCTAAAAAATTTTTTTGCAGGACCCTGGACCAATGGCCACATCCTGGTCTCCATTCATTACAAAATACCATTAAGTATTACAGAAACTCCTGTCAGATGCTCTGAACACCCGTGTGAACAAAGCCTTAGATGACTGACTCTAAATAGCACAAACATGTTGCTATAACATAGATATCTGTATATCAACACTGAAGGGAAACCATTCAATATATGAGATCATTACAGCAGCCTGCTCAGTTATTTCCCATAGGTAAAGCTAGGTCAATTTCACTGTTAATTACATGTGAATGGTAAACCTTCCCTTATGCTTTTCCTTTAAAATGTAAACCTGGGAAAGTGTAATTAAGCTGGGGGTGGAAATGCATCAGTGGCCGGACTGGCTGTTTGCACTTAATATTTGTTGTGGTTTTTATTACATTTGATGAAGTGTAAAGCAGACGCTCACGGAAGTTAAACAAATCCATCACGAGAGCTCATCATTTTGTAGGTAAAAAATTAATTGCATCAAGCATGTCTTGGGATGAAAAAATAATAAGATCTGTAAGCTTTGCAAAATGGTGTACTTAGGTAATGTCATAACTGAGGTTTTTTTAATTCGCCCTTAATACACTATTGGCCTGCTATATTAGAGCCGTGGTGACTTTCTTTTTGCCATCAGCAATAAACGCTCTCAATTATAGGACCCTTTGAGACTCCTTGAACATGTTTAGAATCACTCAATGTAATTAACTGCCCTCCTCTCCGCCGGCCCTTCTGGTGGCAGAAATTAGAATTTTCTGTTGCCGTTCTGCAGATTTCTTTTGCTAATCAATCATGAGGGATCATGTCACACAGTCCAAGAAATTTCAGCAGCTCGGGACACCTGAAACCGTGCTGGGTTAATGGGCACGCTCAAACCCAAATGCTTCTTCTAATTGACTTGTCCACTTGCTCTCTGTTCATTCCACGAAACATTTGGCAGAACTGTAAATGATTCTGCTGTGCGGACTCAGCTATAATCAGAGAGTGAAAATTGCACAACAATAAAGGCAGTTCCCCCTGGAACCATGGTAAAAATAATCTCCTTAGAATGTTATGTTGTAATGCCGGAAAGCTATCCATCTTTATTGACAGCACATAAATGAAAATATATTGCAGCACTTATCTAACATGAATGATTTGTTTTCATGGGACATAACTGGAGTGAGAACTAGCTTTCTTAATGTTTCCTGCCTTTACATGGGACTTTAACGCAACCTTTATGGAAATGTAATAGAGTATGTCTTATCAAGTCTTCTGAAGATGGGACTGTAATATTGTACATTAATACTCAAATATGTGATAAACAACTGAAGATTTTATTCTAATATTAGTATACTATACATTAAAATATTTATCTATCATCTATCTGTCATCTGTCTATCCATCTATCCATCTTTCCATATATCCACCTACCTATCTTTCTTGGCATCTATCTATCTATCTATCTATCTATCTATCTATCTATCTATCTATCTATCTATCTATCTATTTTCTATCGATCTATATATCTATCTACCCATCTCCCCTGTGCTTTAAGTGAATTAAAGTGAATCTATTACAGATTTTTGCTAAACTATATAAGAGCAGAATGATGGGAGGACAGAGATCCTGATTCCAGTAATGTGTTACTTACTGGATTACATGTTGCATATCTTATAAAATCCTTGCTGCAGATCAACCAGTTTTCTGAATGCTGATGTCACGACCAACACAGTTAAGTCCAGCGAATGAAACAACATATACCAACAACGGGATGAAATGTGGTGAGGAAGGCCCTAACTGTAGGGAACAAGGGATGAGGCACCTCCTCAACTCCAACGTGTGCCTGTCCCTAAACTCCCCTTACGCCCTAAGTGGGTCCTTCCCCCTGCCGCCATCATGTGCTTAGTCCCTGATTGGCACCTCACTATTTCCTGGCTAGTACACTGGCTGGCAAGGACGCTAGACTCACCACTGCAGATGGTAAACAACACAGGAAGAGGGACAACAACAAGACAGACAGAAAAAGGGGAAATAGAACTTAACATTGTCCCTGCTGTAAAGCACCACATAGCAGAGGATTAGGAACTAGGAAAACAAACTCCACGAAAACAGCACATTCACCACTGAAACCAGAGAGCTCTTTACTCCAGGCTGGTCTTCATAGATTACTCTATCACCGACAGTCAACTGATGGGTCATGTGACTTTCTAAAGGATAGTGGAAGTGGTCACCACCCACATCAGCTGACTAGCAGCAAAGCAGCTGACAGCAAGGAAACTGACATTAACCTTTGCTGGCGCTAAAGGAAAAAAGCTAATTAAATTATAGCGAAACCAGAGCTGTCACATGTATTGTGACAGCTGAGCTCTGTATAACCTGTGCACACTACTCAGTGGCAGCTTTCTGTGAACATTGTTTAATGGTAGAAAGCTGAGTCTTTGTTGATAGAACTGTGATTTTATCAAAATTACTGCAAGCAGCTCAGTAATTGATACATCCATTAGAATCAGATTCTTTGTCTCTACATCAAAACTATGCTCAGATTAGGTGCAAAAACTGTTGACAGAATTACTTTAAAAAAGGTTGTTCTTTTCATATGAATGGAATGTTTCAGCCTCTTTGTGAGGTTTTTATCAAAGGGTATAATAGAATATATATCCAAGACATTGGATGGTGGGTGGAAAGCAGTAGACAAATTGACAGTAACTCTTAAAGCTGTACAGAAGCTTTTCCAAAATCTTGATGTAAACTGAGCACCTCTATCAGAAATGACATTGTCAGGAATTCTGTGCAGCCTAAATACAGTACAGACCAAAAGTTTGGACACACCTTCTCATTCAAAGATTTTTCTGTATTTTCATGGCTATGAAAATTGTAGAATCACACTTAAGGCATCAAAACTATGAATTAACACATGTGGAATTATACATTACACTTTACAAAAAAGTGTGAAACAACTGAAAACTTGTCTTATATTCTAGGTTCTTCAAAGTAGCCACCTTTTGCTTTGATTACTGCTTTGCACGCAGAAAAGGTGAACGGATGGACTGCACATGCCTGGTTCCCACCGTGAAGCATGGAGGAGGTGGTGTGATGGTGTGGGGATGCTTTGCTGGTGACACTGTTGGGGATTTATTCAAAATTGAAGGCATAGTGAACCAGAATGGCTACTACAGCATCTTGCAGCAGCATGCTATTCCATCCGGTTTGCGTTTAGTTGGACCATCATTTTTTTTTTAACAGGACAATAACCCCAAACACACCTCCAGACTGTGCAAGGGCTATTTGACCAAGAAGGAGAGTGTTGGGGTGCTACGCCAGATGACCTGGCCTCCACAGTCACCAGACATGAACCCTATCGAGATGGTTTGGGGTGAGCTGGACCGCTCACCGCTTCAATTTTGAATTAAAATCCCCAACAGTGTCACCAGCAAAGCACCCCACACCATCACACCACCTCCTCTATGCTTCATGGTGGGAACTAGACATGTAGAGTCCAGCCATTCACCTATTCTGCGTGCAAAGCAGTAATCAAAGCAAAAGGTGGCTACTTTGAAGAACCTAGAATATAAGACATATTTTCAGTTGTTTCACACTTTTTTGTAAAGTGTAATGTATAATTCCATATGTGTTAATTCATAGTTTTGATGCCTTCAGTGTGATTCTACAATTTTCATAGCCATGAAAATACAGAAAAATCTTTGAATGAGAAGGTGTGTCCAAACTTTTGGTCTGTTCTGTATATATTTGACTATTTATTCTGTGGTTTGTTCAATGGTAGAAATCCCTTTAGTTGGAATAAAATGGGCCATCTTTGTGAGCCGATCCACACACAACAAGGATAACAGCAATCTCTTTATAGGGAGGTAGGTCCATGATAAAATCCATTGAGATTGATCAACAAGTCCTGGATGGAACTGAAAGAGGTTGAAGGAGTCCTAGAGAAGAGGATTGTGGCATCTAGTTACATGCACATGTTAAACAGGAGTTAACATATTTTATCACATCCTTCCTACAATTAGGCCACCAAACAGAACGATGCAGTAGTTCGTGAGTTTTCATGACTCCAGGGTGTTCTACAAGTTTGGAATCATGGACAAGTTTGAGGACTTCAAGTTGAGAAGATTCGGGGACATATATTTGGTGGTTCTTCATCCAAAACCGCTCTTTAAACGAAAGATCAATGTCTTTAGAAAGTTGGTTAAGAAAAAAATCATCTTAATATCCATCTTTGTTCTTCGTTAAAAATTCTTTGATGTACAGAATTCCCCCCCAAAATTTTGGATGTAGGATGGAACAGTCAGTATTAGACCTCTCCTGAGGTTTTCGTAAATATCCTGGACAGAGCATCAGCCTTGCCATTTCTTGAAACAGGCCGATAAGAAATTATAAAATTAAACCTGAAGAAAAAGAAAGGCCAAACGTGCTTATCTTGCAGACTTCTTAGCTGTACAGATGAATTCTAAATTTTTATGGTCAGTAAGGACAGACACCAGATGATTGGCCCCTTCCAAAAGATGTCTCCATTCAGAAAGTCAACTTTAATAGCTAAAAGTTGTTTATTTCCAATGTCATAGTTTTTTTCTGCAGATGACATGGTACGAGAAAGGAATTTACATGGATGAAGTTGCATCTTTTCTCCAACTCACTGTGACAAAATGGCTCCCACTGCAGAGTCTGAGGTGTCTATTTTGACAACAAATAATAGTTCAGGATTTTCACAACAAATAATAGTTCAGGATTTTCATGAACTAGTAATGGTGCCTAAGTAAAAATATAGGAAAGATGTGTATCTTCGTACTGTGTTAGCCAGTAGATAGAAAAATATTTAGACTTGAGAGTCCTCAGTGGTTGATACCTTTTAATGGCTAAGGGTATGCCACACTAAACAATATCGCTACGGATCGCTAAAAACGTCACTATTTAGCGATCCGTTAGCGATGTTGTTCAGTGCGGCAGTGCCAGCGACGAGCTTCCTGCTGTGATCTCGCTCGTCGCTGAATCGCTCCGGACCCTATTTCATCGGGCGCTCCGCTGGGTAAGTATCTTACGCTGGTGGCACCTTTTCTTAGCGATTAGCGTACTTTGTACGCTAAAGTCGTAAGAAGATCGCTAACGGCGATAGGTCGTTAACTATATCGCTAAATGCGGCAGCTTTAGCGAATAGAAACAATCCGCTAGCATCTCATAGTATGCAACCTAACGAGATCGCTAGCGGGATTGTTTAGTGTGGCAGTACCTAACTGAAAAGATGTAACAAATTGCAAGCTTTCAAGACTACTCAGTCTCTTCATGAAGAACTGAGTAGTTCGAAGCTTGCAATTTTACCATCTTTTCAGTTAGCCATTAAAAGGTATCAACCATGAGGACTCTCAAGTCTAAATATTTTCTAAGTAAAAAGTCTTTAGTTTGTCAAAAGCACTTTTGCCTCTGGAGACCAGGAAAACACTTTGGTTTTCTTGTGAGTCAAGCCATTGTAAAAGATTTGAAAAGATTTATGAACTTCTATAAAATTTGCAAATCTATAAAGCGCTGAATGTCTTTTAGATTTCTTGGGGTAGGTCAGTCAACTACCGCTCCGACTTTATTGGGATCTATTCTCAAACCTTCTGGGGAGAGAATATATCCTGGAAATTCAGTCCTTTTTTGTTCAAATTCACATTTTTCGAGTTTTATATAGAGATGATTCTCCTGTGGGCAGGGGTGAACCTAGCCTTTCTGCTGCCTGAGGCGAACTGCAAAATGGCGCCCCCCCATAGTTAAATCAGTACAAATAAATCTGGTTTACTCTTTACTAGCCTAACCTGACGCACATGTAAAATACATACACTTTTAAATAGGAATATATTTGAAACATCGATCTTTACACTTCTTCAGGGATCCAATGCCGCCTGAGGCGAAGAGATCAACTTGCTTCATTTTAGGTGCGCCCCTGGCCGGGGAACTGAGCTTACTGTAGCGCTTCTTCCCCAGCGGCCGTCCGTGTGGTACTGATGCAGCACACAGTTGCCACACGTATTACACACACAGACATGGATATCTCCACTAACGTTTTTTCCGGTACCTGAAAAATCAGGATGTGAGAAACCAGCCTAAGGCCACTTTCACACGTTCAGTATTTGGTCAGTATTTTACCTCAGTATTTGTAAGCCAAATCGGGAGTGATGAGAAATCCAGAAGTGATGACGTGTTTCTATTATATTTTTCCTCTGAGTGTTCCACTCCTGGTTTTGGCCCACAAATACTGAGGTAAAATACTGAACGTGTGAACGTGGCCTGATAGAGGGCCTCTGCCACTTCTAACTTCCCGCAGACAGAAGTTGCAGTCACAAGATGGTGCCGATAAAAGGTGGAGACGGTGACTTTATACACAGGAGCTCTGTATATAGTGTAGTGTACAGGTAATACAGTGATCACTGGTGACATTATACACAGGAGCTCTGTATATAGTGTCAGTGTACAGGTAATACAGTGATCACCAGTGACATTATACACAGGAGCTCTGTATATAGTGTCAGTGTACAGGTAATACAGTGATCACCAGTGACATTATACACAGGAGTTCTGTATATAGTGAGAGGGGAAAGAAAGAAAGAACAGAGAGAGAAAGAAAGAGAAAGAACAGAGAGAGAAAGGAAGAACAGAGAGAAAGAAAGAGGGGAAAGAAGATAAACAGAGAGAAAAAGAAAGAACAAAGAGAGAAAAAAGAAGATAGAAGGAGGAGAGAAAGAAAGAACAGAGAAGAAAGAAAGAAAGAGAGAGAAAGAAAGAAAAGAAAGAAAGAAAAGAAGAAAGAAAGAGAAAGAAAGAAAGAAGAAAGAAAGAAAGAAGAGAAAAAGAAAGAAAGAAAGAAAGAGAAAGAAAAAGAGAGAGAAAAGAAGGGGAAAGAAATAACAGAAGAAAGAAAGAGGGGAAGAAAGAAGAAGAAAGAGAAAGAAAGAGAAAAGAAAGAAAAGAAGAAGAAGAACAGAGAGAGAAAGAAGAACAGAGAGAGAGAAAGAAAGAACAGAGAGAGAGAAAGGAAGAATAGAAAAAGAAAGAACAGAGAGAAAGAAAGAGGGGAAAGAAAGTACAGAGAGAAAGAAAGAGGGGAAAGAAAAAACAGAAAGAAAGGGGAAAGAAAGAACAGAGAGAGAGAAAAAAGAAAGAAAGGAGAGAGAAAGAAAGAACAGAGAGAGAAAAAGAAAGAACAGAAAGAAAGGGGAAAGAAAGAACAGAGAGAGAAAAAAAAAGAAATGAGAGAGAAAGAAATAACAGAGCTAAAGATGAACAGAGAGAGAAAAAAGAGAGAATGGAGAGAGAAAGAAAGAACAGAGAAAGAGAGAAAGAAACAGAGAGAAAGAAAGATTCTATAAAGATACTATAGCAGCCCGGCTCCCATTGTAGCGCCCACCTGACCCCCCTGGTGCAGGACATATCGTGATCCACTCACATGGCCGACATCCCTGATTCCAAGGCTATCCCGCTGTCGGAGGAGGCCACGGTGATGAATCTGAAGCATTCCCTGAAGTGCCTCCATGGTTCCGTCACAATCTCCTCACGAAATTACCTAATTTCCGGTCAGCTTCCAGCACATCACTTCCGGTGGAACGTCACATGTGAGTTTTAAAGTGCTCCTCGGGGCTCCGCCATGTACTCCTGTGTCCACTGGAAAAGTAAGCTCCTGGCTGGGACAGCGTGCAGACTCTCTCTCAAAATCGGGATTGTCACGCTGGATCTGGGACGGTTGGGAAGTATGAATGCTCCCCACCATACACCGACCTCGTACATGCACGGCTCTGCACACTTCATACACACATGGCTCCACTTTGTATGCCTCGTACACATGCGGCTCCACACACCTCGTACACACACAGCTTCCCCACACCTCGTACACACGCGGCTCCGCTCCGTACACCTTGCATACATGTGGCTCCGCTCCGCAAACCCCACACACATGCGGCTCCACTCCATACACTTCATACACACAGGGCTCCATTCCATACACCTCACACACGCATGGCTTCGCTTCGTACACCTTGTACACACACAGCTCCGCTCTGCACACCTCGTACGCACAAGGCTCCGCACACCTCGTACACATGTGGCTCCGCTCCGAACACCCCATACACATGCGGCTCCGATCCGTACACCTCGTACACACACAGCTCTGCTACATCCACCCTTTAAACCCCTCCTAACCCCACACATAAACATCCCTCATCCAGCACCATGACAACCAGCACAGCAGAGTCCTGTATACAGTGAGGGCAGCCCATGATCATGTGACACATGACTCCTTCCCCCCTGTGACCTCATCACAGGTCCTATGAGCACAGAGCAGCAATACATGAGCAACAAGAGCCGATGCAGAAGAGGAGAATCTGCCGCCTCCTATCTTCAGGGAAGGACCGCCGCCTGAGGCAGAAAGCTCAACTCGCCTCATGGTAGTTGCGCCCCTGCCTGTGGGCATTCCAGGACTAACTGGACATGCCTGCGATGGTCCTCCAAGGAATATGAAAATATAAGAATGTCATTGAGAAAAACAACATCAAATTGATC
This sequence comes from Oophaga sylvatica, assembly GCA_033576555.1. Taxonomy (NCBI): domain Eukaryota; kingdom Metazoa; phylum Chordata; class Amphibia; order Anura; family Dendrobatidae; genus Oophaga; species Oophaga sylvatica. The sequence goes on from JARQOD010000003.1 coordinate 465,335,955, forward strand.
CAAGAAATCTCAAAAAACATAACTAATGAAGTGCTGAAAGGTGGCAGTGGTGTTGCTAAGGCCAAAAGACATAACCAGGTATTCAAAATGTCCATGTCTTGTTCTAAAGTCGGGTTTCCACTCATCTCCTGGGGAAATTCGTATGAGATTATAGATCTAGTTTGGTAAAAATCTTGCAGAATACAGTCTCTCCAGCAACTCAGGAATCAAGGGGAATGGGTAGCGATTTTTAATGGTAATCTTATTTATTTCCCTGTAATCAATACAGGGTTGAGTCTTTCTTTTCTACAAAAAACAAGGGTGCTTCAGCTGACGAAGAAAAGGTTGAATGAAGCCTTTCTCTCTATTTTCGTCTAGGTATTCTTTTATTACTTTCAATTCTGGTTCAGAAAGATTGTAAATTCACCCAAACGGAATGGATGCTGCAGGAAGAAATTCAATGGGACAGTCATAGAAATTATGAAGAGGCAGATGATTGGCTTTCTTCTTATTGCAGACCTCAGCTGTTACTGAGATGGCAATGTATCATAATTCTCATGAGAAATCTCAGATACTTGAATTTGTTTGCATACAGATAAATTAACATGGCAACTGTTCTAAGTTCTCAAAGGGAAAGGTAATGGTCCCAGTTGATGGAAAGGTTATGGATTGAAAAGCAGGGAATTCCTAGAATAACTGGGCATTTTGGAAAGGAAATAAGATGAAAACTAACATCTTCACGATGATTTGGTTCAATACGAATTTCAAGTTCAATTGTCTTGTGAGTAACAGGTCCGGAAGATAAAGGTGATTCATCCACTATTTCCATATCATTTGGCATTGATTTAGTCCTTGCAATGTTATTATCAAGTGTAAATTGTAAGTCCATAAAATTCCCTCCTGCTCCAGAATCTAAAATGGCAGAGTATTGAATTTGCTTTAGCTTCCGATTAGGACCTGAATGGGAACAGCAAAATGAGACAATGGTGATTGCTCTTGGCCTTTATTCTGCATTAAAGATGAGATGGTCTGCACAACAGGATCTGGCCATTCAGAAAGGTCTTAATCGCTTCAGTGTTGTCATTTATGAAGGCTATAGTCCTTTTATTAGGACAGTTAAATGTAAAATGTCTAGATCCCCCACAATAGAGGCATAAATTTTATGTACGTCACCTCTCCATCTCTACTGCAGAGAGAGGTTTTCGGATTACATCAATTTGCATAGGTCCAGCACACTTTCCATTTTGTATTGTTTTTTTAATGCTGATTGAGTAAAGGAGTAATTAGGGGTATTTCCAAATACTCGCAGTCTTTCCTTTCTTCGTTCCGTGAGTCTCAGATCAATTTGGTCCACAATTGATTAAAGTAAAATCCTCTAAATTTTGAGGGCTCTTAACCCTTGCAAAACTGAAAAAATCCTCAGAAATAATATGATGATCTCTTCCAAACATAGTAAAGTAACAAGAGGCACTGGGATATTGACGGGGCACTGAAGCTATGTGAAGTGTTGACTGGGTAACAGGTCCAGTCAGCTGACCAGGTCATGTGAACGAGTGATGTGCACGGTGAGCAACGCCTCCACTATGATGCTGCAACATGACAGTCACGAGCAAGGACATTCATTAGGTGTATTAAATGTAGCCTACACAACAACTACTGTACTATATAAGACACACTGATTCGCCATATCTGTACCTCCTGATGAAATTGCAGAGGCGGTGAAACGCTCATCGAGGTGTAAGCAGCTGTGCGGCATTTCCCTTATCTTGGACCATACATACATGCTGTGCAAGATTTATGCCCAGTGATCCACACAGAGCACTAGTGCATATAATGAGTACTTGTCGTGAGTACACTATTAATGTCAACTTGGTCACCTTTTTACAACTCTGCAAGCTAAACCTGCCTTACTACCTGTATGCCTATTGACACACAATGGCAACAGTATTGGTATCCTACCTATCATAGGTTCATATTTGGGTCAGCTGCAGTAATTGTATTTGTTAATAACAATATTAAATATACCATTGATACTTATTATTAGATTCCTTCATGCCTGTCTGTGATATAGTTTTACAGCATCATTGCTTGTCCTTCCCTTTTTTCAGATTATTGTTATATATCTATTTTCTTAATATTATGCTATTTAACTTTAAATAAATATATTACTTTACATTATCCTATGTGATCTCCTTCTTTTTGCTCTGTTTTGGTTATTCTCAACCCTCGCAAGTTCATACTTTATTAGCTCTGATAATACTCAACGAAATTGACCCCTCTGGGCAGCTAATCTCCATGTGGTGTCTGCCACCCAGTGGCAAAATTCTGAGGTATATTCAGCTACAGAGTTCCGCCTTTGATGTAAATTATGCAAATTGGTTTCAGCGGTAGCACAACGATTCAGGTCATCAAATACTAGATCTATAGCTGTGATGAAGGAAACTAAGTAATTAAGTAGGTCTTTTCCATGCAAGAGCCTCAGCAGTCTCGAGATTAATGATGAAAATAACCTTTTTCCTGTCACTGGTAAATGGAGAAGGTTACATCTGGAAATAGAAACAACATTAAGGAATACATGCTAATGATGACGATCCCCTCTGAACTTTGCAAGCAGCGGCATGTGTGCATTTGATTCTGGGCCTGAGTTGCACAAATCCAGAGTTTGCCGCTGTAACTCAATTATTTTCTTCGGATCCAACACCTGTGTTTGCAACTTGCGAGATTATTCTGTTATGAACTGACCTAAGTTGGAGTAGTGGTATTGCAACCATTGAGGACAGCACCGGCAGGATCAGGAGATTACAGGGTGGAGCCAATCAGTAACTCAGGGTGGAGACAATCAGGAACAACACAGCTACTAACATGTGGGTTAGCAAGAACTGTCCAGCAAGCTGAACAGCTCAGAGGGAAGAGCTGCTATCTGGTACACAAGAGCTGCTGGGTTTGAATCTTGACACTGGTATTTTGAGGTCTATCCACAGATTTTCAATGATATTCAGATCATTTACTTTTTTTAAAATTATGCCAGTAACTTCCCTCACACATATCTTATTTTTATTATATATATATATCTATAATATATAGATATATATATATAGATATATATATCTATATATATATATGTGGACTGTGGAGGATGTAATACAGTATATAAGGGGCTGGGTTGGCCATAATAAAATGTATAAGGGGCTACGGGGAGCATATTACTGTATATAAGGGGCTGTGAAGGCAATAATGCTGTATACAAGGGGCTGTAGGTGCCATAATACTACAAAAAGGGAGCTGTGTAGGCCATAATACTATATATCTTGAGCTGTGTGGGCCTTTAATACAGTATATTAGGAGCTGTGAGGGCCACAATACTGCATACAGTGAGTTTTTGTAGATTGGGAATAGATGTGATGATGCTGGAAATATGAGAAGTCAGATGTGTCTTTCATTTAAATTCTACAGTCGAGTTGTGGTTGTAAAAAGTCATCATGACACTCTGGGCCAGACGAAAAAGATGAGTAAAGTGAACCCTGTCGCCAAAAACGACAATCATCTGTAAGTCATTATGTTGTGTAAACCTGAACCGTAATCACTTATATACAGTATTCTGCAGAACTGTTATCTACCTCTATATGGTCACTGTATAGTTGTAATATCAGTATCAGTCTTCTTCTATAGACTGTTTTTTTTTATGTAGTAATAACGGGGGTGTATCTAGGGGTGTGGGCTGCTGTTCTGCCGCCTAATGTGGAGGTCCAAGATGTCTCCCAGGTGGCAGCATTTTGCCAGTCTTTGAGAATAGGATTTAGCCATTCTCCTTCTTGGCCAGCAGAGAATATGAAATACGCCAGTTCCCTGCACTCACTTGTACTCGCATCTTTCAGGACTGAGTAAAAACTGAATGTTTGACTGCCGCAACTTCCAGAGTCAGAGTGACATCAGCAGTGTGATCAGGTTATCTAATCATGCTGCTGACATCACACCTGCACTGCTCAGGAGTAAGTGATCCTACTGCGCCGGCGATGAGGTAAGAACATGTGGCATGCAGGACAACGAGACTTCTGCTCTCTTTCTGCCTGTATTCAAATGTACTTGCGCATTTCAATCATGAAACATATGAACAGTTTGGAGCCGGAAATGGAGCAGAGGCGTGCTCATCAGTCCCAGCTCTAGGTGCAACAGCGTGATGATGTCAGCATGCCTCTGGCCTCATCACTCTGCTTCTTACTGCACAGTGATGATGGGCACCAGTAAGTGCTCCGTGGAGGAGCTGAAGATTAAGTGATTAAAGATTAAGTCATTTCAGATCAGGGGATTGGGAGGAGGGAGGGTTTTGGTGCTCATATAGGGCACAGTATGCAACAATCGGAAGATTATGGGTAAAGAGGAGGAGATTGTGAAAGGACAGACTACAGTATAGCGAGAGACAGTGGGGTGGGGGACTCTATGTAGATAGACGGCTTGGATAGAGAAAAGGGAAGTATGCGTGGATCTCTTGTAGAGAGGGGCATTGTGGGGCTTTCAGTCATGAAGGCGTTCCAACACATTTCTATCACCACACAATACAAGTGAGTGGCTGTAACCATGACTCAATACTGACTGACAGCCAGCTCTGTACTGATGCACTTCTGAGCCAGCTGTAAGTTCTAGGGTGTCATTACAGTCGCCGCTTACTGTGTATGGAAAACGTGTTGAAACGCCCCCATAACTTAAAGCTGGAGGCTACCCGGAGAAATTAAGTTTGTTTCCTTCTGGTAGCTGCGCTTTCAATGCTGCAGCCGGGCAACTTTACAACGCTATTAACCAGCAGTTTATAAGTATAGCTACAGGTTAATAACATTTGTGGACATTACAGGTTCTCATAAGGATAGGGAGAGTGTTGCAGCTATAACAATTAATGGTGGACAGTATGCCAGTACCACTACTGTCCTCCCATATTAGTTTTAATGATGGACATTGTGGAGACAATATTTTATAGGCACAGGCAGTGTAGAGGGCATGCACCATAAGAGAGAGACTGTGTGGGGTTCACATTTCGTGCAAGGAGCCAAGTGAGGGGCAATCATTTAATCAGGGGTATAGCATAGGGCAGATATTTGTATTTAGGAGAATTATAATGACACTATTATTGTTAAGGGCACCATGTCGGATGTGCTGCAGAAGACTGGAGAAGATGGAAGTCTGCAGAGATGAGCTGTGTCTAGACCCAGTGTTACTATGCTATTTTAATTGTTTGCTAATTTTTTCTTTTTTACAAGGTTCTAATAAATGATGTTTTACTTATTTTTGTGGTTGCTGGATTTTTACTCTTTTCTAAGACTGACTCAGGAGCCAACCTGATGCCTTGGTGCACCATGTCCTCATCAAAGCACTCTTCATACAGGTGAGATGATGTTTTTTCTCCTTATTCACAGGTGAGAAGGTATACTTAAATGTTTGGCCATGCCATGATGTACCAAATACCTGTACTTGGTTTGAACAATATTTTTGTGCTGACTGAGTCCCTTTAAGCACATACTGGGAGATATAGATTCATACAAAGCAACTGTACATGGAGCTGACCTGACATTACAATTGATCACTGTACTGGGCTTGACGATGTAGTCATATACCATTCTGGTGATGTATTTATATACTGATGGTGGTTATTGTGATGTATTAATTTACTGTTGGTGGTTCTGGTGATGTATTCATGTCTGATGATGGTTCTTGTGATGCATTTTTGTACTATTGGTGGTTCTGGGGATTTATTTCTGTACTGTTGGTAGTTTTTATGATGTATTTATGTACTGATTATGCTTCTGGTGATGTATTCATGTTCTGATGATGTTCTGGTGATGTATCCCTGTACTGATGGGGGTTTTAGTGATATATTTATATACTGATAGTGGTTCTGGTGATTTTTTTCTGTACTGATTGTGGTTCTGGTGATGTATTGATGTACTGATAATGGTTGTTGTGATGTGTTCCAGTACTATTGGTGGTTCTGGTGATGTACTATTGTAAGCTTGCGAGCAGGGCCCTCATTCCTTTTGGTATCTGTTTTGATCTGTGTTTATTGTTATGCTGTAATGTCTATTGTCTGCACAAGTCCCCTCTATAATGCAAAGCGCTGCGGAATATGTTGGGCCTGTAGAAATAAAATTATTATTATAATAAGCACAGTGATGTCACAGTACAAAGATAACATGGAAATATCACAGTGCAGAAATAACAAACATAGTGCAATAATGTCACAGTACAGAGCTAAGAGCTCCAGAATTTTGGCGTGAAAGCTTTGTTTATAAAAACAATTGAATAGCACTCAGATGTGCTGTGCGTTTTCTGACTGGGAGCCTTGTGAAACCTCCATCAGATTTTTCTTCGTACACAAGAAAGCTGATGAAACTCTGCAGCAAAAACTGACACAAAAAATAAACTCTGATGAGAATCCGATCCAAACCTAAGATGAAACTCACACCATTTTTTGCTTACTATGAAAGTCACTGATATATGAATGATCTTTTAGTATGTCAACTGATCACTTTATCCAATATTACATCACTTATGTAGGTGGCTTAAATATATATAGGCTTGCAGCAGATTTCCTGGGCAGTGGAGGAGGGTTGCAAAGTGCTGTGAATTCCTTTTCAAAGAAACATACATAAGATAGTATGGAGATTAGCAATTGCGGTTATTAGACTTTTATGTTTTCTCTTTGAGCATACATAAGAGGAAAGCATTTCTTGCTTGTACAGTAAACAAATTATTAAAACGGAAGTACTTTTAACAAATGTCGTGCTTGAAAAGTTACTCATTGATAATTACCAGCAGCTAAGAGGACACTCAAGTAATTATAGCAATTCATATCTGCCGAAGAGTTTCATAGTATTCTGTGAAACTTGGAACAGCAGTAAGATACTTAAATCAGGTGATACACTTAATCATTTTAACAGTATTCCCTCTACTTTCTAGAAATATTAAAGTATCATACTCACTTGTGTATTTTAATCAGTATTCAGCCACACTGTTTTCCTAAACCTTTTCATTATACTTTTTCTTTGTGTCTACTCCTGTTTAACTGTCAAATTACAAATACAGTCATGGACAAAAGTTTTGAGAATGACACAAATATTATATTTTCACATGATCTGCTGCCCTCTGTTTTTTATGTGTGTTTGACAGATGTTTTTATCACAGACAGAAATATAATTGCAAACATATGAGTAACAAAAGCTTATATTGACAGTTAGAATGAGTTAATGCAGCAAGTCAATATTTGCAGTGTTGACCCTTCTTCTTCAGGTCCTCTGCAATTCTCCCTGGCATGCTCTCAATCAACTTCTGGACCAAATCCTGACTTTTAGCAGCCCATTCTTGCACAATCAATGCTTTCATTTTGTCAGAATTTTTAGGTTTTTGTTTGTCCACCCGTCTCTTGATATTGACCACAAGTTCTCAATGGGATTAAGATCTGGGGAGTTTCCAGGCCATGGACCCAAAATCTCTATGTTTTGTTCCCTGAGCCATTTAGTTATCACCTTTGCTTTATGGCAAGGTGCTCCATCATGCTGGAAAAGGCATTGTTGATCACCAAACTGCTCTTGGAGGGTTGGGAGAAGTTGCTCTTGGAGGACATTCTGGTACCATTCTTTATTCATGGCTGTGTTTTTAGGCAAGACTGTGAGAGAGCCGATTCCCTTGGCTGAGAAGCAACCCCACACATGAATGTTTTCAGGATGCTTAACAGTTGTCATGAGACAAGACTGGTGGTAGCACTCACCTTGTCTTCTCCGAACGAGGCGTTTTCCTGATGTCCCAAACATTCAAAAGGGGATTCATCAGAGAAAATAACTTTACCCCAGTCCTCAGCAGTCCACGGCCTGTACCTTTTGCAGAATATCAGTCTGTCCATGAAGTTTTTTTCTGGAGAGAAGTGGTTTCTTTGCTGCCCTCCTTGAGACCAGGCCTTGCTCCAAGAGTCTCCGCCTCACAGTGCATGCAGATGCACTCACACCTGCCTGCTGCCATTTCTGAGCAAGCTCTGCACTGCTGGTAGCCCGATCCCGCAGCTGAAACACTTTTAAGAGACAGTCCTGGCGCTTGCTGGTCTTTCTTGGGCGCCCTGGAGCCTTTTTGGCAACAATGGACCCTCTCTCCTTGAAGTTCTTGATGATGCGACAGATGTTGACTGAGGTGCAATCTTTCTAGCTGCGATACTCTTCCCTGTTAGGCCATTTTTGTGCATTGCAATGATGACTGCAAGTGTTTCTTTAGAGATAACCATGGTTAACAGAAGAGAAACAATGATGCCAAGCACCAGCCTCCTTTTAAAGTGTCCAGTAGTGTTGAGCGATACTGCTCGATATCTAAAAATATCGGATCGGAATGGTATCGCCGATATCACTAAATATCGGCGATATCCGATTCCGATACCGGAAGTCCCATGTAAGTCTATGGGAACAAAATATCGCAACTAAAAAAAAACCTTTATTTCCTTGTAAACACTAAATATACACACATAGAATACATATATATATATATATACATGTCATTGTGACATATATATACATATATGTATAGTTTATACACTTCTACATAGTAAAATAGCCTCTGATTCAATTGCCGGGTAAAGCCGGCTTCTGTGAAAAGACAGAAGCACCCGACATGAAATGACACTTGGTGTACATAGGGTCAACCATGTCTTTTCATGTCGTTTGCTATCTGATTTGCACAAACAATTACATCAGTCTATGTGTGCAAAATTTCACACCTGTAGGGGTTAATTAAAGGTGTAAATTCGTTGTAAAAAAACGGACTTTTTTGCTACGAATTTACACCTTTAATTAACCCCTGCAGGTGTGAAATTTTGCACACATAGACTGATGTAATTGTTTGTACAAATCAGATAGCAAAAGGACATGAAAAGACATGGTTAACCCTATGTACACCAAGTGTCATTTCATGTCGGGTTCTGCATTTTCACAAAAGCCGGCAATTGAATTAGCGGCTATTATACTATGTAGAAGTGTATGAACTATAAATAAAATATAATATATATGTGTCCACAAATTCAATGACATGTATTTATATATATATATATATATAATATATAATATATGAGGTGTAAAATTGTTTAAAAAAAAAAGCGTGGGCTCCCGCCCTATTTTCGCAACCAGACAGACAAAGCC
>JARQOD010000003.1:465345194-465507663 GCA_033576555.1 Oophaga sylvatica
GAAGAGGATCTGCAAGGAAGAATGCCAGAGGATCCCCAATCCAGGTGTGGAAAACTTGTCACATCATTCCCAAGGCTGTATTAGCTCAAAAGGGTGCTTCTACTCAATACTGAGCAAAGGGTCTGAATATTTATGACCATGTGATATTTTGTTTTTTCTTTTTTAATAAATTTGCAAAGATTTCTGCATTTCTGTTTTTTTCCATTAAGATGGGGTGAAGAGTGTACATTAATGAGAAAAAAATGAACTTTTTTGAATTTACCAAATGGCTGCCATGAAACAAAGAGAGAAAAATTTAAAGGGGTCTGAATACTTTCCGTAACCACTGTATATTATACAGTACAGACCAAAAGTTTGGACACACCTTCTTATTTAAAGATTTTTCTGTATTTTTATGACTATAAAAATTGTAAATTCACAATGAAGGCATCAAAACTATGAATTAACACATGTGGAATTATATACTTAACAAAAAAGTGTGTAACAACTGAAATTATGTCTTATATTCTAGGTTCTTCAAAGTAACCACCTTTTGCTTTGATGACTGCTTTGCACACTCTTGGCATTCTCTTTATGAGCTTCAAGAGGTAGTCACCGGAAATGGTTTTCACTTCACAGGTGTGCCCTGTCAGGTTTGTTTAATAAGTGAGATTTCTGGCCTTATAAATGGGGTTGGGACCAAAAGTTGTGTTGTGCAGAAGTCTGGTGGCTACACAGCTGATATTCCTACTGAATAGCCTGTTAGAATTTGTTAGAAAAAAGCAGCTAAATAAAGAAAAACGAGTGGCCATCATTACTTTAAGAAATGAAGGTCAGTCAGTCTGAAAAACTGGGAAAACTTTGAAAGTGTCCCCAAGTGCAGTTGCAAAAACCATCAAGCGCTACAATGAAACTGGCTCACATGAGGACCGCCCCAGGAAATGAAGACCAAGAGTCACCTCTGCTTCTGAGGATAAGTTTATCCAATTCACCAGCCTCAGAAATCGCTGGTTTACAGCAGCTCAGATTAGAGACCAGGTCAATGCCACACAGAGTTCTAGCAGCAGACACATCTCTACAACAACTGTTAAGAGGAGACTTTGTGCAGCAGGCCTTCATGGTAAAATAGCTGCTAGGAAACCACTGCTAAGGACAGGCAACAAGCAGAAGAGATTTGTTTGTGCTAAAAAACACAAGAAGTGGACATTCGACCAGTGGAAATTTGTGCTTGGGTCCAAAGCGATGCAGAAAAGGTGAACGGATGGACTCTACATGCCTGGTTCCCACCGTGAAGCATGAAGGAGGAGGTGTGATGGTGTGGGGGTGCTTTGCTGGTGACACTGTTGGGGATTTATTCAAAATTGAAGGCATACTGAAGCAGCATGGCTACCACAGCCTTTTGCAGCCGCATGCTATTCCATCTGGTTTGCGTTTAGTTGGACCATCATTTATTTTTCAACAGGACAATGACCCCAAACACATCTCCAAGCTGTGTAAGTGCTATTTGACCAAGAAGGAGAGTGATGGGGTGCTACACCAGATGACCTGGCCTCCACAGTCACCAGACCTGAAGCCAATCGAGATAGTTTGGGGTGAGCTGGACCGCAGAGTGAAAGCAAAAGGGCCAACAAGTGTTAAGCATCTCTGGGAACTCCTTCAAGATTGTTGGAAGACCATTTCTGGTGACTACCTCTTGAAGATCATCAAGAGAATGCCAAGAATGTGCAAAGCAGTCATCAAAGCAAAAGGTGGCTACTTTGATGAACCTAGAATATAAGACATAATTTCAGTTGTTTCACACTTTTTTGTTAAGTTTATAATTCCACATGTGTTAATTCATAGTTTTGATGCCTTCAGTGTGAATGTACAATTTTCATAGTCATGAAAATACAGAAAAATCTTTAAATGAGAAGGTGTGTCCAAACTTTTGGTCTGTACTGTATATTATTATTATTATTATTATTATTATTATTATATATATTTAGTTTTTATTTCCCATAGGGTCATGAATGTCCAATGGTTTGATTGATTGTACTATATACTGCAATACATTGAGATATTTAGTGTTACTGATGGTTTTTATTAAGCCCCCTAATTCAGTTCCCCTTCAGTAAGAGGACTAAGATGGTAATCACAGGTGTCTAATGCAGGCCCATGGTAATCCATCATGCTCCCTGTGATCACATAATAGGGGGGGAAATGGGGGTTGGTATGCACCGGTAAGATGATCAACTAAAAGAAGTTGTCAATTACTACCAGAGGCATTTAAAGTGTTTAACAACAGTGATCAGAGGCAGATGGTGGCTGTGAAACACTGCTGACATCTATTCAGTATGGAGCTGGCTCACCTCTTATGCTGCTCAATACACCCTGCACGCAACCTGACAAAAAATGTTTTGTAACAGGTTATTAGGGGTTTAAAGTATTTAAAACTTAAATATCCAGAATTGGATATAAATAAAGTGCTTTGTAGCAGTGCTTTCACGGCCAACATTCTGAGCTTCTTGAATTCCATGGTTAAAGTGCCAAGTTTTGTTGGTGAACCTTCTTTTTGGGGGCTGAGATAAGGGTGGTACACGACATGTAATAATATTCCTGTTTTGTTGTTCAGCTTTCACTATGATAAACCATTGTCAGCAGTGGAAACTATCAAGTACATTCCTAGCAATGTAATATTTGTAATAACATACTGAAACTTTGTGAAAAAGCTAAATAAAAATTAATTTAAAAAATGTTATTTTAACCCCTTTCTGACCTTTGACGTACTATCCCATCGATGTGACCTGGACCTGTCTGACCATGGATAGTACGTCATGAGCGATCGGCCGCGCTCACAGGGGCAGAGCGGACTATCGCGGCCTGGTGTCAGCTGATTCTCACAGCTGACACCCGGCACTCTATGCCAGGAGCTGTCACAGACCACTCCCGACACTTTAACCCCCGGAACACTGTGATCAAACATGATCACAGCGTTCCAGAGTCGGCAAAGGGGTTGACAGCCCCTCTGCCTTTGGATCGGAGATCTCGCTGCACGTCGCAGGGTTTCGATCGCTGCTATGGAGACCCAATGTCGTCATTATGACATCCAGGTCTCTAAAGCTGTGAAACTTCCTGTCATGCGCAGTGCATGTCAGGAAGTCTCACAGGTTAGTGTACAGAAGCTGCAGCACTGACAGCTTCTGTAGCATGCAGATGCTGCTTCATCTGCATGTTATAGAAGCGATCATTCTGCACAAAATCAAGGTCCCATAGTGGGACAAAGAATAAAGTAAGAATTAAATTTAAAAAATGTTTTAAATACTTGTAAAAATATTTTTAAAACTAATAAAAATAAATCAATATTTATTCTATCACTAAATCAATTTTGAATAAAAAAATCTGAACAATAAAAGTACACATATTTGGTATCGAAGCATTCGTAACGACCCAACCTATAAAACTGTCCCACTAGTTAACCCCTTTAGTGAACACCATAAGAAGAAAAAAAAAAGGCAAAAAACAATGATTTATCATCATATCGCCAACCAAAAAGTGGAATAACGTGATCAAAACGACAGATATGAATAACCATAATACCGCTGAAAACTTAATCTTGGCCTGCAAAAATTGAGTCATCAGTGTCAGTCAGTGTCAGTCAGTGTCATCAGAGAAAAAATAAAAAAGTTATAGCTCTCAGAATAAAGCAATGCAAAAACAAACACTTTTTCTATAAAATGGTTTTTATTGTATAAAAGCGCCAATACATAAAAATGACATAAATGAGGTATCGCTATAAACGTACTGACCCGAAGAATAAAACTGCCTTATCAGTTTTACGACACGCGGAACGGTGTAAACGCCCCCCTAAAAGAAATTCATGAACTGCTGGTTTTTGCTCATTCTGTCTCCCAAAAATCGGAATAGAAAGCGATCAAAAAATGTCAGGTGCAAACAAAAACGTCAACTCGTCCGGCAAAAAACAAGACCTCACATGACTGTGGGCCAAAATATGGAAAAATTATAGCTCTCAAAATGTGGTGATGCAAAAACTATTTTTGCAATAAAAAGCGTTTTTTAGTGTGTGACAACTGCCAAACATAAAAATCCACTATAAAAACCCGCTATAAATAGTAAATCAAACCCTCCTTTATCACCCTTAGTTAGGGGAAAATAATAAAATGAAAAAAGTATTAACTTTTATTTTCCCATTAGGGTTAGAGTTAGGGTTGGAGCTAGGGTTAGGGATGGGGCTAAAGGTAGGTTTGAGGTTAAAGTTAGGGTTAGGTTTGGGGCTAAATTTAGGGTTAGGGTTGGGGTTAAAGTAAGGTTAGGGCTAGGGTTGGGGATAAAGTTAGAGTTAGGGATAGGATTGGGGCTAAAGTTAGGGTTAGGGTTGGGGCTGGGGCTAGAGTTGGGGTTAGGGTTTGGATTACGGTTAGGGTTGGGATTAGGGTTAGGGTTGAGATTAAGGTTAGGTTTGTGTTAGGGTTAGGTTTGTGGTAATGGTTATGATTAGGGTTGGGATTAGGGTTAGGGGTGTGTTGGAGTTAGGGTTGGAGTTAGAATATGGGGGTTACCGCTGTTTAGGCACATCAGGGGCTCTCCAAACGTGACATGGCGTCTGCTCTCAATTCCAGACAATTCTGTGTTGAAAAAGTCAAATGATGTTCCTTCCCTTCCGAGCTCTGCCATGTGCCCAAACAGTGGTTTACCCCCACTTATGGGGTATCAGCATACTCAGGACAAATTTCACAAGAAATTTTGGTGTCCAATGTTCCTGCTACCCTTGGTAAAATAGAAAATTGGGGTGAAAATATCATTTTCATGAAAAAATGTGATTTTTTATTTTTTACAGTTAAAAACGTCTGTGAAGCATTTGGATGTTCAAAGTGCTCACCACACATTAAGTTCCTTAGGGGGTCTACTTTCCAAAATGGTGTCACTTGTGGGGGTTTCCACTGTTTAGGCACATCAGGGGCTCTCCAAACGCGACATGGTGTCTGATCTTAATTCCAGCCAATTTTGCATTGAAATTTCAAACAACGCTTCTTCCCTTCCGAGCTTTTCCATGCGCCCAAATAGTGGTTCGCCCTACATATGAGGTATCAGCATACTCAGGACAAATTGTACAACAAATTTTGGGGTCCAATTTGTCCTGTTACCCTTGGTAAAATAAAAAAAAATGGATCTGAAGTAAATTTTTTGTGAAAAAAAGTTAAATGTTTCTTTTTTTAAAGCATTCCAAACATTCCTGTGAAGGGTTAAAAGACTTCATGAATGTGGTTTTGAGCACCTTGAGGGGTGCAGTTTTTAGAATGGTGTCACTTTTGGGTATTTTCTATCATATAGACCCCCTCAAAGTGACTTCAAATGTGAGGTGGTCCCTAAAAAAAATGGCTTTGTAAATTTCTGTTCAACTTTTAACCCTTAAAACTTCCTAACAAAAAAAAATTTTGGTTCCAAAATTGTGCTGATGTAAAGTAGAAATATAAGAACGCTAACCAGCTCACCGGTTTGTAGAAGCACGGATCCTCCGCTTGATCAAACGTGAAGATACATGAGAAAATGAAGGAAAAAGGGATCCAGCTTCAATAAAATCTTCATCTTTATTGATTCATAAAAACATGAATAATGGCATGCTCCTTGACAAGCTCAGGACAAGGCCTTGTCCTGAGCTTGTCCAGGAGCATGCCATTATTCATGTTTTTATGAATCAATAAAGATGAAGATTTTATTGAAGCTGGATCCCTTTTTCCTTCATTCACTGATGTAAAGTAGACCTGTGGGAAATGTTATTTATTAACTATTTTGTGCGATATAACTCTGATTGAAGGGCATAAAAATTAAAAATTAGAAAATTGCACAATTTTAAAAATTTTCGCCTAAGTAACATTTTTTCACAAAAAAACATGTTCTATCGAGGAAATTTTACCACTAATGTGAAATACAATATATCACGAAAAAACTTTCTCAGAATCGCCAAAATCCGTTGAAGCGTTCCAGAGTTATAACCTCATAAAGGGACAGTGGTCAGAATTGTAAAAATTGGCCTGGTCATTAACATGCAAACCACACTCGGGCGTAAAGGGGTTAGAGTCCTAAAAAATGTAGCAGAGTGTAGATGACAAAAAAAACCTCCACCAGGCGCTATTGTAAAGAATAAATGTTTATTCAAGTCCTTAAAAATTCAGTAAAGAAAAACAAGGAGCCACCAGGTGCTCCTGTGAAGGATGATGGCCCATAAGTAGATATATAAGGCTACACGTTTCAGCACTGAACAGGCGCCTTCACCAGGCAGTATAACGGGTCCCTTGTTTTTTTCTGAACATATGCAACTGCATACTATACAGTATATACAATGATATGCACCCCTAAATGTACAGCTAAAAGACAACACTTTGGCATACATGCACATGTTTTTGTTTTAGTCTATGGACAAGACGGGAGTATTGCCTGGAACATACAGCAAGTGTAGCAAAAAATTAGACAGCTTTTTTATCCTGTAGGGACCTCGAACAATAACTGGTCAGTCTTTTGTGAATAAATCTAATGGAACATTTATGATGCCACATTGATTTCAGTATACTGTATGTTAGGGATCGAGTTTCCACTGCTGCACAAGTGGAATCTTGAGCCAGTCCCGCTGCAGTCCCCATCCATCTCCGGTCGCAGTGGAGCCTGCTCAGCAGAGACATCGGTCCCAGCGTCTCAGCTGGTTTAATACTGTGCAGAGGCTTGCTGCTGCCTCTCCTGGTTCCTCTATTGTAACCAGTGCTGGAGCAGGCAGCTCTGGGACTAAGTCCTCTGTTTCTCCATCTGAGCATGCCCATGACAAGATCTCCCATTGGAGATCAGGGGTCACATGCTCGATTACAGCAGTGACTCCCATTGGTCCTCCTGGAAGGTCCTGAAGCTGTTTGTGTTGTGGAGTAGTTTCCCATTGGTCCTTTCTGGAAGGTCTTGTAGTTGCTGCTGCTATAAAAGGCTTGCATGACCGCACGACCATGCGCTAGTATCAAACTTGTTACGTGCTTTGCGCCAATGTGGTCACGTACCCATGTGATTAGGGCTCGGCTGTAAAACGCCACTAGAATACCGGCACCTCCGGTGAGGAGTTTGTAGGCATGTGTTCAGGGCCCGGCTGAAATAAGCCTCTAGAATACCGGCTACTCCGGTGAGGAGATGGTTGTCTGCGTTTCTAACTGCATGACCACGGACTGCAATTTGCTCAGCAGTTATTTGTGTCTCCTGTGAGGTTAACAGGACACAGTCTCTATCACAGCGGCTCTGTGGAGTTACAGAGTCCGCTCATACCGCCATATAGTGCCACAGCATCTATGTCTGTGACTCTGTGGAATAACAGAGTGCGCTCATACCGCTAGTTAGCGCCATCTTACTAGCAGCAGGCTATGCCTGCACGGTGGACCCCAGGCTGCGAACGCACCTCTCATTTATTTCTATTAGGTGCGTTCCTCAGACCTTAACACTGCATTAATTTAAAACTGCGTAAATAAAAAATTTTTAAAAATATAATGGAAAAAAATAAAGTTTTGCTCCTACTTACGTTGTTCTTGCCACTCTTGCTCGTCATTTTCATTACGCTGACTTTGCAATTGCGCTCTCTTTAGACTCAGGTAGAGCTCTTTTGCCCGTAGTTCTTCTCTCTGGCGAATTTGTTCCTCACCCCTTCTCCGTTCCTCATCTTCCCGTTTCTAATCAAAGATAAAAATCTGCTAGAGTTCTATATTCTTACATCTCTTGAACATTACTTATGTAGCTATAATAATTTTAACCACTGTGTCTTTATAAATGCTTAAAAAATAAAATGCAGCAAAAAACACAACGTGTGAACATAGTCTATCTGTTACAGGTACAAAGTCTGAGAAAATAACTTTCAATTCATATGCAAATGAGAGGGCTTTCATTTGCATATTGGGATTCTTCCCCAGCTTCTGATCTCAATATGCAAATGAAGAGGATTAATGGTGCACCAAACTTTCAGCCATGCTGAGGGTGCATCAGAGCTTCCTCATTTCCAAGTAAATAAAAAATTATTTTCACTGACACTGCACTAGTAACAGGTACAGTGCCAGTTTGGTTGTTATAGGGGCTAAGTCTTCTACAGCACTGTATACAGCCTATTTGAAATGCATTTTAGGGGTTACGGACTGCCTTTAAACTATTCATCTGCTTACTAAGTAAATACCGTATATTTTTATCCAAAATATCTTAATCACCTGATTCCACCCAAAACTAGTTTTAGATGGCATTTTAAAAGAATCATGATTAAATTGTTTGAAACAATCTATCTGTCAGCCAATCAGCATAAGTGAATAGTAGCAGTAGATGTGCAGTCCAGGAATAGTATCCAGTGGTACAGGACACTGAACAATGAGAAGACAATGAAGTTGAATATATAAAATATCACCTATTAGGGTAGTGATTCAGTTTATTCCAGAAGTACTATAGACCAGAGTGACACTGACATTGGTTCAGTTTCAACTAGAAGTACTATAGACCACAATGTGACTGACAGTGGTTCAGTTTTCACTGGAAATACTGTGGACCTGAATGAGACTGACAGTGGTTAAATTTCCACTGTAGGTTTTATCGGACAAAATAGAACAGTAGTCAGTTCAAAAGACCAGACTTGCTGTCCATAGTTCAATTTGTTCAAAATACAATTTGTTCAAAATACAAATATGCACACATAAACAACAGAGGTATGCACCGGGGAGTGGAAGATGGGGTAAAACCAAAGTAGGAGAATAAAGGATATTATCACACACTCAAAACCTAGCAACAGTCACAGATATACCCAACGCCTTTCTCCAATAACCACCAGCAACAACCTCCTGCCATGCAGCAACAGCCAGTTTTGACAATGAGTGCTAGCCAGGACTCATTTTATATAGGAGATAGGAGTGGCTAACAGTGCACAGCTGAGCCTTAGCTACAGGAGCTTTCAATAGAGCATATTAACCCCTGCACTGCCAAAAGAAATTTACTCCATTTAATAAGAAGGTGAAGTGCTTCTATTCCAGGAGTAGGATAAATCTAATGCTGTGGTCTTCTGGATCCTCTCTGTCGAGGTAAACCCGTGACATCAAGTGAATAGTGTCAAATTGTGACTGCCTGTGACCTGCAACTGTGACAAGCAAGTCACAAAAAATCCAGTTGGTTCTGAATTCTTGAGATTTACTCATCACAGTACCTTACAATTTGCATTAAAATGCCATTCATCTGTATTACGCTACCATGTAACAGCTACACAGTGTGATCTTTGGCCCCGTGTCTTGGCCAAATTCACCTTGATATAGATTGGTTTTCTGCACAAGTGGGAGTACTTTCATTTTACAGAACACAATTTAAGAATTCTAGCAAAATATTCATTTTTCAGTCAATGAGCATAAAGTAGCCTCACATTATGTATGATCGTGATGCGTTCATCTAAACTTTCTGTAAGTGATATAACTCAGACCTCAGACCTCAGTAGAGAACCGTGAGTCGTTTATTATGCAGGCTGAAATGTTATTAACGTCTCATCTGTTTCCTTCTTACAGTATATTAACAGGTTTTTATTTGCATCTGTTCATTTAATCCTCTTCCTGTCTGCAGATTTAACAAACCTCAGAATCTAGAAAATGAAGCTAGGAGTTGGAGCTCTCCTGGTTTTTATGGTAACGGTTTAAAATAAGGCACATTAATGAATAGGTAAATTATAACGGGGTTCTGGGGAAAGTGCTACTTTAGCAGCACATTAGTTCAACATGATTAACATAGTTATAATGAACACTAAATGAGATTCTAATGATGTGAAGGAGTAAGGAGTCACTGAGAAAGAAAAGGAGAGGGCGGCTTGGCAGTTTTATGAGAATAGTTCATATGAGCGGAAGAACGTAGACTGCATTGTCGAAGTAATAAAAGGACAGAGATAACATGACCTGTAATATTGCGCTAGCAGGTGCTTAAACCCTGAAATTACAGTAAGGTCCCTGTGAGACCACATCATTTCATTTACTGGTTTAACTCCTATACTGCTCACTATGAACAATGTGCATCACTTCTAGACAGAAAAGACACTTCAAACAGTCATTGTTACAATAGTTTTGAGACCGGGCTTAATGTAATGTTTTAGAAAATGCAAAAATACAATTAGTGCAAAGACCATGGGAAAACGAGGTAAAACAAGACTTTCTGTACAGGTCGAGGAGTCATATGGTATTTTTAGTTGTGGGGAACATTAGCTGCATGCTGAAGACAAAACAAGATCAAATGCAGTCATAGACAATAACACAGAAGTGGCAATAAAATAATAACATTAAAATAAATACAAACCCTTTATGTCCAGGCAAAAATAAAAATCAACCCTTGCTTGGCAGACCATCAAAAAAACAATAGTCCCCCTGAGTACACAGGTGAACTACAAGCAAAGTACAAAAAAATAAACATAAGAAAGACTGCAAATCTTTCAAAACTCCACACTTAATCAGTCTACATTTAATTTGACCGCTGAGGGAAAACAGGCAAAGAAGAGAATGACAGGTCCACAATCTAAACCAACTTGTAGGGACAGACACTTTGAGTCAACAAGCAACATGTTTGGCACAGAGCATATGCATTTCTTTCTTTGGCCTGACTCATACAAGTCAGATGGGAGTGTTCTGTCACCAACCTGAAGTGTCAGACAGACAAGTAAAATCTTGTTGATTCTAGGGACCATATGTTATGGGTTGCGGAATGCACCAAATAAATATAAATAAAAGGTGCGTTCGCAGACTGGGGTCCACCGTGCAGGCAGAACCTGCTGCTAGTAAGATGGTGCAGTAGGTGGTATGAGCGAACTCTGTTATCCCGCAGAGTCGCAGATATGGACGCCGTAGCACTATATGGCGAAGTGAGCAAACTCTGTTACTCCACAGAGCCGCTAAACAAAAGTATGTGGCGCTATATGGCGGTATAAGAGAACTCTGTTGCTCCACAGAGTCGCAACCTAAACGCTGACTAATAGCGATGTCCACGTGCCGCCACCGGGTTACGTTCGGACTGCGCAGCTTCAATATAAAGTAGTCAGCAATGCACACAGCACACTCCTCACCGGAGATGCTGGCATACTAGGGTCTATACAGCCAGAGCCCTGAACCCATACACACAACTACTCACCGGAGGTGCCGGTATTCTAGGGGCTTATTTCAGCCGGGTCCCTAAACACATGCATAACCACACTGGCACAAGCACAAAACAGATTTGATACTAACGCACGGCCGTGTGGTTATGCCACCTTTTTATAGTAGCCACGAGTACGAGACCTTCCAGAAAGGACCAATAGGAAGCTGCTTCAGAATACCACCAGCTTCAGGACCTTCCTGGAGGACCAATAGGAGTCGCAGCTGTATCTGAGCATGTGACCCCTGATCTCCAATGGAAGATCTTGCCCTCGGCATGCTCAGATGGAGAAACAGAGGACTTAGTCCCAAATCTGCCTGCTCCAACACTGGTTACAACAGAGGATCCAGGAGCGGCAGCAGCAAGTCTCTGCACAGTATTATACCGGGCGAAACGCTGGGACCGACTTCTCTGATGAGGAGTGTTGTGAATGGACTTGAAATGAGTTCTGAGCAGAGGCTCCCTCTGGTGGTTACAAGCGGTACTGGACTGTCCAGTGAAGATTGTGAGGATTGGGAATCAGGTGTTACTGACTGGTCTTATATAAGGGAGTCGCCTTCCCATCAGGGTTGCTGGTGATCAATTGTTCTGGTCTCAATCCTTCATTCCTGTTTCCTTTGTAGCCTGCTGTGTCGTGTCTGCATCTCCTGCTAACAGATAAGACATTTTCTTCTTTTTGTTTTTGTGCTTGATTTTTGCATTTTGTCCTGCACTTCTGTGGGGGCCTTCAGGGTCCCCTCCGGGGGCTTTTGCCCTCTCAGTTTAGTTCAGCCACTGATGTTTGTACATTTGCTTTTTCCAGTTTTTTCAGTGGCTGCTGTTTTGATTTTGTTACACCAGAGAACTAATTTAGGTGGTAGAGGTCGTGTGATCTCAGGTGTTTTTGAAATTAGTAGAGTTGGTGCTTTTCAGGGTTTTTTGGGATTGCAGTAAGTGCCCTTCCTATCGTTTGCTCATACTATTTTCTGTCTGTGTCAGTATTTCTTCTTGTATAAACCGCCATTACATGTTTGGGGGCTTTCTTGGTTCTTTGGGGATCTGCTCCGGGGCAGATAGCTTTCCTCTTTCTATCTTTAAGTGTAGTTAGTTTCTCAGGCTGTGACGAGGCGTCTAGGACCAACGTAGGAATGCTCCACGGCTGCCTCTAGCTGTGGTGGTTAGTCAGGGTACTGCAATCTCATAGATTCCATCTGCTCTGGTGTATTGCCTTTTTTACCTGCACTCCTCAGCTACCAAAACATAACAGTATCACCGGCCTAAAAATTTAAAATTTGTATGGTACTCACAAAAGGGAAAAATATTGTGAAAGAAAAAAGGTTGTCAGAGTTGTCAGAGATATTTTTCTGTTTGTTACATTTTTTTTTTCTCCCTCTGTATCTCTGGGTGCTGGGGAGGATTTTTTCTCTCAATGGAGTTTGCACAGTTGTCTGGCCGTGTGGATCAGCTTGCCACTGAGGTTCGGAGTATTGCTACCTATCTTGCTAGGTTGCCTGTTGTGGAACCTAGGATTCCCATGCCAGATTTGTTTTTAGGGGATCGAGCCAAGTTTCTGAATTTCAAAAATAATTGTAAATTGTTTTTTGCCTTAAAATCTAAGTCCTCAGGGAACGCAGCGCAGCAGGTTCAAATTGTCATCTCTCTCCTGCGCGGCGATCCTCAGGATTGGGCTTTTTCCCTGACACCTGGGGATCCTGTTTTGAGTGATGTTGATGCATTTTTTCAGGCCTTGGGGTTATTGTACGATGAGCCTAATGTCACTGATCAAGCTGAAAAAGCCTTGTTGGCATTAAATCAGGGGCTTGATGACGCTGAGTTATACTGTCAGAGATTCCGTAGGTGGGCAGTCCTGACCAAATGGAATGACAACGCTTTGGCAGCCCTTTTTCGGAAGGGTCTGTCAGATAATGTAAAGGATGTTATGGTGGGATTCCCTGTCCCCACTGGTCTCAATGATTCTATGTCATTAGCGATTCAAATTGACAGACGTTTGCGTGAGCGGAGAAGTATGCGTGGAATAGTGTTGCCTTGTGAACCTGCTTCTGAATCCATGCAGTGTGATAGAGTGGTTTCTGGGGCACAGCGTCATGAGTTTCGAAAGCGCAATGGGTTATGTTTCTACTGTGGTGATGCCTCTCATGCTATTTCAGTCTGCCCTAAGCGGGGAAGACGTTTTGCACGCTCAGTTGTCTTGGGTAGTGTTCAGACTAAGTTTTTATTAACTGTTACTCTGATATGCTCTCTGTCCTCATTTTCTGCTCAGGCTTTCGTTGATTCGGGAGCAGCTATTAACCTGATGGATTTTGATTTTGCTAAACGTTGTGGGTTTCCCTTGATACCCCTACTGAAGTCTATTCCCCTACTGGGGATCGATTCTACCCCTTTAGCTGAGAATAAACCTCAGTTCTCTACTCAGGTGATAATGAGGGTTGAACCTGATCATCAGGAGAGCTGCAAATTTTTGGTTCTGTATAATCTGCATGACATTATCGTACTGGATTTCCCTTGGTTACAGTCTCATAATCCTGTTTTGGATTGGAAATCTGTGTCTGTAACCAGTTGGGGCTGCCAATGTGTTAATACCAACACTCCTGTTTTTTCTGCCTCCCCCCAGGCTCAGGATGTTCCTGACTTTTTGATTGATTTTTCTGATGTGTTTAGCGAAAGTAAATCTGCATCCTTGCCTCCCCATAGGAGCTATGACTGCGCTATTGAATTAGTGCCTGGTAGTAAATTCCCTAAAGGTCGCCTTTTTAACTTGTCTGTACCTGAGCATGACGCTATGCGGTCTTATATCAAGGAGTCATTGGAGAAGGGTCATATCAGACCATCCTCTTCACCCTTAGGTGCCGGTTTTTTCTTTGTGGCCAAAAAGGATGGTTCATTAAGGCCGTGTATTGATTATCGTCTTTTGAACAATATTACTGTGAAATATCAATATCCGTTACCCTTGATTTCTGACCTGTTTTCCAGGGTGAAAAACGCTACTTGGTTTACCAAGCTTGACCTCAGGGGGGCATATAACCTTATTCGCATTAAGCACGGGGATGAATGGAAGACGGCATTTAATACCCCTGAGGGGCATTTTGAGTACCTTGTGATGCCCTTTGGGCTCACTAATGCTCCTTCTGTCTTCCAGTCCTTCATGAATGACATTTTCAGGGATTTTGTGGATAAATTTCTGATTGTTTATTTGGATGATATCTTGATTTTTTCCAATGACTGGGACTCTCATGTGAAACATGTTCGAACTGTATTCCAGATTTTGAGAGAGAATGCTCTGTATGTGAAGGGATCAAAGTGTCTTTTTGGCGTACAGAGGATCTCATTTTTGGGATTCATTTTGTCCCCATCTGTTATTGAAATGGACCCGGTCAAGGTTCAGGCCATCTGTGATTGGGTCCAACCTACTTCATTAAAGGCTCTTCAAAGATTTTTGGGTTTTGCCAATTTTTATCGTAAATTTATTGGTAATTTCTCGGTTATTGTTAAACCATTAACTGATTTGACCAAAAAGGTTCTGATGTGGTGAATTGGCCTCCTGAGGCAGTCTCTGCATTTCAGGAACTTAAGCAGAGATTCACTTCTGCTCCTGTTCTACGGCAGCCTGATGTTTCTCTGCCATTTCAGGTGGAGGTTGATGCCTCTGAAATTGGGGCAGGTGCCGTTTTGTCCCAAAGAGATCCAGAGACCTCTAAAAGTAACCTTGTGCCTTTTTCTCTCGAAAATTTTCTCCTACTGAACGTAATTATGACGTGGGTAATTGGGAGTTATTGGCCATGAAGTGGGCTTTTGAAGAGTGGAGACATTGGCTGGAGGGAGCCAAACATCAGGTGGTGGGCCTTACGGACCATAAGAATCTGGTTTATCTGGAATCTGCCAAGCGACTTAATCCTAGACAGGCCAGGTGGGCCTTGTTTTTCACACGTTTTAATTTTGTGGTTTCCTTTCTTCCTGGCACTAAGAATGTTAAGGCGGATGCCCTCTCGAGGAGTTTCCTTGCGGACTCTCCTGAGGTATCTGATCCTTCTGTTATTTTGAAAGAAGGTGTAGTTCTTTCCGCCATCTCGCCCAATTTGAGACTGGCTCTGGAGGGGTGTCAGGAGGATAGGCCCGAGCGCTGCCCTGTTGGGAAATTGTTTGTCCCGGACCAGTGGAAAAAAAGTGTGATGTCTGAGATTCATTGTTCCGCGTTGGCCGGTCATCCCGGAATTTTTGGTACCAGAGACTTGGTTAGTCGGTCCTTTTGGTGGCCTACCTTGTCTCGTGATGTCAGGGAATTTGTGCAGTCCTGCGGGACTTGCTCTCGCTCCAAGCCTTGCTCTCGCTCTAGTGGTTTGTTGATGCCATTGCCTGTGCCCAAGAGACCATGGACCCATATCTCTATGGATTTCATTTCCGACCTCCCTGTTTCTCAGAGAATGACCGTCATCTGGGTGATTTGTGATAGGTTTTCCAAGATGATACATCTTGTGCCATTACCTAAGTTGCCTTCCTCCTCTGAATTGGTGCCTTTGTTCCTTCAGCACGTGGTTCGTTTACACGGCATTCCTGAGAACATTGTGTCTGACAGAGGAGTCCAGTTTGTTTCCAGATTTTGGAGGACCTTTTGTTCTAAACTTGGTGTTCAATTGTCTTTCTCCTCGGCGTTTCATCCTCAGACCAATGGTCAAACTGAGAGAACAAACCAGACATTGGAGACTTATCTAAGATGCTTTGTGTCTGCTGATCAGGATGACTGGGTCTCTTTTTTGCCTTTGGCTGAGTTTGCTCTTAATAATAGGGCTAGCTCTGCCACTTTGATGTCTCCATTTTTCTGTAATTCTGGGTTTCACCCTCGATTTTCTTCAGGACAGACGGAGGCTTCTGTCTGTCCAGGTGTTGACTCTGTTGTGG
This sequence comes from Oophaga sylvatica, assembly GCA_033576555.1. Lineage (NCBI taxonomy): Eukaryota > Metazoa > Chordata > Amphibia > Anura > Dendrobatidae > Oophaga > Oophaga sylvatica. Next base: position 465,361,212 of record JARQOD010000003.1, read on the forward strand.
AGCGTATGCAACAGATTTGGGACTAGGTAGTGGAGAGGTTGTCCCTCTCTCAGGAGAGGGCCCAGCGGTTTGCTAACCGGCATAGGACTGATGGTCCTCGGTTTAAAGTGGGGGACTTGGTCTGGTTGTCCTCAAAAAATATTCCTATGAGAGTGGCATCTCCTAAATTTAAGCCTAGGTTCATTGGACCTTGTAAGATCATGGAGATTCTTAATCCTGTTTCTTTTCGTTTGCTTCTTCCAGGGACATTTAAGATCCATAACGTGTTCCACAAGTCCTTGTTGAAGAGGTTTGTTGAGCCAGTGGTTCCTACTGCTTTGCCTCCTGACCCTGTTTTGTTGAGGGCAATATGGAGTTTGTGGTTGAGAAAATATTGAATTCTCGTTTTTCTAGACGGAAACTCCAGTATTTGGTTAAGTGGAGAGGTTATGGTCAGGAAGACAATTCTTGGGTGTTTGCTTCGGACATCCATGCTAGGAGACTCATCCGTGCGTATCATAGAACTCATCCTGACCGACCTGGTTGCTCAAGTGAGGGTTCGGTGACCCCTCCTCAAGGGGGGGGTACTGTTCTGAATGGACTTGAAATGAGTTCTGAGCAGAGGCTCCCTCTGGTGGTTACAAGCGGTACTGGACTGTCCAGTGAAGATTGTGAGGATTGGGAATCAGGTGTTACTGACTGGTCTTATATAAGGGAGTCGCCTTCCCATCAGGGTTGCCGGTGATCAATTGTTCTGGTCTCAATCCTTCATTCCTGTTTCCTTTGTAGCCTGTTGTGTCGTGTCTGCATCTCCTGCTAACAGATAAGACATTTTCTTCTTTTTGTTTTTGTGCTTGATTTTTGCATTTTATCCTGCACTTCTGTGGGGGCCTTCAGGGTCCCCTCCGGGGGCTTTTGCCCTCTCAGTTTAGTTCAGCCACTGATGTTTGTACATTTGCTTTTTCCAGTTTTTTCAGTGGCTGCTGTTTTGATTTTGTTACACCAGAGAACTAATTTAGGTGGTAGAGGTCGTGTGATCTCAGGTGTTTTTGAAATTAGTAGAGTTGGTGCTTTTCAGGGTTTTTTGGGATTGCAGTAAGTGCCCTTCCTATCCTTTTCTATTTAGGTAGTTTGGGCCCCAACGTTTGCTCATACTATTTTCTGTCTGTGTCAGTATTTCTTCTTGTCTAACCGCCATTACATGTTTGGGGGCTTTTTGTGTTCTTTGGGGATCTGCTCCGGGGCAGATAGCTTTCCTCTTTCTATCTTTAGGTGTAGTTAGTTTCTCAGGCTGTGAGGAGGCGTCTAGGACCAACGTAGGAACGCTCCACGGCTGCCTCTAGTTGTGGTGGTTAGTCAGGGTACTGCAATCTCATAGATTCCATCTGCTCTGGTGTATTGCCTTTTTTACCTGCACTCCTCAGCTACCGAAACATAACAGAGGAGGTTCCACTGCGGCCGGAGATGGATCGGAGACCGCAGCAGGACTGGTTCGAGATTCCCCTTGTGCAGCAGCGGGAATTCGATCCCTAACACCATTTGATTACAAAACATTTGTGTTGCATATCACTGTAGGGTTTTTTAGATTGTAAGTCTCCTACTTAGATGTGTATTCTTCATCCCCAACCTTCTGTAAAAGGACTCCACCCAATCCCACATCATAGGCATCAATATAGACCAAGAATAACTTTCTGAAATTAGATATAATCAAGAAGGGTTGGCTTCTGTCACGTTGTGACTGTAAATGATTCAGGAAAGAGGCCCTGAACCGTTCCAAGAACTGTGGCCCCAACTATCCCTGCTCCCAAAGGTACCTCTAAAGGTGAGGCGGTTTGGGCCACCTGCCTTATTCCCCAAGCTGTCCCCTTCCACTCCCCAGGGTGCCTGGGACAGATATGCTAGTGTATAACATTTTAGACAAACAGAGATAACAAAAAGCAATTAACATACAAAACACTCACGAAAGGTAGAGAGGTAAATAAGGAAGGGAAGAATGTACAAACCAAATGGAAGTAGCACAATGAGGAAAGCTTATACCCAAAAACAGCATGCAACAATCTTCAGCAACAACAACGATCACCAACTCAGCATGGCGACTCCAAGGAGCTAGGAAGCAAAACTTTCACTGACAAGAAAGAGAAGGTCTGTCCAGATTTCATAGCGAGAGGAAATGACCAGGTCAGAAATAGCTGTGAGATGGAGCTGCAATTTCTTACGAGTATAGAAAGAGAGAAAGAGTTGTTGGCCTCTTCTGCACCAAAGGAAATTAAATCAATTTAATATGAAACACAAACACATAGGTTAAATGGAAGATTTGCAATTCACAATACGCAGTGATCTCAAGTTCTAACCCCAGATCTCCCAGGAGGACGTGACTCACTCGTGACAGCTTCAGAGGAGAGACATCTTGAAATGCATCATCTGCTTTAGTGCTCCTCTTTATCATAACTCTCTTATTTCCCCAGGAAAGGTAAGTCAATGAAGTAAAATTCAGTTGAATCAAATTTTGGTATAAGCCTGTTTATTTTGTTGCACATATTGTATTTTTAAAGTGGATCTGTCACCAGATATCACAATACAAACTTCATACATTTTTAAATTGATATCTTAAACCTGATGAGACTGGTGTATTTTCTTTGAAAATCTTTGTTAGTATAGCTCTATAACTCTGATATTAAGATGAGCTTTTTATGAACCCAGCTATAGAAGTAGATTACAAGTGAATTCAGTCTCTACCCACCCAGCCTGAATGACAGCTACAGCTTGCGTTGAGCAGTACAGCAGCATCAGGGTGGAAGGGCACTGAGGAGCTGTGAATCAGGTTTGGTGTAAGCAGAATTAATTTAAATGAAGGATTATACAGCCATTACATCTAATGGATCTATTAAATTATGTATGTAGTTTGTATGGTGAAATGTGGTGGGAGATCCACTTTAACCCCCTTTCACATTGGCTCAGCCATCTACAGTAGATGTGGCTGTCAATCTTTTTAAATAATATGGCTACTGGAGGCAATGTTCTACATATAGTTTGTTGATTTTTAAAACAGAGGAGGAAAATCTATGCAAATAGATTTCATAGTCAAACAAGGCAAATTGGTCATCACCATTTTTCACCTTATCCGTGATGCTGAGTTGAAGGACACTTGTTAAACATAAAAAGGGGTCATATGCCTCTGTGAGACAGAGAGAGACAGAGAGACAGAGAGATAGAGACACAGACAGACAGAGATTCAGCCAAGGCATGAAAACATCGAAAGGACCAAAGACAGGAGAGCAGCCTATACATTATGAGGGACACGGATCTCTCATTCTACAGGAAACAACCTAGGGGATCTCGGCCCCAGTTTGAAGAATACAGATCTGCTCCATTGACCATCGCTGAACCATGGATATGTTTGGACAAGCTAAGTTGTGACCCTTGTGTCAACTGGACTTGTACCTCAATGGACTGTCATCTTCCTAAGCTTGTTGTTACCTCTTCTCTGTGTGCGTGACACAGGTGGGGTAATCAACCCACGAAGATGAAGCCAGGTTGTGATCCTCCGGTCAACTGGCTTTGAATCTGAATGGACTGTCATCTTCTTACGCTTGTCATTACCTCATCTCTGTGTGCGTGCCACAGGTGGGGTAGTTGAATCTGGAAGCTCTGAAGTAACAGCTGCCATTATTCCAAAGAGTCAGCAGTAGGGTGAGACTCTGTAATGTGCACCATTTTGGGGTGTTTTAATGGGACTATTCTACATGCTATCTGCCTGTTTTGTGGCTCAATAAAGAATTGCCACATTGTTTTATCCTCACACTGTGTTGTGTGAGTAGCGTTATGCCCACGTTAAAAAGAGAGTGTGCATTCGGCGGTGCGATCCCTGGTCCATGCGGTTGCGGCAAGTGGATCGGGGTGCCTGACGACCCCTAGTGTCTCCACCCAAGGTAATAAATTCTACTCCCTTCAACTATTAATCAATAGATGCGATAGAGAAGAAGTCAATTCAAGAGACAATCAGTACAGCTATATTGGGGATTAGGGCTTAGAAGTACCTAGATTTTGATGCTCTTCCCCTAAATGTGACACCTAAATAAGCCGCGGCTGTTGGAACCCTGGCTTAGGTACTCATTGTCAGCTGTCCCTGGTAAACCCTAACTTACCTAACAACAGGTACATCAAACTTATAAGGAAAAGAGAAACTATTTTAACTAGTGCAACCACTGATATAATGTAAATATACCATCTAGTATGTCACACTGAAACAACCAATGTTTTAAACTTAAAAGAAAAAGCTGGTGTAATACCTGTTGTAATATAAATGTAAGGTCTACAATAAGGTACAGTATAGTATGTGATCAGGTAGTCTGGACCACCTCAAGCAGAGATAATTATCAAAGGCACTAAATTTCCCTAGCAATTAGCATATACAACTATTTTACAGCTGTCCTTTGAATAGATCCATCTGTACAGACTACAATCATCCTTCATAAAGTTTACAAAACATGTGTTCAAGATAAGCTGTCCACATGATGTACCTCTACATGTTTCCCCTTTTTGTAGCATAAGTTTCATCAGGAGGCCATGCTGAAGGATGCTTGCTGTTAGATGGAGTTCTTTTCCTCCTCCTCCCTATAAGTTTAATATATCGGTGGTTTCAGTGTGGCATACTAGATCGTGTGTCAGTAGTTACACTAGTTTCTTTTTTCCTTATAAGTTTGATTTACCTGTGGATTTGTGTGACCTGTTGTCAGATAGGTTAATGCTTAACAGGGACAGCCAACGACGAGTACCTAAGCCACTGTCGTGAACCTAGGGTGCCATCATCTGCGTCTTAGGTACTGTAGGTGTCACATATAGGGGAAGATCATCAAAATCTAGGTTCTTCTAAGCCCTAATCTCCGTCATAGCTGTGTGCACCAGCTCTTGAATTAACTCTTTCTATATTGCATTTATTGATTAATAGTTGAAGGGAGTCAACTTTATTACCTTGCATACTGTATAGACTTACTGTGTTTTCCGTGTGATTTTTTTGAAGGTATTTTACATTTTTCCAATAAAAAGTGTTTTTAGGGAAATTTATTTTAATTTTACTTAAGGCAATGGACAGCTGTGGTCTGAGCTTGCTACTGCTGGCCGGATGCCTGGTGCTGACAGTCTTGCTGCTACTTGAGCTACAGCGTACAACACTTTGGCAGATGACATGGTGCAGATTTTTCATTTTAGATTAACCCGTTCATTGCCAGGGATGGTTCAAGGAGTCTCATTTGGTCCCTTTAACACATTCCACAATTCATGAGGCACAGATAAGGCAGAGAAATATAGATATAGTACAATGCCAAAGACTTCACTTACTTCTTATATTAGTGATATCTATTGTAAATTCTACAAAAGATAAGAAACAGTGCATGCCCTGTCAGGGAATTCAAAAGTCTTCATTTTACACCAGACAGAATAGTCCTCCATACAGTATTATGTGTACCACAAAGTCCTCCATACAGTATTATGGGTACCACATAGTCCTCCATTCTGTATTATGGGCACCACATAATCATCCACACAAAACTTTGTGCACCACTTATTCCTCTATACAGTATTATCATCCCCGTATATTTCTTCATACAGAATAATGGGCTCCATATATTGCTTTATACAGAATAATAGGCCTCATATAATGCTCCATACAGAATAATAGACCCCATATAGTGCTTGGTACAGCATAATAGACCTCATGTTATGCTCCATACAGAATAATTGACAGCATATAATGCTCCATGCAGAATAATGGATCCCATCTAATGCTCCTTACAGTATAATGGACCCATATAATGTTCCATACAGAAAAACAGACCACAGATAATGCTCCATACAGTATAATGGAGCCAATATAATGCTCCATTCAGAAAAACGGACCCCATATAATGCTCCATACAGTATAATTGTTAGGGATCGAGTTCCCACTGCTGCACAAGGGGAATCTCGAGCCAGTCCCGCTGCGGTCCCCCATCCGTCTCCGGCCGCAGTGGAGCCTGCTCAGCAGAGACATCGGTCCCAGCATCTCACCCAGTCTAATACTGTGCAGAGGATGACTGCTGCCTCTCCAGGTCCTGCTATTATAACCAGTGCAGGGCAGCGGCGAGCAGACATATTTGGGACTAAGTCCTGTGTGTTTCCTTCTGAGCATGCCCAGGGTAAGATCTCCCATTGGAGATCAGGGGTCACATTGGTCCTCCAGGAAGGTCCTGAAGCTGCTCGAGTTCTGGGGCAGGGTTCCATTGGTCCTTTCTGGAAGGTCCTGCAGTTGTTGCTGCTATAAAAAGCTTGCATGACCGCACGGCCGTGCGCTAGTATCAAACTTGTTACGTGCTTTGCGCCAGTGTGGTCATGTATGCATGTGGTTAGGTCTCGGCTGAAAAATGCCACTAGAATACCGGCACCACCGGTGAGGAGATTGTATGCACGTGTTAAGGGCTCGGCTGAAAGACGTCACTAGAATACCGGCAACTCCGGTGAGGAGATGTTGCTTGTGTTCTGATTGCATGACCACAGACTGCAATCCGCTTAGCAGTCATCTGTGTCTCCTGTGAGGCTAAGAGGACACAGACGCTATTACAGCGGCTCTGTAAAGTAACAGAGTTCGCCCCTATCGCCATATAGTGCTATGGCGTTCATATCTGCGACTCTGCGGGATAACAGAATTCGCTAATTTCTCCTATTAGCGCCATCTTACTAGCAGCAGGCTCTGTCTGCACGGTGGACCCCGGGCAGCAAACGCACCTTCCCTTTACATCTATTAGGTGCGTTCCGGAGGCCTTAACAATAATGGACTCATAAATTAATCTATACAGAAAAACACACCACATATAATGACCATTCAGAATAATGGACCCCATATAATGCTCCATACAGAATAATGGACCCCATATAATGATCCACACAGAATAATGGACACTATATAATACTTCATACAGAATAAAGCCCTCATATAATGCTTCATACAGAATAATGGACCTCATATAATGCTTCATACAGAATAATGGACCCCATATAGTGCTCGATACAGAATAATTGACAGCATATAATGTTCTATACAGAATAATGGACCCCATATAATGCTCCATACAGAATAATGAACCTCATATAATTCTCCGTACAGAATAATGGACCCCATATAGTGCTCGATACAGAATAATAGACTACATATAATGCTCCATACAGAATAATGGACCCCATATAATGCTCTGTACAGAATAATGAACCCCATATGATGCTCCATACAGAATAATGGATGATGCTCCATACAGAATAATGGATACTATATAATACTTCAAACAGAACAATGCCCTCATATAATTTTTCATACAGAATAATAGACACCATATAATTTTCCAAACAGAAAATCATACCACATATAATGCTCCATACAGTATAATGGACCCAATATAATGCTCCATATAGAAAAACAGACCCCATATGATGCTTCATACAGAATAATAGACCCCATATTATTCTCCATAAAGAATAATGAAACCCATATAATGCTCAATATAGACTAATGCCCTCATATAATGCTCCATGCAGTATAATGTACCCCATATAATGCTCCATACAGTATAATGGACTCAATATAATGTCCATACAAAAAAAGGACCTCATATAATGCTCCATGCAGAATAATGGACCTCATATAATGCTCCATGCAGAATAATGGACCTCATATAATGCTCCATACAGAATAATGGACCCCATATAATGCTCCATACAGAATAATGGTCCTCATATATTGCTCCATACTGAAAAATGGACCCAATATAATGCTCCATACAGAAAAATGGGCTCCATATAAAGCTCCATACAGAATGGGTCCCATCTAATGCTTCATACAGAATGGGCCCCATATAATGCTCAATAAAGAATGGGCCTTATATATTGCTCCATACATAATGGGCTCCATATAATGCTCCATACAGAATGGGCCCTATATAATGTTCCATACAGCATGTGCCCCATATAAGGCTCCATACAGAATGGACTCCATATAATGCTCCATACAGAATGGGTCCTATATATTTCTCTATACAGAATGGACCTCATATATTGCTTCGTAGAGAATGGGCCCCATATATTGCTTCATATAATATGAGCCACATATAATGCTTTATATAGAATTGTCCCAATATATTGCTTCATACAATATGGGCCAAATATAATACTCCATACAGAATGGGCCCCATATTTTTCTCCATACATAAAAAAAATCAAATACTCACCTCTGCTCGCTGGCCGCAGGTCCGGACTCCACAGCATAATATTTAATTTTGTGGAACAGTTTCAAGGGTGCTAACATTTTCAGCCATGACTGTATGTATGTATGTAATCATGTATATTTGGCATTGATATACTTTTATGCAAAAATATGGAGTCAGGCTGTAGCACCATTGTGCAGACATTACAGTGTTTGTGTTGGTTTCGCATGTGATCCACTAAGTGTTTCTACCGCTACATGTCACTCCTGGAAAAAGGAGCTCTGCACAATTTGCTGTTATGTAGGAAGAATAAACATAGTAATGAATCTGACAGCATAGAGAGAAGATGAATAATAAATGCTCATGTCCTGGAACATGTCATTATGACTCTTATCTTTGTACCTGGCTGGAAGATGAGAAATGTGGTCAATAAATTACCATATAAATAACCTGGTGTGAGGTTTTAATGAACTCTCAATAGAATTATTATCTTCATAAATAGCAAATATTTATCCACATAAAAATAGCAATGCAAATATCTTCTGAGTTCTGCCTCCCATATGCAGTATGCCACAGGTTATGACTAGCCTACAGTCAGCAATATAGTTAGCATTTTGCACTCATAATAAAACAGAACTCATTATTTGAAAAGCAAAATAAAAGGATTTTCTATTATAAAATTAAGTTTGTTTCAGCATAATATCTGCGTTGGGGTGGTTCACCCACTAACCAGGCAGTGTATGTGTCACCCAACTACAGAAAGTGGTGTCAAAGAAGCACTGCCAATATTTTTTTTTATTCTCTAAGCATTAAATGTGTATGCAATGTAGTGTAAGTTTAATGCTCACGGCCTTCCCCGATTTCCAGTGCTGGTCTGGTCCTCTTCTCACTCAAGTGACTTTTTACGACTTGTCGGACCAAACTGGGATTTACATCTGAGCCGGAAGTGGCTTTTGCAATGTAAGTCTATGGAGTGTCTGAATGAGGCTTTATAGACTTACACTGTAATAGTAACTCCTGGCTCACACATAAACTCCAGTGTCAGCCGACACATGAGTGAGAAGAGGACCAGGTCAGTGCTGGAAACTGGGAAAGATGGTGATCAGTGAGTATATTAACGCACTTACTGTACACTACATTAGACACTCATTTAGAGAATAACAAAATATTGTGAGTGCTTCCTTAAAGGTCAGAGTTGAGACTGCTGGAAGGAGAATTACTAAGTGTGGTCATTGGAACCCAATGTGAGATTAGTGGCCAATGGGGGCTTACAATGCCCAGAATTAAGTCCCTTGCTTTTGCCAATTATTTTACTCTATAGTACCCTAACAAGTTTGGTATTTCTGGCATTGCTTTACAATTCTTCCTTTTAACCCCTTAATACCCATTGATATGACCTTTGGACCACCTGACTTATCTTTCTGTGTCTACTTTTGTTTACTGACCTCAAAGACATGAACAACTTCTCTTCACTAAGCTTTTGTTTCTGTCATGATCCAATCTCTCTGGTACTGACAGAACTTGGAAGCCAATGCAGCAAAAGCAAGATACCAAAGATGTGAAGGGGGGAAAGATAGGGTGCTCCCGAGGTCTGCTTGCAGATAGGCAATTGTAAAGTCTGTGTAGATTCACATACAGTACAGACCAAAAGTTTGGACACACCTTCTCATTCAAAGATTTTTCTGTATTTTCATGACTATGAAAATTGTAGAATCACACTGAAGGCATCAAAACTATGAATTAACACATGTGGAATTATACATTACACTTTACAAAAAAGTGTGAAACAACTGAAAATATGTCTTATATTCTAGGTTCTTCAAAGTAGCCACCTTTTGCTTTGATTACTGCTTTGCACGCAGAAAAGTTGAACGGATGGACTCTACATGCCTGGTTCCCACCGTGAAGCATGGAGGAGGTGGTGTGATGGTGTGGGGTTGCTTTGCTGGTGACACTGTTGGGGATTTATTCAAAATTGAAGCGGTGAGCGGTCCAGCTCACCCCAAACCATCTCAATTGGGTTCAGGTCTGGTGACTGTGGAGGCCAGGTCATCAGGCGTAGCACCACAACATTCTCCTTCTTGGTCAAATAGCCCTTACACAGTCTGGAGGTGTGTTTGGGGTCATTGTCCTGTTGAAAAATAAATGATGGTCCTAATAAACGCAAACCGGATGGAATAGCATGCTGCTGCACATTGCTGCGGTGGCCATGCTGGTTCAGTATGCCTTCAATTTTGAATAAATCCCCAACAGTGTCACCAGCAAAACACCCCCACATCATCACACCTCCTCCTCCATGCTTCACGGTGGAACTAGCATGTAGAGTCCATCCGTTCACCTTTTCTGCGCGCAAAGCAGTAATCAAAGCAAAAAGTGGCTACTTTGAAGAACCTAAAATATAAGACATATTTTCAGTTTCATACTTTTTTGTGAAGTGTAATGCATAATTCCACATGTGTTAATTCATAGTTTTGATGCCTTCAGTGTGATTCTACAATTTTCATAGTCATGAAAATACAGAAAAATATTTGAATGAAAAGGTGTGTCCAAACTTTTGGCCTGTACTGTAGATCACATTTTTTTTTCTGAAAATATATAGGTTGCCTAGTTTATTCTAAAGAAATTATCAGCAACCAAGCATACTAGTAAATGAAGGCACACCCAGATGTACAAAAAATGATTATATCAAAATGTTATTGGATCACTACAAAATTTCTAGACAAAGACACACTACATTTAAAACCAATTAAAAATGCACAAAATGCAAAACTCAAGGACCTGACTGAGATACTGTGAGATGAACTCAACATGGCAATATGCAGAGAATAAGCCCCAGTTAGTACTAGATCTGGTAACAACAGCAAAGAAATTACCAAACAAATGAACACGTTACAATTCAAAGTTACATAATAAAATAGGCAAGGAGAAAAAGAAAGTAAATAGGAGAAAATAATAATGCAGTATAAGACATGCAAACAAAGAAAATAAAGTAAAAAAATGGGGACAGTTTTGAAGAAGCATGTATTGTTATAAAAAAAATTGTGACTATCTTTTCTTACTGTTAGAGTTGGGCAGATTGATATGCAGGACTTTCGTAGATCGGCCAGGTCAACAGTCTCTGGCTATTGAACAGTTGGCTCTCAAATTTCTTATCTCTGGGGATTCTAGATACGGCTTTTGATTAGCCGAGTTGGGGCAACATCATCATTTCAACAAGATGCACAGATGACGTAACTCCAAACCAGCTAATCAAAATCCCTGCCAGGGATCAATGAAGGTAAGAGATTTGTGAGCCTCCCATCCAGTGACAAGAGAATACTGGCATGGCCGAAGGATCGTAATTCTGGGAATCAATATGCCCATCTGTAGTTACTAAATATCTGAATGTGCCATAAATTTACTTTTGTGTTTGGTAGCGGTTTGCTATATTTGAGTGGTATGTACACAGAAGGGAAAGGGGGGTTAGTTGAGAGCTCTTCACACTGCATCCTGAATCAGCTGACGTAGAAATGCTGCTGTGGGTGCCGAACCCGCTGGCAAGCAAAGCCAGAGTAGAAAATAGGAGGATTTTATCCGGCATAATCATTCAGTTAAAAGGAACCTGTCACCAGTTTTTTGGGCTATCAGGTAAAAATATCATTCAATTTCATGTCCCCTATGCATTTCACAAGTACTTTTGATACCCCTTGATTCCCACATATGATCCATAAATACAGTTTTTATTCCTCCCGTGCTGTATGTAAATATGCTTGGTAGATCGCGTAGAGGTTTGGCGCATGTGCGAAGTATTCTTCCGGTACATAGAAAGCAATCGCATATGCCGGCGCATGCGCAATACTGTTTTTCGGCTTTGCCCACAATTGGGCAAAGCATACTGCTCACGCGTGAGAGGACATTTGAATGCTCACGAGCCAAAACTCTAAGCGCCAAAAGAAATTCCCCGAAAGGAATGAGTAGAGCAAGCCAGGAGGGGGAGAGAGACGGCCAATAAGCCCCGCCCATCTGACCGGACCGAGCATATTTACATACAGCGCAGGAGGAATAAAAACAGTATTTATGGATCATACGTGGGGAGTCAAGGGGTATCAAAAGTACTTGTGTAATGCATAGGGGACACGAAATTGAATGATATTTTTACCTGGTAGCCCAAAAAATGGTGACAGGTTCCCTTTAAAACAAAATTTACTTGAACCATTAAGACCAGATTAAAAGAAACTGACACATTTCAGGTTTGTAGGGTATTTGAAGTCTAATTAAAAAATCCATTATGCTTCCCTGAAAGTAAGCTGCTTTTGCCTGTTGCTGCCACGAATAGGACATGGAACTCTTTAAATGCCAAAAAGTGCAAAATGTATGAGATCTCCCTTGTGAATTGAGACAAAAGTCACCCAATTTAACAATAGCACATATTCAGATGCCACAAAACATTTTGTGTCAATTCATAAGGGAGATCTCACACATTTTTATGTTTTTTGGCATTGAAAGAGTTACCTGTCCTAGGCATGGTGACAGCTAGCAGAAACGGTTTACTTTGAACAAAGCATATTAAATTTTACAATTAGACTCCAAATATCCTAATGGGATGAATTATAAAAATGATTTAATTTATATCTATGAGAAGTTTATTCCATTTGTATTATAATTTCCTTATTTGTTATTTCTGTCATCTCTGTGTTTTTGTGTTACTGTCTTAACCTACTCAGCTTTCGTGCTTTAAATGTAATTAGTGTCAATCATTAGCGATTGGTTCACTCCTATTTAAATGTCAGTGTTCATACTTGCTTCAACATCTTATGATTAAGGGTGCCACTGTCGCAACAGAAACGCGTCAGCTTTCTTTTAATCTGGTTTTAAAGGTTTTTCAATCTCCGAATTTTTAACTATAGACTAGGACTTCAGGCCAAAGTCCAGGCCTTAGCGCTTACTACACGTCTTAAGGTCACAATGTCAACATTATGACCTTATGAAGTTATGACACGTTAGTGACCTCTGTGGCCTAGATACACCTAGAAGTCTTGAAGATGTGGTATGCGACAGCAGAAAGAAGAGAAACAAATAGCAAGCAGCAAGTTGTCCAAAAGGGTGAATAATAAAAAGTAAAACTATTTTTTTTAGCCAATTATATTTTTTCCAGCCACCCGACTGACCCCCGAGTAATACTTGTAGCACATTTGCCATGCCTTATACCAATAGCGGACCATTTCTGCCCTAGATCCAGACGCAAGCCATATTGATTAATTGTTATGATGGTGTTAATTCTTGTTACTGATACCAGGTCTCTTTTCTCTCCCCCATGGCCACATATATTTGTGTCCATTGGTCTTATTTATGTATATATTGGTGTCCATAAGTTTAGTTTACATGTAACACAGACTCTAGCATTTTCCCCTTCTCTTTTTTCGTTTTCCTGCTCATTGAGATGATACTCTTTTTTGATTGAGCCATCTATTTTTGCATGTTATGATGCATGTTGTTATTTGCTGTTTATTAACATTAGGTATATGTTCCCATACAGATTGTGCTTGAAAAAGGCTTAGTCAAGCCGAAACGTTGCAGAAATAATCTGTAATCACAAGAGCCGTTTCTTTTCATATGTTTATTTTTTGCCTCTGGAGTCACATATGAGAATTAACTTTCAGTTGAGTGCCAAAGTTATCTGTTCTATTTTCTGATACTATTTTCTTCTGAGCACCAATACCCTTAAGAGACAGTGAGCACCCCTTTATTCCTCAATTTATGCAATATCATATAGCTTGGCACGAGCTGGTAGAAATATCTTAACACTACAGTGATTTGTTACAGGCAGTTTGGCAACAGTAATCATGTGTGCGTATACAGTCATGGCCAAATGTTTTGGCACCCTTGAAATTGTTCCAAAAATGAAGTATTTCTTCTAGAAATGTAAATCAATTACATATGTTTTGCTATACACATGTTTATTTCCTTTGTGTTAGAACAACACAAAAAAAACAGAATAAAGGTAAATTGGACATAATTTCATACAAAATTCCAAACATGGGATCGATAAACGCTACCTATAATGATCAACAAGCTTCTCACACTTCTCAACTGAAATTTTGGACCACTCTTCTTTTGAAAACTGCTCCAGGTCTCTCATTTTTGAAGGCTGCCTTCTCCCATCAGCAAGTTTAAGATCACTCCACAGGTGTGAATTTGATTTGGATCCGGACTCATTGGTGGCCACTTCAGAACTCTCCAGCACTTTGTTTCTATCCATTTTTGGGTGCTTCTTGAAGTGTGTTTGGGGTCATTGACCTGCAGGACTAGACATGAGCTAAGACCCAAACCCAGCTTTATGACACTAGGCACTATGTTGTGACCCAAAATTCTTTGGTAATTTTCAGTTTTCATGATGATACCTTGCACACAGTCAGGGCACCTAGAGTCAGAGGCAGCAAGGCAATCCCTAAAAATCTTTGAACCTCCTCAGTATTTGATTTTAGGTACAGTGCTCTTTTTTGTAGGCTTCATTCTATTTTCAATAAATAGTAGAATGATGGCCATTACCTAACACTCTATCTTGATCCCATCTGTCTAAAAGACGCTTTCCCAGAAGGATTTTGGCTTACTCACTTACATTTTGGCAAACTGCAGTCTAGCTTTTCTATGTCTCTATGTCAGCAGTAGGGTCTGCAAGCCTGCAAGACTGCTTGAATTTCTTTGGAACTTGATTGAGGCTGCTTATTCACCATCTGGACTATCCTGTGTTGCAACCTTTCATCAATTTTTCTCTGCCATCCACATCCAGGAAGATTAGCTGCAGTGCCATGGTTTGCAAACTTCTTGATTATGTGATGCACTGTGATCAAGATCTCTGGAGATGGACTTGTAATCTTGAGATTGTTGATACTGTTGAACAATTTTGGTTCTAAATTCCTAAGACAGTTTTCTTCTCCTTTTTCTGTTCTGAAGACTTAAGGTACTGCCACACTAAACGCTCCCGCTAACGATCACAATAACGACGCATACTAATGTGATCGTTTTTGTGATCGTTTTAATGTCGCTAGTAGCTGCCACACTTAGCGATCTCGTTAACGACTCATAAGCGGTTAGCGATCTCATTAACGACTTTAACGGTCATTGCGATGTAAAAAAACAGCGCACATCGCTCACAAAAGGTGCCAGACACAGCGATATAGCGTCACCAGCGGGACGCCAACGATCTAAATACGGTCCAGAACTCTAGTGAACGATTAGCGAGATCACAGCAGGGGCCACGTCGTTGCTACATGCCACACACAATAGCGTCACTAACGAGATCGCTAAATAGTGACGTTTTTTAGCGATCTCGTTAGCAACCTTGTTTAGTGTGGCATACCCTTTAGTGTGGCACATACATATACACAATGCAAAGATTGAGTCAACTTCACACCATTTTATATTGTTTCATATTGATCACACCTATTACTTGCCATAAGTGAGTTTAAACAGCAATCATATTCTTGAAACAAAGTTATTTACTAACAATTTTGGAAAAGTGCCAACAATTTTGCACGGCCCATTTTGGGGGTTTTGTGTGAAATTATGGCCTATTCATCTTTTTATCTCTGTTTGTTTCTGTTGTTCCAATACACATAAAGGAAATAAACATTTGTATAACAAAGCATGTGTAATTGCAATAATTTTCTGGGAGAAATACTTCATTTCCTGGAACAATTTCAATGGTGCCACCACTTTTGGGCACGACTGTATATTTTATATGTGCCTTTCTACAGAGGGTCGGAGTACAAGAAAGCCCACTTCCATTCTTTAATTCACAGCTGTGACTTTTCATAGCCAGTGAAGTATCTTTCAGATGACATCTGCTTCATATTGTATTTTTTGCCCACTAAAGTTAATATATGGAGGCACAAATAAAATCCCTTGCTGATTCTAGTTTGTACATACTGTTCTTCCACATTAGCCCTTTGCTATCTTTACCCTGGCATACAAGGATGCATGGGCGTACCCACCGTGGGGCAGCTGCCCCTCCCTAGAAGCAGGGGCACACAATGAAAGAGAGCGGAAAGAGCAGCACAATGCCGCTGCCTCTGCCACAGGCTGCAGTGCCTGTCTGTGTGTGCCCAGTGCACGGAGCTGCTGTCTCACCAGAGGAGCTACTTCCTGGCTGCATCAACTGTAGTTTCACTTTCTGCCCTGCAGGCTCTGGTCCTCTCAGCCACACTGAGTCCTAGTGCCCTCTGTGTGCAGACACTGGATACTTCCTGCTCCTGCCTCAGCCACTGCCTGCAAGCTTCATGGTAAGAGGGGATGGAATTTATTAAATTCATTCTGCCCAGGCATGTCATGGTCACTGTGGGGGAATGTGAGAGGGTGAGGTACAGTGGGGGAGGGGTACAGGGCACTGGAGTGAATGTAAGAGGATGGGGTATTGTGGGGGCTAGGGCACTGGGGGGGTTAATGTGAGAGGATGGGGGTATTGTGGGGGAGGGGTACAGGGCACTGGGGTGAATGTAAGAGTATGGAGTTTTGGGGGGGCTAGGGCACTGGGGGGTTAATGTGAGAGGATGGGGTATTGTAGGGCTAGGGCACTGGGGGGGTTAATGTGAGAGGATGGGGGTATTGTGGAGGCTGAAGTGGGGGAGGGGCAACAGGGCACTGGTTGGTGAATGTGAGAGGATGGGGATATTGTGGGGGCTGGCGCACAGGGGTTGATGTGAGAGGATGGGGTATTGTGAGGGAGGGTGGACAGGTCACTGAGGTTGAATGTAAGAGGATGGGGGTATTGTGGGGCTAGGGCACTGGGGGTTTACTGTGAGAGGATGGGGGTATTGTGGGGAGGGGCAACAGAGCACTGAGGGGTTCATGTGAGAGGATGGGGGTATTGTGGGGTCAGTGGGACAGAACACTAAGGGGTACATGTGAGACGATAGGCTGTTGGGGTGTGGTGGGGGACAGGGGAGGTAGGGGGCTTTTTTTACTTGTGAGCTCCTTAATACTTTAATAATAGATTAATATTTCAGTATTATTATAACAAGGGCATAGACAGACGGCCGTATAACTCATGCGAGGATCGCACTGCAATCCTCGGACTTGCTGGTACCACTTCTGACATGAGCGCGACTGCCATGTATAATATATGGTATATACAGCGTAGTGTCGCATACACTGCTGTATTATACAATATACAACAGTTCTAATGCTCCATACCTAATATGCAGGATAATGTACAGTGTATATGATGTAACCTGTATAAGATGCAACATTGGCTTGCCCCCCCCTAGTTTTGATCCTGGGTACGCCCATGCAAGGATGAATATCTAGGTGCCATTAAAATAAAAATGTAGAAATGAACGGCACTGTAATATTTACCAACACACAGCAACATTTCTATTGCGTTAGCAGCACACAACATTGTGAGGCTCAATGTATCCTTTTTATCTATTTGTACAAATCAATATAGCATTCTTGTGTGACCTGGTTGTGTTTCAGACTTGTAACTAAAAGTCTCCAGTAAAGATGCCTGTTGGTAAATGCACTGACTGAGCTTAAATCAAAATGATCCCGAATGCAAAGCCCATAAAACCGAGTTTTGGACTGCATCATAAACAACCATTTTTATGAGACAATGACATGAGCAAATTTGTTTCTCCAGGCGTCATAAATGTGCAAGTTTGAAAAGTAGTATTGATGTTGGGGTTAATATTGGCATAGAGGAAAATTGACCATGCTTCACTTTGAGAATTGCAAATCTAATTGATCTGCTGCAGCAAGCTTTCAATTCCCGAGCAACTGTACAAGACAAGACGTGCAGAAGCTGCTAAAGCAGGGCTGGGCTGACTGCAGCTTGGCGCACAATGAAACAACTCAGCAAAATGCATAATTATGAAAACTAGAATGTAAGCAATGTAGTTCAAAAGGCCCGTGCACCTTTGCAGGTCAGAAACGAGCGAGTGGGCACGTAACAGTAAATAAACGTTCGGATGCAACATAAATTATCTTCACTGTCTTTTTTTAATCATGTAATATTATTGCTGACAAGTGCTATGTTTTAGCTTTATGCCTCATTAATCCATTTTTTCCTTTCCACCCGCAGTCTCACATAAAAACCTTGCACTCTCAGCCATAAACTTATTATCATTCACAGGGAGACACACATGTACACATGTAGGTAAATGCAGTCACTTACGTAAATCAACCTTTTTATTTATGCTAAATACGAGCAACTTGTACCATATATTCCGAAGCATCGTATAGCATTGGCTTTTCAATATCTCAAATATCTACAGGGGACATTTTGATGCAATTTAATCAGAAACTAGTTTTTGCAATACTATAGAGAAAGGGGCCGAATCTGCTGGTAGATTGAAAATGAGTCGACACCATTACATAAAATCTGGAACATGCTCTATTTAAGCCTCATATCAAACATGGATTGACAATCTTCCCTACCAATCCTGGTGGGTCATTCCTGTAGGTAGGAGAGGGCACCTCTGCCTGCCCATCAGATTCTGCCATTAAATTCTAAATATTTTAAAATGAGTTGCAGAATTAAAAGAATTCTTGCTGTCAGTCCGCCCTGACCACAAGATTGTGACATTGGTCCAGAATGTTGTATGTAGCGACTGCTTTGCACACGGGACCTAAAATAGGGTTACTTTTGATCCTACTGCCCCAGAGATCCTACATAGCTACCCAAATTGGAAATTTCCCATTGGAAAAAATAAAGTTGGGTCCAAAATAGCCAACTTCAAAATGGCCGCCATGGTCACCACCCATCTTGAAAAGTTTTCCCACTCCCATATACTAATGTGCCACAAACAGGAAGTTGATATCACCAACCATTCACATTTTATTTAGTTGTATCCATATAAATAGCCCACCCTGTACAGATCTTCAGCATTAATTCAAGTTTTTTTTATATTAACAAAATACAGCATTTCACAAGCTGGAAAGTACTGGACAATTGACTGATAAGACATCTTAGGGTCTGATGTGGCCTATTACATAATTATCTCCTGACACATTTAGGAGATGAAGGGTCTGGAGTTGATTTCAAGTGTTGAATTTGCATTTGGTAGCTGTTCATGTGAAATCTCAAGTTTTGTGGAGATGTCAGTGCAAGGGAAGATAGCCATAATTAGACTGGGAAATTAACATATATATAGAAGCAGCAGAAGCTTTAGAAACATTTTTGCAACAGGGAATGGCCCGGAAAGCTCACTAACCCCAAAATGTAAAAGCTTGGAAGAGAAATCAAGGGTATGATCACAGATTTTTTCCTTGGTAACAAAAACCTTTTCAGAACATCTAAAGAAGACATGAATACTCCAGAGATGGATATATCATTGCCATGAATGTGCTAACGTTTATCTTAATATGCATATCATTGGTTACACTCAAGAACATGAAGGCCAGTGTAAAGCGCTAGAAAAAGTTTAATAACATATTGAAATAGCAACCCAATAGCTTTCTACAGATTGTTTTAAATGTTCATTTTTCTTTCCAAAGTTTCATTAAAAGAAAGCAAAAACATTTTGCTGTGGCAGGGCGTATGTATGTGTAATAACGTGCAGGTTCAGAGTATGTCACCACGGAACAGAGCCAGATCAACAGTGAAGGATTTATTTACAAGAATAAGATTCTCCTCACAGGGAGAAAATAGTGGGGATTAAACTAATATTATAACTGTATACTATCCAGCATATAGGTCTAAAAACGAGTAATCAAACAGTCGAGCAGAATAACGATAATTAACGGGAGTTTCAGGAAACTTATCAGTCTGAAGAAATCTTGCCCTCGCAGAGTCGTCCTCTCCAACGTAGGTGCCGACAGCAGCGGCACTTGTAGTCTCTGTGAAATGGTTACCGGGTTCTCAAGGTTAATGTGAGAGGTTGGGAAAGACTGGGACAACTCAGTTGTCCGTACTCTGAGTCTCTGCTTCAAAACTAACAGTCTCTCTGCTGGAACAAGGCTCAGTCTTTGATTAAGCTTCTCTGATGGGGTCAGGGGCTCTGACTCGTCACTGCGGCCGCTGCGATTATGCGAGCAAGTCTCTGTCCCCGGGCGGTCAGAAGGGAGTCTAGTTTCAATCTCTGGGGACTCTGCATTCACGTACTCACAGTCAGCAGCAAGCCTGTACCATCTCTCTGTCTTAGCTCTCTCACTGGGAGGAATTCCCCGTCCCTCACGTGCAGCTGTCTGTTCCTCTGACTGCCGCACACACTCCTTTCTGGTCAGCGCGCCAAACTCTCCCTCCCTCAGTCTCTCTCGCTTCCTGTCTCTGTCTGCAAACGTCCCCCCCGGGGAAACTGCTATATACAGTCATGGACAAAAGATTTGAGAATGACACAAATATTAATTTTTACAAAGTCTACTGCTTCACTTTTTCTAATGGCAATTTGCATACACTCCAGAATGTTATAAAGAGTGATCAGATTAACAGCAATTACTTGCAAAGTCAATATTTAGCTAGAAAATGAACTTTATCCCCCAAAACACATTTCAACATCATTGCAGCCCTGCCTTAAAAGGACCAGCTAACCTCTTTTCAGTGATTGAGCCATTAACACAGGTGTGGGTGTTGATGAGGACATGGCTGGAGATCAATCTGTCATGATTGAGTTAGAATGACACCACTGGACACTTTAAAAGGAGGCTGGTGCTTGGCATCATTGTTTCTCTTCTGTTAACCATGGTTATCTCTAAAGAAACACGTGCAGTCATCATTGCAATGCACAAAAATGGCCTAACAGGGAAGAGTATCGCAGCTAGAAAGATTGCACCTCAGTCAACAGTCTATCGCATCATCAAGAACTTCAAGGAGAGAGGTGTTATGTTTCGGTAGCTGAGGAATGCAGGTAAAAAAGGCAATACACCAGAGCAGTTGGAATCTATGAGATTGCAGTACCCTGACTAACCACCACAACTAGAGGCAGCCGTGGAGCGTTCCTACGTTGGTCCTAGATGCCTCGTCACAGCCTGAGAAACTAACTACACCTGAAGATAGATATAGGAAAGCTATCTGCCCCGGAGCAGAACCCCAAAGATAATAGAAAGCCCCCAAACATGTAATGGCGGTTAGACAAGATGAAATACTGACACAGAAAGAAAATAGTATGAGCAAACGCTGGGGCCCAAACTAACTAAATAGAAAAGGATAGGAAGGGTACTTACTGCAATCCCAGAAAACCCTGAAAAGCGCCAACTCTACTAATTTCAAAAAATACCTGAGATCACACGACCTCTACCATCTAAATTAGTTCTCTGGTGTAACAAAAATCAAAACAGCAGCCACTGAAAAAAAATGGAAAAAGCAAAAGTACAAACATCAGTGGCTGAACAAAACTGAGAGGGCAGAAGCCCCCGGAGGGGACCCTGAAGGCCCCCACAGAAGTGCAGGACAAAATGCAAAAATATAGCACAAACAAAAAAGAAGAAAATGTCTTATCTGTTAGCAGGAGATGCAGACACGACACAGCAGGCTACAAGGGAAACTGGAATAAAGGATTCAGACCAGAACAATTGATCACCGGCAACCCTGATGGGAAGATGACTCCCTTATATAAGACCAATCAGTAACACCTGATTCCCATTCCTCACAATCTTCACTGAACAGACCCGTACCGCTTGTAACCACCAGAGGGAGTCTCTGCTCAGAACTCATCTCAAACCCATTCACAACAGTACCCCCCCCTTGAGGAGGGGTCACCGAACCCTCATTTGAGCAACCAGGTCAGTCAGGATGAGTTCTATGATACGCACGGATGAGTCTCCTAGCATGGATGTCCGAAGCAAACACCCAAGAATTGTCCTCCTGACCATAACCTCTCCACTTAACCAAATACTGGAGTTTCCGTCTAGAAAAACGAGAATCTAATATTTTCTCAACCACATACTCCAGATTGCCCTCAACCAAAACAGGGTCAGGAGGCACAGCAGCAGGAACCACTGGCTCAACAAACCTCTTCAACAAGGACTTGTGGAACACGTTATGGATTTTAAATGTCCCTGGAAGAAGCAAACGAAAAGAAACAGGATTAAGAATCTCAATGATCTTATAAGGTCCAATGAACCTAGGCTTAAATTTAGGAGATGCTACTCTCATAGGAATATTCTTTGAGGACAACCAGACCAAGTCTCCCACTTTAAACCGAGGGCCATCAGTCCTATGCCGGTTAGCAAACCGCTGGGCCTTCTCCTGAGAGAGGGACAACCTCTCCACTACCTGGTCCCAAATCTGTTGCATATGCTCCACAACAGAGTCAACACCTGGACAGACAGAAGCCTCCGTCTGTCCCAAAGAAAATCGAGGGTGAAACCCAGAATTACAGAAAAACGAAGACATCAAAGTGGCAGAGCTAGCCCTATTATTAAGAGCAAACTCAGCCAAAGGTAAAAAAGAGACCCAGTCATCCTGATCAGCAGATACAAAGCATCTAAGATAAGTCTCCAATGTCTGGTTTGTTCTCTCAGTTTGGCCATTGGTCTGAGGATGAAATGCCGAGGAGAAAGACAATTGAACACCCAGTTTAGAACAAAAAGTCCTCCAAAATCTGGAAACAAACTGGACTCCTCTGTCAGACACAATGTTCTCAGGAATGCCGTGTAAACGAACCACGTGCTGAAGGAACAACGGCACCAATTCAGAGGAGGAAGGCAACTTAGGTAATGGCACAAGATGTATCATTTTGGAAAACCTATCACAAATTACCCAGATGGTGGTCATTCTCTGAGAAACAGGAAGGTCGGAAATGAAATCCATAGAGATATGGGTCCATGGTCTCTTGGGCACAGGCAATGGCATCAACAAACCACTAGAGCGAGAGCAAGGCTTGGAGCGAGAGCAAGTCCCGCAGGACTGCACAAATTCCCTGACATCACGAGACAAGGTAGGCCACCAAAAGGACCGACTAACCAAGTCTCTGGTACCAAAAATTCCGGGATGCCCAGCCAATGCGGAACAATGAATCTCAGACACCACACTCTTTCTCCACTGGTCCGGGACAAACAATTTTCCAACAGGGCAGCACTCGGGCCTATCCTCCTGACACCCCTCCAGAGCAAGTCTCAAATTGGGCGAGATGGCGGAAAGAACTACACCTTCTTTCAAAATAACAGAAGGATCAGATAACTCAGGAGAGTCCGCAAGGAAACTCCTCGAGAGGGCATCCGCCTTAACATTCTTAGTGCCAGGAAGAAAGGAAACCACAAAATTAAAACGTGTGAAAATCAAGGCCCACCTGGCCTGTCTAGGATTGAGCCGCTTGGCAGATTCCAGATAGACCAAATTCTTATGGTCCGTAAGGACCACCACCTGATGTTTGGCTCCCTCCAGCCAATGTCTCCACTCTTCAAAAGCCCACTTCATGGCCAATAACTCCCGATTACCCACGTCATAATTACGTTCAGTAGGAGAAAATTTTCGAGAGAAAAAGGCACAAGGGTTACTTTTAGAGGTCTCTGGATCTTTTTGGGACAAAACGGCACCTGCCCCAATTTCAGAGGCATCAACCTCCACCTAAAATGGCAGAAAAGCATCAGGCTGCCGTAGAACAGGAGCAGAAGTGAATCTCTGCTTAAGTTCCTGAAACGCAGAGACTGCCTCCGGAGGCCAATTCACCACATCAGAACCTTTTCTGGTCAAATCAGTTAATGGTTTAACAATAACCGAGAAATTACCAATAAATTTACGATAAAAATTGGCAAAACCCAAAAATCTCTGAAGAGCCTTTAATGAAGTAGGTTGGACCCAATCACAGATGGCCTGAACCTTGACCGGGTCCATTTCGATAACAGATGGGGACAAAATGAATCCCAGAAATGAGATCCTCTGTACGCCAAAAAGACACTTTGATCCCTTCACATACAGAGCATTCTCTCTCAAAATCTGGAACACAGTTCGAACATGTTTCACATGAGAGTCCCAGTCATTAGAAAAAATCAAGATATCATCCAAATAAACAATCAGAAATTTGTCCACAAAATCCCTGAAAATGTCATTCATGAAGGACTGGAAGACGGAAGGAGCATTAGTGAGCCCAAAGGGCATCACTAGGTACTCAAAATGCCCTTCAGGGTATTGAATGCCGTCTTCCATTCATCCCCGTGCTTAATGCGAATAAGGTTATACGCCCCCCTGAGGTCAAGCTTGGTAAACCAAGTAGCGTTTTTCACCCTGGAAAACAGGTCAGAAATCAAGGGTAACGGGTATTGATATTTCACAGTAATATTGTTCAAGAGACGATAATCAATACACGGCCTTAATGAACCATCTTTTTGGCCACAAAGAAAAAACCGGCACCTAAGGGTGAAGAGGATGGTCTGATATGACCCTTCTCCAATGATTCCTTGATATAAGACCGCATAGCGTCATGTTCAGGTACAGACAAGTTAAAAAGGCGACCTTTAGGGAATTTACTACCCGGCACTAATTCAATAGCGCAGTCATAGCTCCTATGGGGAGGCAAGGATGCAGATTTACTTTCGCTAAACACATCAGAAAAATCAATCAAAAAGTCAGGAACCTCCTGAGCCTGGGGGGAGGCAGAAAAAACAGGAGTGTTGGTATTAACACATTGGCAGCCCCAACTGGTTACAGACACAGATTTCCAATCCAAAACAGGATTATGAGACTGTAACCAAGGGAAATCCAGCACGATAATGTCATGCAGATTATACAGAACCAAAAATTTGCAGCACTCCTGGTGATCAGGTTCAACCCTCATTATCACCTGAGTAGAAAACTGGGGTTTATTCTCAGCCAAAGGGGTAGAATCGATCCCCAGTAGGGGAATAGACTTCTGTAGGGGTATCAAGGGAAACCCACAACGTTTAGCAAAATCATAATCCATCAGGTTAATAGCTGCTCCAGAATCAACAAAAGCCTGAGCAGAAAATGAGGACAGAGAGCATATCAGAGTGACAGTTAACAAAAACTTAGTCTGAACACTACCCAAGACAACTGAGCGTGCAAAACGTCTTCCCCGCTTAGGGCAGACTGAAATAGCATGAGAGGCATCACCACAGTAGAAACATAACCCATTGCGCTTTCGAAACTCATGACGCTGTGCCCCAGACACCACTCCATCACACTGCATGGGCTCAGAAGCTGGTTCACAAGGCAACACTATTCCACGCATACTTCTCCGCTCACGCAAACGTCTGTCAATTTGAATCGCTAATGACATAGAATCATTGAGACCAGAGGGGACAGGGAATCCCACCATAACATCCTTTACATTATCTGACAGACCC
The DNA here is from genome assembly GCA_033576555.1 of Oophaga sylvatica. Taxonomy (NCBI): domain Eukaryota; kingdom Metazoa; phylum Chordata; class Amphibia; order Anura; family Dendrobatidae; genus Oophaga; species Oophaga sylvatica. Next base: position 465,386,636 of record JARQOD010000003.1, read on the forward strand.
TTCCGGAAAAGGGCTGCCAAAGCGTCGTCATTCCATTGGGTCAGGACTGCCCACCTACGGAATCTCTGACAGTATAACTCAGCGTCATCAAGCCCCTGATTTAATGCCAACAAGGCTTTTTCAGCTTGGTCAGTGACATTAGGCTCATCGTACAATAACCCCAAAGCCTGAAAAAATGCATCAACATCACTCAAAACAGGATCCCCAGGTGTCAGGGAAAAAGCCCAATCCTGAGGATCGCCGCGCAGGAGAGCGATGATAATTTGAACCTGCTGCGCTGCGTTCCCTGAGGACTTAGATTTTAAGGCAAAAAACAATTTACAATTATTTTTGAAATTCTGAAACTTAGCTCGATCCCCCAAAAACAAATCTGGCAAGGGGATCCTAGGTTCCACAACAGGCAACCTAGCAAGATATGCAGCAATACTCTGAACCTCAGTGGCAAGCTGATCCACACGGCCAGACAACTGTGCAAACTCCATTGAGAAAAAAGATCCTCCCCAGCACCCAGAGATACAGAGGGAAAAAAAAAAAAATGCAACAAACAGAAAAATATCTCTGACAACTCTGACAACCTTTTTCTTTCACAATATTTTTTCCCTTCTGTGAGTACCATAAAATTTTCAATTTTTAGGCCGGTGATACTGTTATGTTTCGGTAGCTGAGGAGTGCAGGTAAAAAAGGCAATACACCAGAGCAGTTGGAATCTATGAGATTGCAGTACCCTGACTAACCACCACAACTAGAGGCAGCCGTGGAGCGTTCCTACGTTGGTCCTAGACGCCTCGTCACAGCCTGAGAAACTAACTACACCTGAAGATAGATATAGGAAAGCTATCTGCCCCGGAGCAGAACCCCAAAGATAATAGAAAGCCCCCAAACATGTAATGGCGGTTAGACAAGATGAAATACTGACACAGAAAGAAAATAGTATGAGCAAACGCTGGGGCCCAAACTAACTAAATAGAAAAGGATAGGAAGGGTACTTACTGCAATCCCAGAAAACCCTGAAAAGCGCCAACTCTACTAATTTCAAAAAATACCTGAGATCACACGACCTCTACCACCTAAATTAGTTCTCTGGTGTAACAAAAATCAAAACAGCAGCCACTGAAAAAAACTGGAAAAAGCAAAAGTACAAACATCAGTGGCTGAACAAAACTGAGAGGGCAGAAGCCCCCGGAGGGGACCCTGAAGGCCCCCACAGAAGTGCAGGACAAAATGCAAAAATATAGCACAAACAAAAAAGAAGAAAATGTCTTATCTGTTAGCAGGAGATGCAGACACGACACAGCAGGCTACAAGGGAAACTGGAATAAAGGATTCAGACCAGAACAATTGATCACCGGCAACCCTGATGGGAAGATGACTCCCTTATATAAGACCAGTCAGTAACACCTGATTCCCATTCCTCACAATCTTCACTGAACAGACCCGTACCGCTTGTAACCACCAGAGGGAGTCTCTGCTCAGAACTCATCTCAAACCCATTCACAACAGAGAGGTTCCATTGTTGCCAAAAAGGCTCCAGGGCGCCCAAGAAAGACCAGCAAGCGCCAGGACCGTCTCTTAAAAGTGTTTCAGCTGCGGGATCGGGCTACCAGCAGTGCAGAGCTTGCTCAGGAATGGCAGCAGGCAGGTGTGAGTGCATCTGCACGCACTGTGAGGCGGAGACTCTTGGAGCAAGGCCTGGTCCCAAGGAGGGCAGCAAAGAAGCCATTTCTCTCCAGAAAAAACATCATGGACAGACTGATATTCTGCAAAAGGTACAGGCAGTGGACTGCTGAGTACTGGGGTAAAGATATTTTCTCTGATGAATCCCGTTTTCGATTGTTTGGGACATCAGGAAAACGCCTCATTCAGAGAAGACAAGGTGAGAGCTACCACCAGTCTTGTCTCATGCCAACTGTTAAGTATCCTGAAACCATTCATGTGTGGGGTTGCTTCTCAGCCAAGGGAATCGGCTCTCTCACAGTCTTGCCTAAAAACACAGCCATGAATAAAGAATGGTACCAGAATGTCCTCCAAGAGTAACTTCTCCCAACCCTCCAAGAGCAGTTTGGCGATCAACAATGCCTTTTCCAGCATGATGGAGCACCTTGTCATAAAGCAAAGGTGATAACTAAATGGCTCAGGGAACAAAACATAGAGATTTCGGGTCCATGGCCTGGAAACTCCCCAGATCTTAATCCCATTGAGAACTTGTGGTCAATCATCAAGAGACGGGTGGACAAACAAAAACCTAAAAATTCTGACAAAATGAAAGCATTGATTGTGCAAGAATGGACTGCTATAAGTCAGGATTTGGTCCAGAAGTTGATTGAGAGCATGCCAGGGAGAATTGCAGAGGTCCTGAAGAAGAAGGGTCAACACTGCAAATATTGACTTGCTGCATTAACTCATTCTAACTGTCAATATAAGCTTTTGTTACTCATATGTTTGCAATTATATTTCTGTCTGTGATAAAAACATCTGTCAAACACACATAAAAACCAGAGGGCAGCAGATCATGTGAAAATATAATATTTGTGTCATTCTCAAAACTTTTGGCCATGACTGTAGCACCATGGTTTCGGACACAGAGCAGAGAAGGCAACCTCCCTTCCAACTCTTCCTGTGCTTCACCCCCCTTACATAAGTTCCTTATCTAGTTTAGTGCTTTGAAGAAATATTGCACGTCCATCAGAGTTCTTCTTCCTGGTTCTGATGGCTCCCTCTTCTCTCCATATCACTTCTCTCGGTGTCAGAGATAGCATTATTTAGGGGAGTATTTACACAGGTCTCAATATTGTACAAAGGAGAAAGCATGATGTGCAGTCTCAAAAGAGAAATTAGTAGAGTGGTGGCACAAAGATGGTACGTCTAATCGTATGGTGTATAGCACTTGGCAGTGAAGGAGTGAGGAGCAGAACCGAATGGAGTCTGATGTACAACAGGATTGAGCAGTGGGATATGAAACCATGAAAGGTTATGTTGGTGCACTGTCACTGGCGATAGTGAGGATGTGGTAGTTAAAATTAAATACATTTTATTTAGGGTTTTCAGAATCCTAAACAGTTTTTTGGCACTGGATAAGACCTGATGAAGAGTCTGGTCCGGAGCCGAAAACCAGTTTAGGATTTTGAAAACCCGAAATAAAAGATATTTACTTTTAATTACTGCATCCTCACTACCTCCAGTGCCAGCACACCAACATAACCTTTCACTGTTAAGTCTCAAAGAAAGGGGAGAAAGCAGGAAGAAGAAAAGTGAGAACGGAGATGCAAATATAGGCTGTGTTGATGTATAACCTAAGGAGGACAGGAGAGACTTGGATACATACAGTCATAGTATTCAGCCTAAAAGAAAAATCTGAAACTTAGATAAAAGGATAAAACTGTAAAATGCATATTAGGGTGTCTGAAAATGAAAGAAGGAATGAAGACTGCAGACTGTAACTTAGTGCAATTTTACTAAATGAAGGTAATCACTAACATATATAAAATTATTTTTTCCATCTCAAGTGTCCATGGCCTTTAAAGTAAAGTAAATGGAACATTCTTCAATGGCCAAGTCACTGTCTCATGCTGTCATTGCTTAAAAACTTCTAGTCCAAACGGTAGGAACTACAGGATACTACTGATATGAGGACAGGGATTGTGGTTGACTTCAAAAATTAAAATCTGTGTTATGATTTCTGCTTACAATTTTCTCTTGGTCTATTGTAGGTGATTATGAAGCAATGTTTTATGTGTAACTTTTGTCAGCATTTTTAATATATAAATGTATTAATTTATTCTAATTAATCTACAGCCTATTATGAAGAACTTTAGGCCCATGCAAGGACTTTACCTTTTAGGGCCTGTGCACACGTTGCGGACTTGCCTGCGGATTTTTCCACGCCGATTCCGCACCTCTTGGAGAAAACGCATGTCCTTTTTTGGCGCGGTTTTGATGCTGTTTTTCATGCTTTTTCTCATGCGTTTTTGACAGCTAAATAAAGATATGTTGTTTAACAAAAAAAAAGATTTGTGATGTCATTTCTAGTCCAACCTCCTCTATTACATTTGTCCAACCCACACTCCATTACACACACACAGATAGAGATAAATAGATAATAGATACCAGTAGTTAGATAGATAGATAGATAGATAGATAAGATAATAGATAGATAGATAGATAGATGGATAGATAGATAGAAAATACATACCGTATATACTCGTGTATAAGCCGAGATTTTCAGCACCTTTTTTTGTGCTGAAAATGCCCCGTCGGCTTATACACGAGTCATAGGGCAGAAACCAGCGGGGGAGGGGATGCGGCGGCAATCCCTGCAATCCTGCGTTCTCCCCGGCTTCCTGCAGTTTTCCAGCGCTGAGCGGTGACGTAATACCCGCTCATTAAGGTCATGTAATATGGACGCGACGCCACTCCCATGGGCGTGGCCTCCATATTCATGGCCTTAATGAGCGGTATTACCTCACCGCTCAGCGCTGGAGAGCTGCAGGAAGCCAGGGAGAACGCAGGATTGCCGGCCGGGACGTTCAGCGATGGCACGGGGAGGGTGAGTATGATGGAGGAGGATGGGGGGAGCATGGAGGAGGACAAGGAGCACGGAGCAAGATGGGGGGGAGGATGGAGAGCACGGAGCAGAATGGGGGGAGGACGGAGAGCACGGAGCAGAACGGGGAGGACGGAGAGCACGGAGCAGAATGGGGGAGGACGGAGAGCACGGAGCAGGATGGGGGGAGGACGGAGAGCACGGAGCAGGATGGGATGGGCACAGAGGAGAATGGGGGAGTGCAGAGCTGGATGGGGGAGCACTGAGCAGGACGGGGAGGATGGAAAGCACGGAGCAGGACAGGATAATGGAGCAGGGGAGGGGAGCACAAAGGAGAATGGGGGCGCACAGAGCTGGATGGGGAGCACAGAGCAGGACGGCAACTTATACACCCGGCTTATACGCGAGTCAATAAGTTTTCCAAGTTTTTTGTGGCAAAATTTGGGGGGTCGGCTTATGCACGGGTCGGCTTGTACACGAGTATATACGGTAGATGGATAATAGATAGTTAGAAATATATATAGAAAGATAGATATATAGATAGACAGAAAGATATATAGGTAGATAGATGATAGATAAAATGATACAGAAATAGTTAAAGACACACGCGTACACACACACAAAATCTTAACGCAATATAGTTAATAAAAAAAAAAATAGGAAAAAAATGGCGTGGGCTCCCGCGCAATTTTCTGCGCCAGAGGGGCAAAGCCGATAGCCGGGGACAATATTTCTAGTCTGGGAAGGGGTAAATACCAGTGGATCTTCCCAGGCTATGAATATCAGCCCGCAGCTAGCCTTTACTGGCTATTAAAATAGGGGGACCCCCCAAAAAAATGAAGTGGGGTCCCCCTATAATTTATAGCCAGAAAGGCTAGGCAGACAGCTGCAGGCTGATATACATAGCCTAGGAAGGGGCCATGGATATTGGCGCCCCCCTGGCTAAAAATACCAGCACCCAGCAGCCCCAGAATTGGCGCATCTGTACGATGCACCAATTCCGGCACTTAGCCCCTCTCTTCCCACTCCCCTGTAGCGGTGGGATATGGGGTAATAAGGGGTTAATATCACCTTGCTATTGTAAGGTGATATTAAGCCCGGTTAATAATAGAGAGGCGTCAATAAGACGCCTATCCATTATTAATCTTATATTAATAAAGGGTTAAAAAAAACAACACACGCATAAGAATAAATTATTTTAATGAAATAAAACACAACATGGTTTTCATATCTTTATTATACGCTCAGATCCATGCGACGCCCTCGATCTCCTGTAATAAAACGTTAAAAAATAAAACAACTATACTGCCTGTCCGACGCAGTCCAATTAATAATGAGTGTCCCACAACGGTCTCCCCTATAGAACAGAGACATCAGTGATGCCACTGCTCTGTAGGGCCTGCCAGTGATGCACTGACAGGAGACAATGGCTCCTGCAGTGCATCACTGAGGTTACCTGAGTTCATTCTCTCACTTTATGGCAATGCTGCGTGGGAATTTTCTCACCCAGCATTGCCGTGAGAGAATGAATGGAAGTGACAGATCGATGGCGTCGGGGAATAGGTGAGTATATACTCTATGTGTTGTATGTCATGTGTATGTTCTGTATGTCATTGTATGTCATGTGTATGTTACATGTTCCGTATGTAATGTATGTGTTTTTTTTTTTTTTACATTCAGCACATTAGCCGGATGATGGAACTACTACTGTCCCATCATTGGCTAATGTGTCAGTCACTGTCACTGTAGCAGGCATAACCGGATGGGATTTGCAGTCCCATCCGATGATGCCTGCATACGCGGAGACACACACACAGCCCCGCACATACACAGATCACGCACACAGCCCCGCACACCGCCGCACATACACCGATCACGCACACAGCCCCGCACACCGCAGCACATATACCGATCATGCACACAGGCCCACACACCGCCGCACATACACCGATCCACACACAGCCCGCACACGGCCGCACATACACCGATCATGCACACAGCCCCGCACACCGCCGCACATACACCGATCCCGCACACAGGCCCGCACACACACCGATCACACAGACACCGGCACACAATCACCGCCCACACACATAGCGCCGCACACTATACACGCCCACGCACCACCCACACACATAGCGCCACATACTATACACGCCCATGCATCGCCCACACACATAGCGCCGCACACTATACACGCCCACACACCGCCCACACACTTCCCTCCTCCCGAACTGCAGCGGTTTCACCCGCAGCAAAACCGCAGATCTTTTTTAGACCTGCGGTTTTGCTGCGGAAGTGCCCAACTCAATGCAAGTCAATGGGCGCAGAAACGCTGCAGTTCTGCACAAAGAATTGACATGCTGCGGAAAATAAAGCGCGGCGAAACCGCAAGTTTTTTTTCCGCAGCATGTGCACAGCAGACCTGCGGTTCCCATTGGATTACATTGCATGTGCACTGTGCTGCGGGTTGGATGCGTTTCCGCACGTTGAAAAACGCAGCGGAAACGCATCTAAAAACGCAACGTATGCACAGGGCCTTAAGGACAAGCCACTTTGTATATTAATGACCGAGCCTTATTTTTAAAATCTGACCAGCAACATTTTATGAGGTAATAACAATGGAACACTTCAATGTATCCCACTGATTCTGAGATTATTTTTTCATGACATGATGTACTTCAATTTAGTGGTAACCTTTGGTCGACATGATTTGTGTTTATTTTTTTTAAAAAAATGAAAATTTTACAAAAAATTTAAACATTTCACAAATTTCTAATTTTTAATTTTCATCCCATTAAATCAGATAGTTATAGCATATAAAATAGTTAATAAATAACATTTTCCATTGTCTACTTAACATTATCCTTGTGTTTTAAACATAATTTTTTTGTTAGGAAGTTAGAATAGTGAAAAGTTTATCAGCAATTTTTAAAACAAAATTTACAAAACCATTTTTATCCACGCCGATACCAGGAGCGCTTTCGTCAGTCCCCGTGCCTCGTTCCTCACAGGCACCCACAGCACGTCTTTTGCTGCACACCCCACAGATTTTGCTTGAGAAAGGCAACTAATGCCGTAACAATGCAGGAATATATCTGTCTACTCCAGGGTTATTTTTCATTTTTTGTTACGTGGTGGTGATTTACTTTTTATTATTGGTTAATAAATTTATCATATGAGTGCTGAAGTTTTTGTATTATTATTTGGACTTTTTTTCTTCAGAGCACCATAACCCTATTAGACAGTGGGCACCCCTTATATATTCTAACCATTTTTTTCAGTTACCACATCACATTTGAAATGGCTTTGAAGGCCTAAATTTCAGAAAATATCCAAAAATGACACCATTTTAAAAACTGCACCCCTCAAGCTAGTCAAAACCACATTTAAGAATTTTATTAACCATTTACATGCATCACAGGAAATAAAACAATGTGGGAGGAGAAAAGATTTTACTTTTTCCACAAAAATGTTAATTTAGCCACTAGTTTTTAATTTTCCCATTTGTTGTCCAAATTTTCCTGAGTACACTGATACTCCATATGTGTGGAAAAACTACTGTCCGGGTGCATGGCAGGGGTCTGAAGTGAAGGAGCACCATTTGACTTTTGGAGTGCAAAATTGTCTGGAATAGATAGAGGACATGTCGCTTTAGAAGAGCCCCTGATGTTTCTAAGCAGTGTAATCCCCCCACAAGTGACACAATTTTGGAAACTGCACCCCTCAATGAACTTATCTAGAAGTATAGTGAGTACCTTGAACCTGCATGTTGTTTCAAATTTTTCATTTTTACAAGGGTAAGAGGAGAAAGTGGTCCATAAAATTTGGTGGGCAATTTCTCTTGAGTATGCCTATACTAAATATGCAGGGAAAAACTACTGTTTGGGCACACAGCAAGGCTCAGAAGGGAAAGAGCGCCATTTGACTTTTGTAGTGGAAAAATTGTCTGGAATAGATTGCGAACGCCAATCATAATTTGTTGTGCAATTTCTCCTGAATACCGGGATAACCCATTTGTGCTCAGAAACTCTTTCTTGGACAAACAGAAGGGCTTATAAAGGAAAGGAGCATTTTTTGATCTCTGCATCTCTTCCTGTGCTGCTCAGCTGTTTTCAAACAGTGACAGTTTAAATAATGACGTACATAGCATGCAAGATGCGGGAACTGACATCTGCTCATAATGTCCTATATACATCATTGATTGTTAAGGGGTTAAAAAGTTCACTGGGATTAGAAAAATATTGCTGCTTCTTTCAAAATTAAAACACGTGCCACAGTGAGGTACAGTTTACTTGCACTTACTTCAATTATGTTGAGCTACAATGCAAAAACACAACTTGTGGATATTTGTGACACTATCAAGATGAAAGAAGACACATTTTCTAAATTCTGTAATACACCTTTAACCCCTTAAAAGGAATCTGTTACCAGGCTTTTGCTATGTAATCTAAGAGCACCATGATGTAGTGAAATAGAGCCTGACTCCAATGACTCATCACTTAAAGGGAATCTGTCACCCCATTTTTGCGATATCAGATAAAGATATCACTGAATTGTGCGTCCCATAAGTAATCTATAGGTACCTATCATATCTCCTGACACCCCAGTTTTCATGTCAAAATACCTTTGTAAAGTTTGTTTTTCAGTATGCAAATACATGCGGTCCGGTCTGATGGGCGGCGTTTATTCTCATTCTTCCCCGCTCCTCGGCTTTTCCACGTATCTTCTGTCATGGAAATATATATGTATTCCATATATTCAAAGTATATTCACATATATGTATTCACAGTTCAGTTAGATAGATTTCACTTGCTAAAAAACCTTGTGCTCACATATTTCTAGGCCAGATATAATCAGTCGTTTTAAAGAAATCTGGCCTCCATAAGACCTTCGTAAAGGAACAAATGCATGAAGTACAAAATGTCCTATTAGATATCTGTTGTTTACATTATAGTTATGAAGGCAACTAGGTCACAAGAATATAAAACAATAATTCTGCAACTTCAGCTCTTTTAATCATAATTATCATATTTCACTAGAACAGCCAATAATCTAGCAGCTTTTCATTGTATGTTAATTGACTAACCAGCCCCTTTTTGTAAACGTATAAAACCTTGAAACAATAATAAATGTATGTCTTTGACGAACTGTTATACTGACACTTTCGTGTGGACAGTCCTCATTTCGTTCTGAGCGCTCAAAAAGACATTATATAGAGATTTGGACATGGCAAGCAGCAAACACAGGATATTTTTATCCTAATTAAATTTCCATATCAGTTGGCGCCTGCACGCGGGGCATTGGACGAAACGCACGAGGACTCGGCCGACCGGAGAGACGGGGGTGTTGGCCCTGGCCTTGGCACACGGGACGGAGACTGCAGCTCCATCAGTAGGTAAGAAAACTTTGTCATCTTACCTGAATGTTCCCTGTGCCTAGTCCTAGCCTACACTTCCAGCCGGTCGGACGTGGTCATCACCGCATTCCCAGGTTGTGTAAAAAGTCCATACCCTTATCCAAAAGCCCTGGGATATAAGCCGAGTTGGTTGCTGCTGTGCTGTATATGTTTCATGTTTTATGTGAACCGGGAGAAAGTTGGAACGGTGACTGTGTTTTTGCTTGCTGATCTCTGGGGGCTGTATAGCAAAAGACAATTGCTGCATAAGTTCCCGCAGTAAACTTTCACGCACCGGGAGGCCATCCCAGTCAAATCAGACGTGAAGGGCGGGAGCTTTGTTTTGGATAAGTCCACGCAGATATTCTTCACACATTGGAGGGAGGTTGTCCCAAAAAATCCAGTTGTGGAAGCGAGGGCTTTGTTCGGTTAAGTTTCTGCAGTAAACTTTCACGCACTGGGAGGCCATCCCAGTCAAATCAGACGTGAAGGGCAGAAGCTTTGTTTTGGATAAGTTCTCACAATAATTGTCCACGCACCGGGAGGCCATCCCAGTCAAATCAGACGTGGATAGTGAGAATTTTGATGAAGGCTATTGCAGATTACTGTGACCGGCGCACCGGCCAGGGCTACGGTACAGAGCGATAGAACCTTGAGCTTCGCCGCGCTCAGTGCAATTGGTGAGTTATCAGTTACCAGAGCAGCTTGTATGTGTCACAGATCATCAAAAGAGGATTCGTATTCTCCCGGGTGTCTGTCTCATTGTCTGTATCAGGTACTGTCGCTTTAAATCACATCTCCTGCGCTCTGTCAGTAACTCATTCAGAGCAGTGTGCTGGCTGCAGCAGCGAGAAAACCCCTTTGACCCCCCCTCCTCTGCTAATCACGTTATCAGGCATTCTGTTTCTTGGCTTTGATTTTTATTTTTTTTAAGCTAGTTTTTTGGCTACAGGTTTTAATGTGAAAATTCTCAGGCATTCAGACTGAACTATATTCATTTTTTGCTATTCTGAGGAATAATAATTTTTTTTTTTTTTTTGATACGTGATTTCAGTGGCTATAGAGACAGCAAGCAGAGATATAAGGAAGGGAGGGGGGAAGCAGCCAGCTGACATTCCAGAGATTTTTAATTAGCTGTTTTAGTAACAAGGGTTGTTTTTCAGAGTTTTATGATTAATACGGTTTTTCTTTTCTCCCCTTTTTGGTGAATTTATTTTTTTTTATGTTTACTTTTTCTAGAGTTTTTTACTAAATCTAACTTTTGTTTTTAAAATTTTTCTTTTAAGTACATTTTTAAATGATTTTGGAGAGATTTTTTTTTTTTCTTCTCTAAGCAATTTATTTTAGAGCTTTATTTCTCCAGCCATTTTTTTTTCTACAAGCTTGCCTTAGAACAAGGTCACATAGATAAGGAGAATTACAGGCTGTGGGAGAGAGCAGACACAAACTACGCAGTGGTCTGAGCAGCCCCACCCGTCGGGCATTCGGCGAGGAAATTTGTTGAATATGTTTTTGGAATAGACACAGTACGTAAGAATCGAAGGGCTAGGCATGTGAATAGAATGTCAGAGTACGTGAGAAGCAAATAGACAGGCAGCCTTTACGCTGCATAATGAAATGTTTTTTTCTTGTTTTTTGTTATTTGAAAGGTAACGGGAAAGTTTAATAGATTACCATCTGCTATAAAAGAGCAGCGGTGCATCGTGTAAAAGATACAGCAAGTTAATTTGAACGGACCAGGAAGTGAATTTTTTTTTTTTTTATGTGAATAAGTTTGAAAAGGTGCTAAATCATCTGTGAGAAAAAGATCACTGACATGTCACAAGAGCAGAATTCAGAGTCACACACATCACATGTCCATCATGTGGAGACACGGGACAGGTGTAGGCTGCTCTCATTGAGTAAGGAGCCTTGTACAGGGAAAAACGCTCCCCGCCTCTCTCCACAGGGAGAAGGCATTTTTGTTTCAACCATCCCCTCTCAAGAGTCACAGGGGGGACTCCCCCTCCATCTTTCTTCTCCTCCCTCACACCTCCCTTCTCTTCCTCTTTTTTCTACTTCGTCATCAACTGGGTCAACGCCCAATCCAAGCAATGTGGTGTCCCTGTATTCAGTGTCTCCAGCACAGGGCACCTTGTCTATCCCAAGCACAGTACAAACATTGCCAGTCATTATATCAGGAGAAGAAAGTGCAGATCTCCCTACACAAAACGCTACATGTAGCCCCCAGACACAACAGTCCACTGCTAGGGCTTCACAGGGGAGTGGTATAGCTACAGGGCTGCTAGCATGGAACCATGACACTGATCCACCACAGCCTCAGCAAGGAAGTGGGAAATCCCCATGCAGCAAGACAACTTTAAAGCCCAAATCTCACCCAGTGTATGCACCAAGTACACCATGTCACTTCTTATCTGATGAAGATGAAGATGCAACGTCACACATGCTGACCAATACTAGGGAAGAAAACACACAAGCACCAATACAGCAGGGACAGGTAGAGGCACCATCCTATGAGCCCTTCATCCCAAGCCAGGTGATCAGTATGCTGCCAGACCCAGGGATACACCCCATGCCATTTTGCCAAAAAATGCAGCAGATCCAGCGAACGTATGCAGCAGCCTGGACTGATCTCTGGACCGTAATGGAAATAAAAGCAGTTGATGCATTCTGGCCAATTATGAGAGAACACTTCAAGCTTCCAACAGAGTTAGATGCGTATGCCTGGGAGACAGGACCAAAGCTAATTGAGCAACTCAGAGAATGGGCCAAAAGCAGACTGACAGGACAAACTCTCAGCCTACATGTCACGAGTCAAGACAAGACAGAGTCTGTGGAGAAGTTCCATGACAGAGTAATGCAAGTGTTTCAAGATTTGGGCCTCATTACCCATGATCAGACACACAGACGGATGTTGGCACAGGCTTTTGTGCATGGACTGAGAGAACCAATCAGGAAACCACTGGTAGCAGCCAGGCCTGAGTACACGTCAATAGCAATGGACACCCTTCTCACAGTCGCAAAAGGGATTGAATCCCAGCCAGGAGTGCGCAAAACAGCTCCCCTGATGGTGGTCTCAGAGCCAGATGGCCAACCACGTTTTAAAGACAGAAGAAATGTCAAGTGTTACAAATGTGGCAAGCTTGGCCATTACCGGAACCGCTGCAGAGAACCCCTACGACCCACCACTTTGTCTAGAGAAGCAAGCCAAGGAAGAAACACAGAAAGCAGTGAAGAACCCCGTCCATAGGACAAGAGCACACCAAGTCCACAAGGAACCCCACCAGTGGGACCAATATCCTGAGAGTGGATGGCGTAGTCATATCTTTTCTTGTGGAACTCCGCAACCTCACCTACCTATCAGAATCTTCTGCTTCCTGCATGGGAATTGATGGTCAAGTCAGATATTTCCAGATTATGAAGCCCCTGAGCGTGTGGACTCAGCCAGAACACTCCATCATGTCCCAGTTTGTTGTGTAAAAAACCTGCACCCTCAACCTATTGGGAGTGGACCTACTGCAGAAGCTGAAAGCAACCAGAGTGTTCCAGGAAGATGGGACCATGACACTTTCTTCACCCCTGACCCAAGAAGAAACAGGAACCTCAAACAACCACACTGCAGACCTATCACAGGAGGTGCTGGACATAGTACCAGAAAAGCCACTCCATCACCCAGAGTCAAGATGTCTCTGACCAACTGAAGGTCTAAGTGAACTCGCCTAAGAAGACGGCCTGAGAACTTTGACATTGGCCAGGATATTCAACTCAAGAAGGACTCTACTCGCTTCATGGAATGGCAACACCTCATCCAGCTCTAACGCCAGAGGTTCATCTTTTGCAAGCACCAGGAGGTGCCCCCTCCAATCAACCAGTTCACCCAGGCCCTAGACCGGAAAAAGGCCACTCAGCTCTTCAAACTTGTGCACAAATACTGACCTGAGACCAAGCTGGAGAAAAAGAAACTACTGATGGCCCGTGCTGAGAAAAAAAAGCAGCCGTTTAAGGAGACGTCCCAACAAGAAGACCCCCTGTGACCAGAACAGGTGCTAACACAGTAACTGTCTTGGTGGAGAACAAGAAAGCCAGCTGGTCGTCATCTCTCATGATGTGGATCCTAGTAGACGGCTTGTTTTCCCGCCAGCTCTGCACCAGCAGATGGGAGTCCCCTGCCGCATACTGAAGGACAAGGCCAAACTGGGCTGCCTCGCCCATCGGAATCAATCCCAGCTTTCCACAGTGAAGAAAAAGACTGTAAACCCCACTGAGTTCAGAATGGTGCAAGGCCTGGAGGCCGCGAAAGAGGCTACGGTATTTGAAACCCCAACAGTGCTGAACCATCACACTCTGCTCTCAAGAGTCCCAGTCACCGCAACGGTATTCACGGTGATCAACCTGGCCAGTACCTTCTTCAGTGTTTCCCCTCCACCTGGAGGCCTGCTTTCACGCACCAGTGCAGTGCATATGGACAGTGTTGTCTCAAGGTGCTCAAAACAAGCCCTTTAAGTTTCACCAAGACAATGTCCTCCATCCTCGTCAACTGGATTGCAGAATATGCAAGAGTCACTCTTCTACAACACGTGGATGACCTTCTATTTTGTGTGGTTGACATCAACACCTGCACAGTCTATTCCTTGTCTCTCCCACTCTACCTGGAAGAACAGCAACGCAAGGTCTGGAAGAACAAAGTCCAGTGATGCCAGAAGCAAGTTACATCCCTGGGACACTGTATTGCCCACAAGACGAAACACATGTCAAAAGACCGAAAGACCACTGTGGAGAAGATGGCTCCCCCAACAACTCCAAGAATGCTGCAGGCCTTCCCTGGTCTAGTGTCGTATTGCAGAACCTGGATCCCTGATGCCTCAGTCCTAATGCAGCCTCTGTGCGCTTGCATCAATACAACCCCGCTCCTTCTATCAGACGCAGCCTTCAACCCATTCAGGAGATAGGAAGAACTCCACAGTCTCAGCGCCAATACCAGGCCTACCTGACTATGAAAAGTCTTTCCGTCTACCTGATGGAAGAAAGAAGGTCATGCTACTGGAGTCCTGGCACGGATTCACGGGGGAAAACAGAGACTTTTAGGCTGCCTCTCAGCCCGCTTGGATCCAGTTGCAAGAAGAGCACCCTCCTGCCTGATGGCAGTATCTGCAGCACACACCCTCCTGGACAAGGTTGCTGAAATCACTCTTGGACAGCCACTGGAAACTAACACTTCACATGACATCTTGGCAATCTTCAATCAAGCTCAACCAACAGTAATCTCTCCACCGCCAGGCATCTTTGTGGCGCCTCTATTGCCTTTGTCTCATAATGTCACCGTCTCCAGACCTACAGTCCTCAGCCCGGACACTCTACTCCCACTCCAAAGGGGGGATACTTGGATGGCTCCAGAAGAAGTTTCAACACAGGAAGTGCAGTGACCAGCAATCAAGAAATCCTGTGGTCCAGAAGTCTGTCACCTAGCCTGTCAGCCCAGGAAGCAGAATTGATAGCGCTGACGAAGGCCTGCCAGATGGCAGAAGGCAAGACTGCAAACATCTACACGGACTACAGGTACTCGCATGGCATAGCACACGACTTTGGACCCATCTGGGCTACAAGGGACTTCATCACAGCAAACGGGACAACCGTGAAGCATCATGGAGCCTTCAGGGACCTACTGGGTATACTCCAACTTCCAAAATGGTGGCAATTTGAAAAATCAAAGTGCATGGAAAACTGAAAACAGAAGAGGCATGAGGCAATAACATGGCGGACATGGCAGCCAAAGAAGCAGCCAAAGGAAGACAACATGGAGAAGTGGGAGAGGTCGTAGAGCCGGACGGCTACTACATGACGACTGAAGACAAGAAACCTGACAAAAAGACGTCCTGGGATCTGCTCAAGAAGTTACAAGACCAAGCTCCAAAAGAGAAGAAGAGCTGAATGCGAAAAAAGCAACACGTGAAGAAGGAAGGCTAACAATAATAGACTTCAAACTCTGCCTACCACAAAGTATGCACCCTATGGTGGTCCAATGGGTACATGGACCCACATCCACATATCAAAGACTCAGATGAATGATCTGATTGGTGCTTACTGGTTTGCTTCAGGGATCTCCACCCTAACAGCCAAATTCACCAGCAGCTGTCTGACCTGCGGCAAATTCAAGCCTGGACGTATGGAAGAAAGTCCCCCTCACCTTATCTGGAAAGACCACTCTACCAGCTTCAAAGGATCCAGATAGACCACATCCAGATATCGCCAAGTGAAGGATTCAAATACGCCATTGTGGTCAAAAGAAGTATTTTCAAGATGAACAGAAGCCTTCCAAGTCAGCAAAGACTACTGCAACGAAGCTACTTTCAGAAAATAGTGTACAGATACGGGGTTCCAGAAATGATAGAAAGTGATCAGGGACCCGCATTCACAGCAAATCTGACACACAAGACCCGATTAGCAGTAGGGTCAGATTTAGGCCTACACACTCCTTACCACCCCCAGAGCAGCAGGAAGGTAGAAAAAACTGAACGAAACACTTAAGAATAGAATGCTGAAAAATTTCCCAAGAGACGCGCAAACCATGGCATGACACATTCCCAATTGCACTGTTTAGCGTAAGGCACACACCCAGAGACCCAGAAAAGCTGTTTCGTGCCTGCATCTTCTGCTAACAGATAAGACATTTTCTTCTTTTAGATTTTTTGGTGCCTGCATTTTGTCCTGCACTTCTGTGGGGCTCTGCCGGGTCCCCTTCGGGGGCTTGTGCTCCTCTCAGTTTAGTTCAGCCACTGTTTGTTCATTTGCCTTTTCCAGTTTTTTCAGTGGTTGCTGTTTAGTTTTTGTTACACCAGAGAACTAATTTAGGTGGTAGAGGTCGTGTGATCTCAGGTGTTTTTGTAATTAGTAGAGTTGGTACTTTTCAGGGTTTTTTTTTGGGGTTGCAGTAAGTGCCTTTCCTATCCTTTTCTATTTAGGAAGTTTGGGCCCCAACGTTTGCTCATACTATTTTCTGTCTGTGTCTGTATTTCCTCTTGTCTAACCGCCATTACATGTTTGGGGGCTTCCTATGTTCTTTGGGGATCTGCTCCGGGGCAGATAGCTTTCCTTTTTCTATCTTTAGGTGTAGTTAGCTTCTCAGGCTGTGACGAGGCGTCTAGGACCAACGTAGGAACGCTCCACGGCTGCCTTTAGTTGTGGTGGTTAGTCAGGGTACTGCAATCCCATAGATTCCAACCTCTCTGGTGTATTGCTTTTTTTGCCTGCTCTCCTCAGCTACCAAATCATAACACTTATGTAATTGAATTGGTCAAAAACTAATGTCCATTCTCGAGTATTTCTCCTCACTGCCAGATTTGATGATCCTGTCCAAGAGCCCCAGATGACATCAACCTCTGTGTAACTAGAGGGAAAGCCTGTTTGGATCCATGTATCGCATTGCAAGGAAGCTCCCGTACCAGGAGAGACACCTAAGCCATGAAGGATGTCGTGGATGCTCTGACTGACCAGACAGATGACCAGATGACCTACCTGATGAGTTCAAGGCCAGAGACCAAGTTAAAGCAGGATTTGAGTCACTATAAACAAAAATGTTGATTGGATAAATTACATCTATTATAACCAGCAGAGATTTGTTAACTTCACCATAGATGCTGTAAAAGGTTTGGCAGCACAGTTAGGCCCCACTTCCATTATGGCATTCCAGAATAGAATGGCTTTGGATATGATTCTAGCTGAGAAAGGAGGTGTTTGCAAAATGATCAAAGACACCTGTTGCACCTACATCCCAGACAACACTGGCCCAAATGGTAAAGTCACAATGGCAATACAGAAACTTACTGAGTTATCAGAGGAACTGAAACAGAACTCAGGTGTCACTGACCCATGGGATCGATACTTTGGGTGGATGAGTGGGTGGCAGAAAATGTTGGCACAGGTTGGGACAGCCATTATGGGGGTTCTCATTTTTGCATTAATTACTGGTTGCTGTGTTATTCCTTGTATCCGCAGGATAATGGAAAAAACTGTTCAGGAGACAACCAATTTGATGCCACTCACCATCTTGGACCTCGCACCAGTCCGGATGGAACTGCCTGGCTTGACCAGATCTCCGAACTACCTCCAGACTGAGAATACACATCCTTGATGAAACATCATATCAACTATGAGATTATGATTGCAAACACATAAACCCCCGACAGGGACAGTCCTCCTGACCGCCCATTTGCGAAAAGTCTGTATTCGGTGGGGGAGGCATGTACTAGGGGTGTCTCAACTCACCGGCAGCACAAAAGAGTTGCAGCGCTTTGGGCCAGGAGCAGGTTTTTAGGGCAAGTGGTATCTAAGGGGGGACTGTCATGGAAATATATATGTATTCCATATATTCAAAGTATATTCACATATATGTATTCACAGTTCACAGTTAGATAGATTTCACTTGCTAAAAAACCTTGTGCTCACATATTTCTAGGCCAGATATAATCAGTCGTTTTAAAGAAATCTGGCCTCCATAAGACCTTCGTAAAGGAACAAATGCATGAAGTACAAAATGTCCTATTAGATATCTGTTGTTTACATTATAGTTATGCAAGGCAACTAGGTCACAAGAATATAAAACAATAATTCTGCAACTTCAGCTCTTTTAATCATAATTATCATATTTACACTAGAACAGCCAATAATCTAGCAGCTTTTAATTGTATGTTAATTGACTAACCAGCCCCTTTTTGTAAACGTATAAAACCTTGAAACAATAATAAATGTATGTCTTTGACGAACTGTTATACTGACACTTTCGTGTGGACAGTCCTCATTTCGTTCTGAGCGCTCAAAAAGACATTATATAGAGATTTGGACATGGCAAGCAGCAAACACAGGATATTTTTATCCTAATTAAATTTCCATATCATCTTCATCTGTGAATATCACAGACGGTGTACTGTTTCCGCGCTTGCGCGTTCAAAAGTGCCCTCACGCGTGTGCAGTGTGCTTTGCCCAACAGTGGGAAAAGTAGAAAATCAGGTCTGCGCATGTGCCAGTATTTCGGGCATCCAGGAAATGACTGCTTGCCTTGGATTACTTCCGGGGCAAGGAAAGTCAGGCAAAATAGTGGCGCATGCGCAGTAATGATTTTATGTTTTGCCCACTGTTGAACAAAGCACACTGCGCACGCGCGAGGGTTTTTTTCAAAGCGCAGGCACGGAAACCCAAAGTGAACGGAAGAAAAGAAGCGCATAGGGAAAGAATGGAGGCGGTGGGGGAATGAGAATAAACGCCACCCATCGGACCGAACCGCATGTATTTGCATACTGAAAAACGAACTTTACAAAGGTATTTTGACATGAAAACTGGGGTGTCAGGAGATATGGTGTGTGCGGTGGTGGTGTCGGGGCAGCAGCGGGCTCTGTGCTGCGTGGGGGGCTCAGCCGGCATTTCGCTGTTAGCCAGAAAGCCCCCCGCAGCTCCGCTGCTGCGACGCCGTGCCGTCCTGAAAGCTGGCCTCTGGAAAGATGGCCGCCGCATGCTGAAATTCAAATCTCGGCAACGAGATCTTGTCGGCTAACAGCGAAATGCCGAGCTTTCAGGACGGCACAGTGTCGCAGCAACAGAGCTGCGGGGGCTTTCTGGCTAACAGCGAAATGCCGAGCTTTCAGGAACGGCACAGTGTCGCAGCAGCGGAGCTGTGGGGGGCTTTCTGGCTAACAGCGAAATGCCGGCGGAGCCCCCCATGCAGCACAGAGCCCCGCTGCTGCCCCGACACCACCACCGCACCACAGGAAGGCTGCATTGGGACCGCCGCCGGATTTGTGAGTATATTGCCACCCCACAGAGCACAGCCACCCCACAGAACACAGCCACCCCCCAGTGCACAACCACTCCACAGAACACAGCCACCACACAGAACACAGCCACCCCACAGAGCACCACCACCACACCAGCCTTGACCACCGAATGACCCCAGTGACCACTCCTCTACCTGTGCTGATCCCTTCGCTGGTAAGCTAAATTCGGACTGTAAGACGGACCCCCATTTGACACAATATTTTTTTCCCCTATTTTCCTTCTGAAAATTTGGGGTGCGTCTTATGGTCCGGTGCGTCTTATAGTCTGAAAAATATGGTACACTCTGCACCCCATCTTGACTGAAAAAATCCAGAAATGTAGACATTTTTGCAAAATTTATTAAAAAAGAAAAACTGAAATATAAGATGGACACAAGTATTCAGACTCTTTGCTCAGACACTCATATTTAAGTCACATGCTTTTCTTGTGATCCTCCTTGAGATGGTTCTACTTCTTCATTGGAGTCCAGCTGTGTTTAATTAAACTGATAGGACTTGATTTGTAAAGGCACACACCTGCCTTTACCACCTGTGACCTCACAGCTCACAGTGCATATCAGACCAAATGAGAATCATGAGGTCAAAGGAACTAGCCAAGGAGCTCAAAGACAGAATTGTGGCAAGGCACACATCTGGCCAAGGTTACAAAATAATTTCTGCAGTACTCAAGATTCCTAAGAGTACAGTGGCCTTCATAATCCTTAAATGGAAGAAGTTTAGGACCACCAGAAGTCTTTCTATACCTGGCCAACGGCTAAACTGAGAAATCGTGGGAGAAGAGATTGATGAGAGAGGTAAAGAAGAACCCCAAGATCACTGTGGCTGAGCTCCACAGTTGCAGTAGGGAGATGGGAGAAAGTTCCACAAAGTCAACTATCACTGAGAGATTCTCTGGTCTGATGAGATGAATATAGAACTTTTTGGTGACTTTTCTAAGCGGTATGTGTGGAGAAAACCAGGCACTGCTCATCACCTGCACAATACAATCCCAACAGTGAAGCATGGTGGTGGCAGCATCATGCTATGGGGGTGTTTTTCAGCTGCAGGGACAGGACGACTGGTTGCAATTGAAGGAAACATGAATGCGGCCAAGTACAGAGATATTCTGGATGAAAACCTCTTCCAGAGTGCTCTGGACCTCAGACTTGGCAGAAGGTTCACCTTCCAACAAAACAATGAGCCTAAGCACACAGCTAAAATAACAAAGGAGTGGCTTCAGAACAACTCTGTGACCATTCTTGACTGGCCCAGCCAGAGCCCTGACCTAAACCCAATTGAGCATCTCTGTAGATACATGAAAATGGCT
This sequence comes from Oophaga sylvatica, assembly GCA_033576555.1. Classification (NCBI taxonomy): domain Eukaryota; kingdom Metazoa; phylum Chordata; class Amphibia; order Anura; family Dendrobatidae; genus Oophaga; species Oophaga sylvatica. Next base: position 465,407,704 of record JARQOD010000003.1, read on the forward strand.
GTCCACCAACGTTCACCATCCAACCTGACGGAACTGGAGAGGATCTGCAAGAAGATCCCCAAATCCAGGTATGAAAAACTTGTTGCATCATTCCCAAGAAGAATCATGGCTGTACTAGCTCAAAAGAGTGCTTCTACTCAATACTGAGCAAAGGGTCTGAATACTTATGACCATGTGATATTTCAGTTTTTCTTTTCTAATAAATTTGCAAAAATTTCTACATGTCTGTTTTTTTCAGTCAAGATGGGGTGCAGAGTGTACATTAATGAGAAAAAAATGAACTTTTTTGAATTTACCAATGGCTGCAATGAAACAAAGAGTGAAAAATTTAAAGGGTATCTGAATACTTTCCGTACCCACTGTACATTGCACACAGGTGAACTTCCTTTCACTAAGTATGTGATTTATGAAGGTAATTGGTTGCACCAGAAATTTTTACGCGCTTCATAGCAAAAGGGGTGAATACTTATGCACATTAGTTATTTATTCCTACATTTTCTCACTTCATTTCAACATTTAGACTATATAATGCTTATGCATCACACAAAAATTAAATTACAAAATATTTAAATACAGGTTGTAATGTAATGAAATAGGTAAAAAGCCATGAGGGTAAATACTTTTGCAATACACTGTATGTATTTATCTATATATACAGTCATGAATGAATGTGTTGGCACCCTTGAACTTGTTTTAGAAAATGAAGCATTTCTCCCAGAAAACTATTGAAATTACACATCTTGTTACACACGTTTATATCCTTCGGGTGTTTTGAAACAACACAAAAAACAAAGAAAAAAAGCAAATAGGACATAATTTCACCCAAAACCCCAAAAATTGTCAGAACTAAATTGTTGTCACCCTCAACGTAATATTTCCTTCTTTTGGAATAAATAACTTCAATAACTTGCTTACTATAACCATCATCAAGCTTCTTACACACCTCAACTGGAATTTTTGGCCACTCTTTTGCAAACTGCTCCAGGTCTCTCATATTTGAAGGGTATTTTTTTCCCAACAGCAATTTTAAGATCTCTCCACATGTGTTGAATGGAATTTAGATCCGATTTCAATCCTGGCCATTTCAGAACTCTGCGGCGCTTTGATTCCATCTAGTTGTGTGTGCTTCTTGAAATATTTTTGGGGTCATTGTGCAACTGGAAGACCCATAGCCTAGGATGCAAACCCAGCTTTCTGACACTAGGCACTATGTTGCCACTCAAAATCCTTTGACAATCTTCAGATTTCATGATGCCTAGGACACAGCGTTTCATTTCATTCAAATGTCGAAGGTTAGTTTGCGCTGACACTGAGCTGGCAGGAGAGCTTGAATTTCTTTGGAACTTACTCATCATCTGGACTATCCTGCGTTGCAACCTTTCAACAATTTTTCTCTACCATTCGCATATGGGGAGATTAGCTACAGTGCCATGGGTTGTAAACTTCTTCATTATGTTGCGCACCATGGCCAAAGGAACATCAAGATCTCTTGAGATGACCTTGTAACCTTGAGATTGTTGATATTGTTCAACAATTTTGATTCTCAAATGCTCAGACAGTTCTCTTCCCCTCTTTCTGTACTTAATGCTTAGTGTGGCACACACAGACACACAATGCTGAGATTGAGTAAACTTCTCCTATTTTTATGTGGTTTCAGGTGTTTTTCATATTGCCTACACCTGTTACTTGCCATAAATGAGTTTGAATGAGCATCAAATGCTTCAAACAAAGTTGTTTACACAAAATTTTGGAAAGGTGCCAACAATTTTATCCAGTCCATTTTTGTGGTTTTATGTGAAATTATGTCCAATGTGCCTTATTAATTGTAAAAATGAAAAAGTTCTAATTTTCAAAACAAATGAAAATGTAACGCAGATAAAAGAAACTATATAAGCCATCACCAAAGTTTTCTGGTAGCTGCTAGTTTCCTTCCACTTTGGAAACTCCATGAACTTCTTGCCAAATGTACATGTGTATGAAAGATTCAGCAGAGATACAAGTTGGCCAATAAGCATTTGACTGACTGCTATATAAAGTCAATCAGCAACCTTGATCACTTAAACTGCGTAGGACACCATGGACTGCAAATACAGCCCCAGTATAATGATTGTGCTTGTCCATTATGCCTGGCAGCAATGCCACTGGTCGTCTAGTTGTTACAGTGATTGATAGAAAGCAGAAGATTGAAGCTATTGTATCAAGGACTTTAAGGCTGTTGATGTGGAAACTGTGTAGCAACACCAGCACTGATAGTATTATACACAGTTATGTGCAAAATAATAGAAGTCTAACACAACCAATGTGTTTAATTACTGTTTTTGGAAGAAAAGAACATAGAACATTTGAAAAAAATTCATGACTGTGTAGACAAGTAATGAGCAGCCAACAGAATCAACATTCATGATAAGCATAATGCTAATTGGGTATAATCGACCCATTCAATGAAAGTTGTAATAGCAGTACGGAGCTCAATTAATGAGATAATTCTTTCTGTGAAGAAACAGCTGTCGATTATGGACTTTATTTAACCCCTTCATGACCCAGCCTATTTTGACCTTAAAGACCTTGCCATTTTTTGCAATTCTGACCAGTGTCCCTTTATGAGGTAATAACTCAGGAACGCTTCAACGGATCCTAGCGATTCTGAGACTGTTTTTTCGTGACATATTGGGCTTCATGTTATTGGTAAATTTAGGTCGATAATTTTTGCGTTTATTTGTGAAAAAAAATGGAAATTTGGCGAAAATTTTGAAAATTTTGTAGTTTTCAAATTTTTACTTTTATTCTGTTAAACCAGAGAGTTATGTGGCACAAAATAGTTAATAAATAACATTTCCCACATGTCTACTTTACATCAGCACAATTTTGGGAACAACATTTTTTTTTGTTAGGAAATTATAAGGGTTAAAAGTTGACAAGCGATTTCTCATTTTTACAGCAAAATTTACAAAACCATTTTTTTTAGGGACCACCTCACATTTGAAGTCACTTTGAGGGGTCTATATGGCAGAAAATACCCAAAAGTGACACCTTTATAAAAACTGCACCCCTCAAGCTACTCAAAACTACATTCAGGAAGATTATTAACCCTTCAGGTGCTTCACAGGAACTAAAGCAACGTGGAAGGAAAAAATGGACATTTTAATTTTTCCAACAAAAATTTTTTATTAGCATCAATTTTTTCATTTTTACATGGGCAACAGGATAAAATAGATCCTAAAATTAGTTGGGCAATTTCTCCTGAGTACACAGATACCTCATATGTGGTCATAAACCACTGTATGGGCGCACGGCAGGGCTCAGAAGGGAAGGAGCGCCATTTGACTTTTTGAATGGAAAATATGCTGGAATATTTAGCGGTTGCCATGTTGCATTTGGAGAGTCCCTGTGTGCCTAAACATTGGATCTCCCCCACAAGTGACCCCCTTTTGGAAACTATACCCCCTAAGGAACTTATCTAGATGCATAGTGATCACTTTGAACCCCCAGGTGCTTCACAAATTGATCTGTAAAAAAAAGAAAGTACTTTTTTTTCACAAAAATTTTCTTTTAGCCTCAGTTTTTTCATTTTCACATGGGCAACAGTATAAATTGGATCCTAAAATTAGTTGGGCAATTTCTCCTGAGTACACAGATACCTCATATGTGGTCATAAACCACTGTTTGGGCGCACGGCAGGGCTCAGAAGGGAAGGAGCGCCATTTGACTTTTTGAATGGAAAATATGCTGGAATTTTAGCGGTTGCCATGTCGCATTTGGAGAGTCCCTGTGTGCCTAAACATTGGAGCTCCCCCACAAGTGACCCCATTTTGGAAACTAGACCCCCTAAGGAACTTATCTAGATGCATAGTGGGCACTTTGAACCCCCAGGTGCTTCACAAATTGATCCTTAAAAAAAAGAAAGTACTTTTTTTTCACAAAAATTTTCTTTTAGCCTCAGTTTTTTTCATTTTCACATGGGCAACAGTATAAATTGGATCCTAAAATTTGTTGGGCAATTTCTCCTGAGTACACAGATACCTCATTTGTGGTCATAAACCACTGTTTGGGTGCACGGCAGGGCTCAGAAGGGAAGGAGCGCCATTTGACTTTTTGAATGGAAAATATGCTGGAATATTTAGCGGTTGCCATGTCGCATTTGGAGAATTCCTGTGTGCCTAAACATTGGAGCTCCCCCACAAGTGACCCCATTTTGGAAACTAGACCCCTAAGGAACTTATCTAGATGCATAGTGGGCACTTTGAACCCCCAGGTGCTTCACAAATTGATCCTTAAAAAAGAAAGTACTTTTTTTTCACAAAAATTTTCTTTTAGCCTCAGTTTTTTTCATTTTCACATGGGCAACAGTATAAATTGGATCCTAAAATTGTTGGGCAATTTCTCCTGAGTACAAGATACCTCATTTGTGGTCATAAACCACTGTTTGGGTGCACGGCAGGGCTCAGAAGGGAAGGAGCGCCATTTGACTTTTTGAATGGAAAATATGCTGGAATATTTAGCGGTTGCCATGTCGCATTTGGAGAGTTCCTGTGTGCCTAAACATTGGAGCTCCCCCACAAGTGACCCCATTTTGGAAACTTGACGCCCTAAGGAACTTATCTAGATGCATAGTGAGCACTTTGAACCCCCAGGTGCTTCACAGAAGTTTATAACGCAGAGCCGTGAAAATAAAAAATATTTTTTTTTTCTCAAAAAATGATTTTTTTAGCCCACTATTTTTTATTTTCACAATGGTTACAGGAGAAATTGGACCCCAAAAGTTGTTGTCCAGTTTGTCCTGAGTATGCTAGTACCCCATATGTGGGGGGGAACCACTGTTTGGGCACACGTCAGGGCTCGGAAGGGATGTAATGACGCTTTGAAATGCCGACTTGATGGAATGGTCTGCGGGCATCTTGTTACGTTTGCCGAGCCCCTGATGTGCCTAAACAGTAGAAACTCTCCACAAGTGACCCCATTTTGGAAACTAGACCCCGCAAAGAAGTTATCTAGATGTGTGGTGAGCACTTTGAACCCCCAAGGGCTACACAGAAGTTTATAACGCCCGGGCATGAAAATAAAAAAATCATATTTTTTCCACAATCAGGATCTTTTAGTCCCCAATTTTTTTATTTTCCCAAGGGTAACATGAGAAATTAGACCCCAAAAGTTGTTGTCCAATTTGTCCTGAGTATGATGATATCCCATATGTGGGAGAAAACTACTGTATGGGCACACGTCGGGGCTCGGATGGGAAGTAGTGACGTTTTGAAATGCCCACTTGATGGAATGGTCTTCGGGCGTCATGTTACGTTTGCAGATTCCCTGATGTGCCTAAACAGTAGAAACTCCCCACAAGTGACCCCATTTTGGAAACTAGATCCCCCAAGGAACTCCTATAGATGTGTGATAAGCACTTTGAATCTCCAAGTCCTTCACAGAAGTTTATAACGCAGAGCCGTGAAAATATAAAATCATTTTTTTTCCACAAAAATAATTTTTTAGTCCCCAATTTTTTTCCCAATGTTAACAGGAGAAATTAGAACCCCCAAAGTTGTTTTGCAATTTTTCCCGAGTACGCTGATACCCCATATGTGGGGATAAACCACTGTTTGGGCATACGTCGGGGCTTGGAATAAAGGGAGCACTGTTTGACTTTTTGAACGCGAAATTTGCAGGAATCAATGGTGGCGCCATGTCGCGTATGGAGACCCCCTGATGTGCCTAAATAGTGAAAACCCCTCAATTCTAACTCCAATCCTAACCCCAACGCACCCCTAACCCCAACCCTAACCCCTACACACACCTAACCCTAATACAAACCCTAACCATAACCCTAACCCCAACACACCCCTAACCCTAATCCCAACTCTAACCATAAACCTAACCACAAGCCTAACTCTAATTCCAACCCTAACCCTAATTCCAACCCTAACCCAAATTCCAACCCTAACCCTAATTCTAACCTTAACCCTAATGCTAACCCTAACCCTAGTTCTAACCCTAAGGCTGGGTTCATATTGCGTTTTACCAGCCCGTTCAACACGTAGCCTTGACCAGCTGGTAACGGTATAGCATAAAGCGATCGCGTTACGCTATACCCGCTAGCGCAGATGAATCAGCAGATGATTCATCTGTGCTAGCGGTGACGGAGCCCAGACGCTGCAGCCCGTGTCCGAGGCTCCGTCACTGAATGACGGCACGTCGCGAACGCATGCCGCTTTACGGCATGCGTTGCGATGCGCACACAAATGGGGTGAATGGCAGCGTTAACGGACTGCGTTACACCGTGTTATAATCTAACGGACTGCCATAATGCAATATGAACCCAGCCTAACCCTAACCCTGAGGCCCCGTGCACACTTTGCGGATTCACTTGCGGATTTTTCTTAAATCCGCAGGTAAAATGACCTGCGTTTTACCTGCGAATTTAGCGCGGATTTGTTGCGGTTTTTCCCTGCGGTTTTACACCTATAATGGAATAGGTGTAAAACCTCTGCGGAATCCGCACAAAGAGTTGACATGCTGCGGATTTAAAACCGCAGTAAATCCGCATGTGCACAGCGTTTTTTTTAACCATTTATTTGCATTGTACTGTACATGGTTTCTGGATCTGCTGTGGATCCCAGCGCCAAATCCGCTGTGGATCTGCAGCGCCAAATCCGCTGCGGATCCACAGCAAAATCTCCGGTGGATCAGCAGCAAAATCCGCCGAGGATCCCCAGCAAAATCCGCCGAGGATCCCAGCAAAATCCGCCACGGATCCGCAGCAAAATCCGCCGCGGATCCGCAGCAAAATCAGCCGCGGATCCGCAGCAAAATCAGCCGCGGATCCCCAGCAAAATCAGCCGCGGATCCGCAGCAAAATCAGCCGCGGATCAGCAGCAAAATCCGCCGCGGATCAGCAGCAAAATCCGCCGCGGATCAGCAGCAAAATCCGCCGCGGATCCGCAGCAAAATCCGCCGCGGATCAGCAGCAAAATCCGCCGCGGATCAGTAGCAAAATCCGCCGCGGATCAGCAGCAAAATCCGCCGCGGATCAGCAGCAATATCCGCCGCGGATCAGCAGCAAAATCCGCCGCGGATCAGCAGCAAAATCCACCCCGGATCAGCAGCAAAATCCGCCGCGGATCCGCAGCAAATACGCCGCGGATCCGCAGCAAAATCCGCCGCGGATCCGCAGCAAAATCCGCCGCGGATCAGCAGCAAAATCCGCCGCGGATCAGCAGCAAAATCCGCCGCGGATCAGCAGCAAAATCCGCCGCGGATCAGCAGCAAAATCCGCCGCGGATCAGCAGCAAATCCGCCGCGGATCAGCAGCAAAATCCGCCGCGGATCAGCAGCAAAATCCGCCGCGGATCCGCAGCAAAATCCGCCGCGGATCAGCAGCAAAATCCGCCGCGGATCCGCAGCAAAATCCGCCGTGGATCCGCAGCAAAATCAGCTGCGGATCAGCAGAAAAATTCGCTAGAAAAAAAAAAAAATATTTTTTTATTATTTGTCCCTACCTATGACAGGGGGGGGTTCATTTACTTTTTTTTTATTTTGATCACTGTGACAGTTTATCACAGTGATCAAAATAAATTTTTGTGCAATGGAGGGCGCACTGCGCATGCGCCGGCCGTCGGGCGCACTGCGCATGCCCCGCCATTTTCCAAGATGGCGGCGCCCATGAAGAATCCCGGGCAGCCGCCGTACGGATCCAGGACATCGTGGACCGGGAGAGGTGAGTAGGGGGGGTCAGAAGTTGAGGGGGGGTCGGAAGTTGAGGGGGTGGGATCGCAGAGCAGGGGAGCAGACAGTGACGGCAGTGACCGATCACTGCCAAATTTCGGTGGGCGGCCGATCACCGCCGTGACTTGGTGTGGGGGGGTCAGGGCTCGGTGTCTAGCCATGGCAGATGCTATTGCAGCATCGGCCATGGCTGGATTGTATATTTCACCAGTTTCATTGGTGAATATTACAAATCGCTCTGATTGGCTGTTTCACTTTAACAGCCAATCAGAGTGATCGTGGCCACGTGGGGTAAGCCAACCCCCTGTGGTGATGCACTAAGGGTCCTGTGCCTGCGGGTCGGGTGACCTTTCAGTGACCCCGGTCACTCGGCCCGCAGGAACATGATTTATAGCATGACGCCGACGCCGGCGTCATGGGTCGGGATGGCACAGGTTTTCATGACGCCGACGTCGCGTCATGGTCAGGAAGGGTTAAAGAAGGAGGTGCTGGCTTTAGCCCTTGCTCAGTGACTAAAATAGATCATGCCACTCATGGTACTGAAGGAGGAAGAACTTTGATCAAGAAGTTGATTGGAGAAGGAAAACACATATAGAAGTGCAGAAAATAATTGGCTACTCAGCTAAAAAGATTTTCAATGCTTTAAAATGGGAGATCAAAGAAGATCTTCAGTTACCTGTAAGTCCTGCAACCATCAGAAAACACCTACGTGAAGTTAAACTATTTACAAGAAACCATCAGAAAATACCATTGCTGGAAAAAAGACCTGTTTAAAAGGTGAGTTTGCCAAAGAGCACATTGACTGGCCTAAAGAGAGGTGTTGCAATATTCTAAAGGACACAGACAGTTTGTGAAACTACCCATAAACACTGAATCCAAGCCACAGTACACAGTGAAGACTGTAAAACATGGAGGTGCAAGTATAATTTCTTGGGGATGTTTCTCCTACTGTGGAATTGGGCCCATTTATCACATACCAGGCACCATGGTCCAGTTTGAATGTATCAAAATACGGGAAGGTATGATGGAGAAATGCCCTTGAAATAGGTGTTTTGAGAGGGACGACCCAAAACACATCAGAAAGCGGATAACATCCTGGTTCCAGACCAACAAGATTAATGCTGTAAGGGGGTTACCGGGATCGTGTAATACTCCACTCTCTTCCCATGTGTTGATACTGTTATAATTAATGTGATGTCTGTGTATGTTGCTTTCCCATATTGTGAATATTTATTAATGCTGCTATGTGTATAATGTAATGTATATATTGGCAAATGTGTATATCCGTTAAATAGGGAATGTGTAGTATTCCTGTTTGGCCACTAGATGGGGCATTCTAGTGTACTTAGTAGGATAAGCGTTCCACACTATACATAGTTAAATTAGGAGGGGTCAGCTTCAGTTAAGAGAGGTAGGACTTCCTCATAGTGTTGAGTTGGGCCACATTGCCCAAACCACCTTCACGGGCATAATTGCCTGGAATGATAGCAGTGACTATGCAACATTTAAGGGAGAAGCCCAGCCATCCACAGTACCAGGTCAGAACAGCAGTGGGCCAGTACGGCAGGGGACCGCCGAAAACTTGGAACTGGAGCTAAAGGCAGAAGCAGTGGCAACCATTCTCGCGGTGCAGCCTAAGTGGGATTGCAGTTGCTAGTGAAGTTTAAGCAGCATGGGGACGCAGATGGCTCCATAATGTAGCAACTTATCGCATGGGCCGATTCCCTCAGATCTGAGACAAAACAGCTGAGGGAACTCCCAAATGCAGTGAGTTTGGACCAGGAGGATGCTGTGTCACCGCAGGAAACAGTACAGAAGGGCAGGTCACTCACCATGTGGCAGCTGACTTCAGGGGCTGAAGTTCTAACGTCTGGGGCGAAACATACGGGGGAATGCCTGACCATAACAGAGCTGAACAGGGAGGACGCTGAAGAACCGTATGAGACGGTCCGACCCGGGTATGTGCTGTGTGACAGTGAGAGAAGTACAGGGAAAGAGAAAGAGAAGTGTAACGCGAAACATGTGGTTAATGCTGTGAAGAATATGGATGTGCTGCGTAAAGACACCAGTAAAGTTGTTCTTTTGAAAGCTGAAATGGACTGTGTCTCAATTCATGCTGAACCATCTATAGGAAGTCTTCAGCAGCGCAGAGAGGACCCTGACAGTGCAGAATGTGAAGCCACAGGTATGCAGAGTAATGGACACTATTTTCATGTGATGGGAGGACAGATCCCAGATATTCCAATGTCCTTAGCCATGACCACGGCCCTGTCCCTCCCTCACAATGCTATGAAGTGGCTAGTTCAATCTCCAGACGTAAATCAGATTAGGAATTTGTGGAGTGACATCAAAAGGGCTGTTTTTGATACAAAACCTAAGAATGCAAAAGAACTGTAGAATGTGGTCCAGTCAGCTTGGGCTGGAATATCTGTTCAGAGAAGTCAGATGTTAATTGACTCCATATCACACAGATGGAAAGCAGTTATCAGAAATAAAGGTAATATAATTGAATGTTCATTCAGTGATTAACACAAAAGCTAAGTCTCATAAAAGCTAAGTCTGCAAACAAATTTCAGTATATACTGTAAATATTGGAGTTTAAAAATTGATATTTTGTTAAAGTTTTCATTTGGAATTTAATGTGCAGCTGCCAGTGCCTTTGTCTATTTGGAAATAGATGATTCTATGAGGGTTGAACTTTTTCTCAGTTGTTTTCAGCAAATTGCTATTATTTTGCACATAACTGTAGGTGGACAAAAGCAATTGTTGCTGGGTGAGTCACTAACTCAACTTTGCATACTTCGCTCATTAGAATAATAGAGAAGCACTTTTGCATTTTTAAACTTATTTTAGTAGAAGCAAGATGTTACATTAATCACGATCCTAGTAGGTATATGTAACTATTACTGATGGGCGAGTAGCATCGCTGCTCGGGTGATCTCCGAGTATTTTGGCGTGCTCGGAGATTTAGTTTTCGTCGTCTCAGCTGCATGATTTGTGGCTGCTAGACAAGCTGAAAACATGTGGGGATTCCCTAACAAACAGGCATTCCACACATGTAATCAGCCTGTCTAGCAGTCGCAAATCATGCAGCTGAGACAACAAAAACTAAATCTCCGAGCACTCCAAAATACTCAGAGATCACCCGAGCATGCTAGGGGAGACACGAGCAACGAGTATACTCGCTCATCACTAGTAACTATCATTGCTGTTTTTTATTTTTACTTTTTGCTGATTTAAGGTATCATTTTCTGTTTAAAAGCATCAATTATGCCCTTGTCAAGTTGTTATTCAAGGAGTATTTTCGTCGTAAAGGGAATCAGTCAGCAGTAGAATGAGGTAGAGACAAAGATGTTGACTCCAGCAATGTATCACTTAGTGCAACAGTTGTGATAGAATCCCAGTTTTCTCTACTGTAGATCTTCGAGTATTCAGAATACTGAGCGCTGTACAACCGTATCCACATCACTGATTGGCAACTTTCTGTGTAAACTGTTTAGTGACAGAAAGCTGCTAATCACTGCTGGGGCTTTGTTGGTCTAGGAGGCTCAAGGCCAGTTGTCAGAGTGGTAATCTCTTGCTAATAAAACACTAATTATATTGAAACAGAAAAACACAACTTAGTAAGTGACACATCACGGTAATCAGGCTCTTGTTTACTACATTATACTGCCCTCAGATTACATAGCAAAAATATGCAGACAGATTCCCATTAAAGATTGTAAAGTTTGTGTCTTCTCCCAATGTTTGTGTGGGTTTCCTCAGGGTTCTCCAGTTTCCTCCCACACCCCAAAGACATGCTGATGGGGAATCTAGATTGTGAGCCCCATCGGGACAGTGACGATGATGTCTGTAAAGCGCTGTGGAATTAATGGCGCTATATAAGTGAATAAAAAAAATAAAGATCATTCTTCAACAGATATTACATGTTTAACTACTAAATCATACCGGCTCTCCACCATCCCTGTTTTACTTCAGCAGTTTCTTTTTTAATAAGGTATCACTGTAACTAGGGTTACTATGGATTCAATATGGATTATGGAAGCAAATGGTGTTGGGCTTATACTGTATCACATTGGTAGAGTATGGAGATGTACGATCAGACAATTCTACAGTATGAGTGCAGGCACATTACCAGGTAGGAATTGTACTATTCCACCACACCGACAGGAGAAATAAAGTGGGAGATTCATTTGGCATTTTACAGATTACCTTAGGATTAGTGTTGAGCGATACGATACCGCAAGTATCGGGTATCGGCCGATATTAGCTCTATCGGCCTTTCGATACTTAGTTCCGATATTTTCGTCTTATCGGATACCGGAATCGGGATTGTCACTGTCACTGTCAGTGTCCGTCGGTCGGGTCTGTCAGGAGTCAGCGGCACTTACCTGGCAGAAGATCTCCGGCGGTCACGGGCTGGACTGCTTCATGGCCGCCATCATCTTTCCCCGGCGGTCACATGCAGTTTCTCGCGATAACTGCAGTGACTGCTGGGTAATCCCGGCCGTAAAGCAGTCAGTCCGATGACGTCACCGCCGGGGAAGCAGGTAATCAGCTGTGCTGCGTCGCGATGACAGGCTCTGCCTGTCATTGCGATGTAGCAGAGCTGGATCGTCGTGGGACTGTCGTTACTATGGACTGCGTCGGACAGGTGGTATACTGTTGGTTTGTTTTTTTTCTTTTTTTACAGGAGATCGATGGCGTCGCAGAAATGAGTGTATAATAAAATTAATGAAAACTGTGTTGTCTCTTTTATTTCATTAACCCCTCTCTGACATTAGACATACTATCCCGTCCATAAAACCCGTGCCATTCTGCCCATGGACGGGATAGTACGTCATAGGCGATCAGCTGCGCTCCTGAGGGGAGCGCAGCTAATCGCCGCCAGGTGTCAGCTGATTATCACAGCTGACACCCCTGACTGTGTGTCAGGAGCGGTCACGGACCGCTCCCGGCACATTAACCCCTAGCACACCGTGATCAAACATGATCGCGGTGTACTGGGGGCACAGGGGAGGATCGCCCAGGGTGGGGGCTCCCTGCGCGCCCCCCTGAGACCCTCAGACCAGCGCGATGTGATCGCGCTGTTCTGAGGGCTTCCTCCCTCCCAGGACCCGGATCCAAGATGGCGCCGGGGTCCTGGAGGGAGGCGGCTTCCTCAGTGCCTGCTGAGAGCAGGCGATGAGGAAGCGTCCTGCACTGCCTGAGCGATCGCTGGTGTGACAGAGTGCTGTGCACACTGTCACACCAGCGATTTGATAAAATACAGTGATGTCCCACCCTGGGACAAAGTAAAAAAAGTTAAAAAAATAAAAATAAACATGTTGTAAAAAAAAAATCCAAAATAAATAAAAAAAAAAAAAAAATATTCCCCAATAAATTCATTTCTTCCTGTAAATAAAAAAAACAAAACAATAAAAGTACACATACTTGGTATCGCCGCGTCCGTAACGACCCCCCCTATAAAACTGTCCCACTAGTTAACCCCTTTAGTGAACCCCTTAAAAAAAAAAAAAAACGAAGCAAAAAATCAATGCTTTATCATCATACCGCCGAACAAAAAGTGGAATAACGCGCGATCAAAAAGACCGATATAAATAAACATGGTACCGCTGAAAACGTCATCTTGTCCCGCAAAAAACGAGCCACTATACAGCATCATCAGCAAAAAAATAAAAAAGTTATAGCTCGCAGAATAAAGCGATGCAAAAATAATTATTTTTTATATAAAATTGTTTTTATTCTATAAAAGCGCCAAAACATAAAAAAAATGATATAAATGAGGTATCGCCATAATTGTACTGACCCGAAGAATAAAACTGCTTTATCAATTTTACCACACGCGGAACAATAAAAACGCCTCCCCCAAAAGAAATTCATGAATTGCTGATTTTTGTTCATTCTAACCTCCCAAAAATCGAAATAAAAAGCGATCAAAAAATGTCACCTGCTCAAAAATGGTACAAATAAAAACGTCAACTCGTACCGCAAAAAATAAGACCTCACATGACTCTGTGGGCCAAAATATGCAAAAATTATAGCTCTCAAAATGTGGCGATGCAAAAAACTATTTTTGCAATAAAAAGCGTCTTTTAGCGTGACAGCTGCCAATCATAAAAACCCGCTATAAATAGTAAATCAAACCCCCTTTATCACCCCCTTAGTTAGGGAAAAATAATAAAATTAAAAAAATGTATTTATTTCCATTTTCCCATTAGGGTTAGGGTTAGGGTTGCGGCTAAAGTTAGGGTTGGGGTTGGCGCTAAAGTTAGGATTAGGGTTAGGGTTGGGATTAGGGTGTGTTAGGGTTAGGTTTGTGGTTAGGGTTGGGACTAGGGTTAGGGTGTGTTGGGGTTAGGGTTGGAGTTAGAATTGGGGGGTTTCCGCTGTTTAGGCACATCAGGGGCTCTCCAAATGTGACATGGCGTCTGATCTCAATTCCAGCCAATTCTGCGTTGAAAAAGTCAAACAGTGCTCCTTCACTTCTGAGCTCTGCCATGCGTCCAAACAGTAGTTTATCCCCACATATGGGGTATCAGCGTACTCTGGACCCCAAGAGTTATTGTGCAATTTGTCCTATTTCTTCTGTTACCCTTGGGAAAATAAAAAACTGGGGGCGAAAATATCATTTTTGTACAAAAAAAATTATTTTTTTTGTTTTTACGGCTGTACATTATAAACTTCTGTGAAGCACTTGGGGCTTCATAGCGCTCACCACACACCTAGATAAGTTCCTTGTGGGGTCTATTTTCCAAAATGGGGTCACTTGTTGGGGATTTCCACTGTTTAGGCGCATCAGGGGCTCTCCAAATGCGACATGACGCCCCCAGACCATTCCATCAAAGTCTGCAATCCAAAACGTCACTACTTCCCTTCCGAGCCCCAACGTGTACCCATACAGTAGTTTTCTCCCACATATTGGGTATCAGCGTACTCAGGACAAATTGGGCAACAACTTTTGGGGTCCAATTTCTCCTGTTACCCTTGTAAAAATAAAATATTGGGGCGAAAAAATCATTTTTGCAAAAAAAAAAAAAGATTTTTTATTTTTACGACTGTGCGTTATAAACTTCTGTGAAGCACTTCGGGGTTCAAAGTGCTCACCACACATCTAGATAAGTTCCTTGTGGGGACTATTTTCCAAAATGGGGTCACTTGTGGGGGTTTCCACTGTTTAGGCGCATCAGGGCTCTCCAAATGCGACATGACGCACCCAGACCATTCCATCAAAGTCTGCAATCCAAAACGTCACTACTTCCCTTCCGAGCCCTGACGTGCGCCCATACAGTAGTTTTCTCCCACATATTGGGTATCAGCGTACTCAGGACAAATTGGACAACAACTTTTGGGGTCCAATTTCTCCTGTTACATTGTGAAAATAAAATATTGGGGCGAAAAAATCATTTTTGTAAAAAAAAAAAGGATTTTTATTTTTACGGCTGTGCGTTATAAACTTCTGTGAAGCACTTCGGGGTTCAAAGTGCTCACCACACATCTAGATAAGTTCCTTGTGGGGTCTATTTGCCAAAATGGGGTCACTTGTGGGGGGTTTCCACTGTTTAGGTGCATCAGGGGCTCTCCAAATGTGACATGACGCCCCCAGACCATTCCATCAAAGTCTGCAATCCAAAACGTCACTACTTCCCTTCCGAGCCCCGACGTGTGCCCATACAGTAGTTTTCGCCCACATATTGGGTATCAGTGTACTCAGGACAAATTGGACAACAACTTTTGTGTTCCAATTTCTTCTGTTACCCTTGTGAAAATAAAATATTGGGGGCGAAAAAATCATTTTTGTAAAAGAAAAAAAAGATTTTTTTTTTACGGCTGTACGTTATAAACTTTAGTGAAACACCTGGGGGTTCAAAGTTCTCACCACACATCTAGATAAGTTCCTTGAGGGGTCTACTTTCCAAAATGGTGTCATTTATGGGGGTTTCCACTGTTTAGGCAGATCAGGAGCTCTCCAAACACGACATGGCGTCCAGCCAATTCTGCGTTGAAAAAGTCAGACGGCGCTCCTTCCCTTCCAAACTCTGCCATGCACCCAAACAGTGGTTTACCCCCACATATGAGGTATCAGCGCACTCAGGACAAATTGCACAATAACTTTTGGAGTCTTGTTACCCTTGGAAAAATAAAAATTGGGGTGAAAAGATCATTTTTGTGGAAAAAATATGATTTTTAAATTTTACGGCTCTACGTTATAAACTTGTGTGAAGCACTTGGGGGTTCAAATTGCTCATCAAAAATCTAGATAAGTTCCTTAGGGGGTCTAGTTTCCCAAATGGGGTCATTTGTGGGGGTTTCCACTGTTTAGGCACATCAGGGCTCTCCAAATGCAACATGGCATCCAAACTCAATTCCAGCCAATTTTGGTTGGAAAAAGTCAAATGGTGCTCCTTCCATTCCGAGCTCTGCCGTGCGCCCAAACAGTGGTTCCCCCCCACATATGGGTTATCAGCGTACTCAGGACAAATTGTACAACAACTTATGTGGTCCAATTTCTCCTGTTACCCTTGGGAAAATAAAAAATTAGTGACTAAAAGATAATTTTTGTGGGAAAAAAATAGGATTTTTTATTTTCATGCCCGGGCATTATAAACTTGTGTGAAGCACTTGGGGGTTCAAAGTGCTCACCAAAGATCTAGATAAGTTCCTTAGGGGGTCTAGTTTCCAAAATGGGGTCACTTGTGGGGGGTTTCCACTGTTTAGGCTCATCTGGGGCACTGCAAACGGAACATGACCCCCATTAACGTCTGCATTCCAAAACGATACTACTTCCTTTCCAAGCCCTGCCGTGCGCCCAAACAGTTTCCCCCCCCCACATATGGGGTATCAGCG
Source organism: Oophaga sylvatica (assembly GCA_033576555.1). Classification (NCBI taxonomy): domain Eukaryota; kingdom Metazoa; phylum Chordata; class Amphibia; order Anura; family Dendrobatidae; genus Oophaga; species Oophaga sylvatica. The sequence continues at coordinate 465,424,264 of JARQOD010000003.1, forward strand.
TACTCAGGACAAATTGTACAACAACTTTTGGGGTCCAATTTCCTTGGGAAAATTCAAAAATTTGGGACTAAAAAATCATTTTTGTGAAAATTGATTTTTTTTTTTTTCACACCCAGGCTTTATAAACTTTTGTGAAACACTTGAGGGTTCAAAGTGCTCACAACAGATCTAGATAAGTACCTTAGGGGGTCTAGTTTCCAAAATGGTGTCAATTGTGGGGGTTTCCACTGTTTAGGCGCATCAGGGGCTCTCCAAACGCGACATGGCATCCAATCTAAATTCCAGCCAATTTTAGTTTGAAAAAGTCAAACGTCGCTCCTTCCCTTACGAGCTCTGCCGTGTGCCCAAACAGTGGTTTTCCCCCACATATGGGGTATTGGCGTACTCAGAGAAATTGCCTAACAACCTTATCTGTCCATTTTCTCCTTTTACCCTTGTGAAAATAAAAAAAAGTTTGTAAAAGATCATTTTTGTGGCTAAAAAGTAAAATATTCATTTTTTCCTTCCACGTTGCTTTAGTTACTGTGAAGCACCTGAAGGGTTAATAAACTTCTTGAATGTGGTTTTGAGTACCTTGAGGGGTGCAGTTTTTAGAATGGTGTCACTTTTGGGTATTTTCTGCCATATAGACCCCTCAAAGTGACTTCAAATGTGAGGTGGTCCCTAAAAAAAATGGCTTTGTAAATTTTGTTGTAAAAATGAGAAATCGCTGGTCAACTTTTAACCCTTATAACTTCCTAACAAAAAAAAATTTTGGTTCCAAAATTGTGCTGATGTAAAGTAGACATGTGGGAAATGTTATTTCTTAACTATTTTGTGTGATATATTTCTCTGTTTTAAGGGAATAAAAATTCAAAGTTTGAAAATTGCAAAATTTAAAAAATTTTCGCCATATTTGCGTTTTTTTCAAAAATAAACGCAAGTTATATCGAAGAAATTTTACCACTAACATGAAGTACAATATGTCACGAGAAAACAATCTCAGAATCGCGAAGATCCGTTGAAGCGTTCCAGAGTTATAACCTCATAAAGAGACAGTGGTCAGAATTGTAAAAATTGGCCCGGTCATTAACGTGCAAACCACCCTTGGGGGTGAAGGGGTTAAAAGACTTTTTTCTTGCATTGTCTTTTTTTTATACATAATAACTTTGGGATTAATAATGGATCGGTGTCTTAATGACACCTCTCCATTATTAACCGGGCTTATTGTCACCGTGCAATCAACGGTGACATTAACCCCTTATTACCCCACTTGCCACCGCTACAGGGCAGTGGGAAGAGCCGGGTAAAGTGCCACAATTGGCACATCTTTTGATGCGCCAAATGTGGGGCTGCTGTAGCCTGGTATTATCAGGCTGTTGAGGGCCAAAATCCATGGGCCTTGACAGTCTTTTAATACCAGGCCGCAGCAGTCTGCATTTTACTTGGCTGGTTAACAAAAATAGGGGGACCCCTACGCCGTTTTTTTTTCGAGGGGATCCCCTATTTTTGTTAACCAGCCAAGCTAAGCAGGCTGCTGTGGCCTGGTATTATCAGGCTTGCAAAAGTCCATGGATATTGGATCCTTACCAGCCTGAAAAACCAGGCCTCAGCGGTCTGCTTCATCTGGCTGGTTAACAAAAATAGGGGGGACCCCACGCCAATTTTTTTCGAGGGGATCCCCTATTTTTGTTAATCAGCCAAGATATGCAGACTGCTGTGGCCTGGTATTATCAGGCTGGCAAGGTCCATGGATCTTGGCTCCTTAACAGCCTGAAAATCCAGGCCTCAGCGGTCTGCTTCATCTGGCTGGTTAACAAAAATAGGGGACCCCACGCCAATTTTTTTCGAGGGGATCCCCTATTTTTGTTAACCAGCAAAGATAAGCAGACTGCTGTGGCCTGGTATTATCAGGCTGGCAAGCAGGGTCGGACTGAGTCACCGGAACACCGGCGAAACCTCCGGTGGGCCCCAGCTCCTGCGTGGTGGGCCCTGATTTGAAAGGATAGGTCGCGGGGCAGAGGGGGCGGTGGCCCCGGGCCCCGCGCTCTGAGGGGGCCCACCCGGAGCTACGCTACAGTAACTGTATCGGCGTGCACAGCACGCCGATACAGTTACATTCTGCGGCAGAGCAGGGAGAATCGATCTTCCTGCTCTGCCGCCCAGAAGCTATGGGGCCTGAACAGGCGTTGGGGGGGCCCGGTGCCAGCAGTGGGCCCCTCAACCGTCATCGGAGGGTCAGCTGTATCGGCATGGGTACGGTTGGGGCGAGGATATGGGTGTGATTAGCTGTGAAATGGGTGTGGTCGGGGCGTGGCTCAAAATTTGCAGCGGCGCGCTATGCGCGCCGCCGCCTTTAACCCTCTTTCCTGTCTTCAAAATTTGGGAGGTATGCTGTATGACCTCCCTACAACTTCTGGGCATGCTCCTGATGAGCGCGACGGATGGTCTCCTGAGGGATCTCCTCCCACACCTGGACTAAAGCATCCACCAACTCCTGGACAGTCTGTGGTGCAACGTGGCATGGCCTAAAATTTGCTGCAGCAGGCACAGCGTGCCACAGCCTTTGTCCCTCTTCCCTTCTTCAAAGGTTGGGAAGTATGATGGTGGGCCCCAAGAATATATTTTCTCTGGTGGGCCCAAGGTACTCCAGTCCGACGCTGCTGGCAAGGTCCATGTATGTTGGCTCCTTAACAGCCTTAAATACCATGCCTCAGCAGCAGGGGCGTACATAGAAATCATGGGGCCCCATAGCAAAAGTCTGAATGGGCCCCCCCCCAAAAAAAAAACCCAGAGCCATTGTAAATGTAAAATGCCAGCACAGTGAGGGGACACATTAAACAAAAAAATGTATTATGCCCCCATAGATTGTGCCCCCATAGATGATCCATAGTATAGGCCCTTATGCTGCCGCAGTTGCTGCAACCAAAAAAAAAAAAAAAGACATACTCACCTTTCGTCGCTGGGGCCAGGTGCCGGTGTCCTGAGCAGGGGGTGACACCAGGTGCCGATGTCACCGCTCGCTCAGGGCCCCGGCACCTGAGATATTTACCTGTCCTCTCTCCACTGCTGAGTGCCGCTGTCTTCGGGTCCTCCAGCTGTGAATGATGATGCAGAGGGCGCGGCGCGCACTAACGACGTCATCGCGCCCTCTGACCTGAACATTGCAGCAAGAGGACGCGAGCAACGGTGGAACGGGACAGGTAAATATCCCTTATACTCACCCTTCTGCCGGTGCGGTCTGTGCAGCCCCTGCTCTTCTCCCACAGTCTCCGCCGCCAGTGTTCAGCGGTCACGCGGGACAGCTCATTAAAGTCATGAATATGTGCGTATTCATGACTGTAATGAGCGGTACCACCTGACCGCTGAACACAGGCGTCGGAGACCGTGGGAGAAGAGCAGGGGCTGCAGAGACCGCACCAGGAGGGGTGAGTATATAGAAGAGCTGCGCTCCCCCTCCCCCGCCGACCCCCTGGTAGTACTGTGTCAGCACAGCTACCCGACCGTCGAGGGCTCCCTCACCTGTCCGGGCCCCATAGCAGCTGCTTGGTCTGCTTCATTCACGGTACGCCACTGCTCAGCAGTCTGCTTCATCAGGCTGGTTAACAAAAATAGGGGGGACCCGACGCCATTTTTTATTCGAAGGGAACCCCTATTTTTGTTAATCAGTTCGCTCTGACGTCACTGATTGTGTCCCTGGCTGACCTGAAGTGAAAGTGGAAAGCAATCAATTAAGCTTTCCACTTCCTCTCCTGTCAGCCAGGAGAGGAACTCATTCATTTGGGGGTTTACTGTGAGGCTGCAGCATTAGCTGCGGTCCCTGCAGTAAACATTAACCCTTTCTGAAGGATTACACCGTGGGACCTGACTGTGCATGGGATAGGTAAGAATAATTTTGCTTTTTTATTTTATTTTTATTACAGGAAATGGTTTTTGCAGTCAAATAAAAGATGGTAAAAAACATGTGTCTTTATTTCATTAAAATGATTTTTAATTAAAGTGTGTGTGTTTTATTTTTATTTCATGCAATAGGATTAATAATTGATAGTTGTCTAATTGACAGCTCTCAATTATTAACCTGGCTTAAGGTCACCTTTCAATTGCAATGTGGCTTTAACCCCATATTAACCCATTCGCCACCGCTACAGGGCAATGGGAATAGACGGGCAAAGTGCCAGAAAGGGCGAATCTAATTATAGATTTGTCTTTTCTGGGGTGTCTGGGGGCAGATGTTAGTAGCCAGGGGGGGCCAAAAATAATGGTCCCTCTCTGGGCTATTATTATCTGCCCCCATTCGCTGGCTTTGTCTGTCTGGTTGCGAAAATAGGGGGGAGCCCACGCATTTTTTTTAAACAATTTTACACCTCATATATATTATATATATATACATATGTCATTGAATTTGTGACACATATATATATATATATATATATATATATTTATATTTATAGTTCATACACTTCTACATAGTATAATAGCCGCTAATTCAATTGACGGCTTTTGTGAAAATGCAGAACCCGACATGAAATGACACTTGGTGTACATAGGGTTAACCATGTCTTTTCATGTCCTTTGCTATCTGATTTGCACAAACAATTACATCAGTCTATGTGTGCAAAATTTCACACCTGTAGGGGTTAATTAAAGGTGTAAATTCGTAGCAAAAAAGTCCGGTTTTTTTTACAACAAATTTACACCTTTAATTAACCCCTACAGGTGTGAAATTTTGCACACATAGACTGATGTAATTGTTTGTGCAAATCAGATTGCAAACAACATGAAAAGACATGGTTAACCCTATGTACACCAAGTGTCATTTCATGTCGGGTGCTTCTGTCTTTTCACAGAAGCCGGCTTTACCCGGCAATTGAATCAGAGGATATTTTACTATGTAGAAGTGTATAAACTATACATATATGTATATATAATATATATGTCACAATGACATGTATATATATATATATATATGTATTCTATGTGTGTATATTTAGTGTTTACAAGGAAATAAAGGTTTTTTTTTAGTTGCGATATTTTGTTCCCATAGACTTACATGGGACTTCCGGTATCGGAATCGGATATCGCCGATATTTAGTGATATCGGCGATACCATTCCGATCCGATATTTTTAGATATCGAGCAGTATCGCTCAACACTACTTAGGATTTTATTTACTGTAGCGCAAAATAAATTTGTAGAATAATTTTCTCTTTAATCTTCTTTATAAGCTAAAGGATTTTGAAATCATATTGTCAAATATTATGTCATTATAATTACTAAAGTGAAACAAATAGTTTTCATTTGGTTGATAGTGAAGAAATGATTTGCATAAGTCTAGAAAGTAAATGCCTTTTAATGGACTTGACATTTTTTTAACTACACTTTCCCGACTTTAAATATGGTCCACTCATCATTTTAGGAGGGAGATTTGTGGAGTGTTAAATATTTTAGCATGGTTAAAGCGCGCTTGTTAAGTGTTCTGCATATAATTCAAGACTTTGAATCGTTAATGAAGGCGCAAAGCTCTGGGAATTGTATTCAGTACATCACGGATTTTGGCAGACACAAAATGTGAAATATAGAAAAAATATTGATACAATTTTAGACACAAAATTACCGGCGCAGAAAATATGTATTATAGTAAACAATGTAACACTCGCTTTAAAATTTCATAGCCAGATATAGTTTTTTTTTATAAAAGTAAAATATAAAAATATTTTCCATGTAAAAGAGTTTTTCTAATTTCATAAGTCAGAGGCTTGTTAGAATCATATATGTGGAGGTCTAGATGCCAAAATCAATAACTGACCCCTATAGCAGCGCCCCCCCGCCTGTCCTGCAGATAGTATACCTAGCATTCTCTACAAACAGAAGCTATGCATTAATGAAGAAGCCAAGGCGCAACTTTGCAATTTTTTCCAACACATATACATTACAGACCAAAAGTTTGGACACACCTTCTCATTCAAAGATTTTTCTGTATTTTCATGGCTATGAAAATTGTAGAATCACACTGAAGGCATCAAAACTATGAATTAACACATGTGAATTATACATTACACTTTACAAAAAAGTGTGAAATAACTGAGAATATGTCATATATTCTAGGTTCTTCAAAGTTGCAACATTATGCTTTGATTACTGCTTTGAACGCATAAAAGGTGAACGGATGGACTCTACATGCCTGGTTCCCACCGTGAAGCATGGAGGAGGTGGTGTGATGGTGTGTGGGTGCTTTGCTGGTGACACTGTTGGGGATTTATTCAATATTGAAGGCATAGTGAACCAGAATGGCTACTACAGCATCTTGCAGCAGCATGCTATTCCTTCCAGTTTGCGTTTAGTTGGACCATCATTTATTTTTCAACAGGACAATGACCCAAAAACACCTCCAGACTGTGTAAGGGCTATTTGACCAAGAAGGAGAGTGTTGGGGTGCTACGCCAGATGACCTGGCCTCCACAGTCACCAGACCTGAACCCAATCGAGATGGTTTGGGGTGAGCTGGACCGCTCCCCACTTCAATTTTGAATAAATCCCCAACAGTGTCACCAGCAAAGCACCCCCACATCATCACACCACCTCCTCCATGCTTCACGGTGGGAACCAGGCATGTAGAGTCCATCCATTGTAGATTGTAAGCTCTCACGAGCAGGGGCGGCTTATTTTGCTTTAATTATTGTATTGTTAACGTTGTTACCTATGACTTGTGTTTTGAAATTGTTAAACTGTAAAGCGCTGCGGAATATGTTGGCGCTATATAAATAAAGATATTATTATTATTTATTATTATTATCCGTTCACCTTTTCTGCGTGCAAAGCAGTAATTATTATTATTATTCATTTTTATAAAGCCATTTATTCCATGGCGCTTTACATGTGAGAGGGGGCGAATGTAGGCAAGTACAATAAATATGAGCAATACAGGACGCACATAAGTACAGAAGGAGAGAGGACCCTGCCCGCGAAGGCTCACAGTCTACAGGGGATGGGTGAGGATACACTAGGAGAGCGTGAACTGGTCGTGCGGTGGTTCAGTAGACTGAGGATCACTGCTGGTTGTAGGCTTGTCGGAAGAGGTAGGATCTTTAGGTTCTTTTTAAAGATTTCCATGGTAGGCGAGAGTCTGATATGTTAGGGTAGAGAATTCCAGAGTATAGGGGAGGCACGGGAGAAGTCTTGTATGCGGTTGTGGGAAGAAGAGATAAGGGGAGAGTAGAGAAGGAGATCTTGAGAGGATCGAAGGTTGCGCGAGGGTAAGGGACCATGTCACAGATGTATGGAGGAGACAGGTTGTGGATGGCTTTGTATGTCATAGTTAGGGTTTTGAACTGGTGCCTCTGGACGATAGGAAGCCAATGAAGGGCTTGGCGTAGGGGAGAGGCTGGGGAATAATGGGGAGACAGGTGGATTAGTTGGGCAGCAGAATGTAGGATGGATTGGAGTGGTGCCAGAGTGATAGAGGGGAGGCCAGAGAGCAGGAGGTTGCAGTAGTCAAGGCGGGAGATGATAAGGGCATGCACTAGTGTTTTTGTGGTGTCTGTGGTCAAGGAATGCATGGATCCAGGAAATATTTTTGAGTTTGAGACGGCGGGAGGAGGCTAGGGTTTGGATATGTGGCTTGAAAGAAAGGGCAGAGTCGAGGATCACCCCGAGGCACCGAGCATGCAGGACCGGGGAAAGTGAGCAGCCGTTGACATTGAGGGATAGGTCTGGTGGAGGGGTAGAGTGAGGTGGGGGGAAGATGATGAATTCTGTTTTCTCCATGTTCAGTTTTAGAAAGCGAGCAGAAAAGAAAGCTGAAATAGCGGACAGACAGTGTGGGATTTTTGTCAGTAAGGAGGTGAGGTCAGGTCCAGATAGGTAGATCTGCGTGTCATCGGCATAGAGATGATACTGCAAACCGTGGGATTCTATGAGCTGTCCCAGGCCAAAGGTCAAGGAGAAGAGTAGGGGTCCTAGAACTGAGCCTTGAGGAACACCGACAGAGAGGGGGCGAGGTGAGGAGGTGGTGTGGGAGAGGGAGCCACTGAATGTTCGATCTGTTAGATATGATGAGATCCACGAAAGGGACAAGCCTGTGATGCCCAGAGATGAGAGAATCTGGAGCAGGAGGGAGTGGTCCACAGTGTCGAAGGCAGAAGACAGGTCCAGGAGAAGGAGAACAGAGTAGTGTCGCTTGCTCTTGGCAGTTAGTAGGTCGTTGGTGACTTTAGTTAGGGCAGTTTCAGTTGAGTGATGCAGTCAGAAGCCTGATTGCAAGCGGTCACAGAGTGAGCAAGAGGAGAGGTGGGAGGACAGTTCAAGATGGACATGCTGTTCCAGTAGTTTTGAGGCATAAGGAGAAGAGATATCGGGCGATAGCTAGATGCAGAGGATGGGTCAAGGGAGGACTTTTTGAGGATGGGTGTGATTGAGGCATGTTTAAAGGATGAGGGGAACACACCATTTGTAAGTGAGAGGTTGAAGAAGTGTGTTAGGGTAGGGATGAAGACAGTGGGTGGGACGGGAGCGGGTCAAGTGTGCAAGTGGTGAGGTGTGATCTTGAAAGGAGGGTGGAGAGCTGATCTTCTGTCATGGTGGAGAAGTTGGTTTTAGAGGAACAGGGCTGAGCAGCTAAGAGGGGCAGTGGGGGCTGTGGGCCAAAGCTTTCCCTGATCGTATCAATCTTCTGCTTGAAAAAGGAGGCAAAATCTTCAGCAGTAATGAGATGAGAGGGGGGAGGTGGTGGGGACGGAGTAGAGAATTGAAGGTGTTGAAGAGCTGTTTAGGGTTGTGAGACAGGGAGGATATGAGAGATGAGAAGTTTGCTTTGCGGCAGTGAGTGTGGACTTGAAGCTGGTGAGGGACTGCTTGTATGCGGTTAAGTGCTCAGCAGAGCGGGATTTCTTCCATCTCCGCTCAGCAACTCTGGAAGCCAGTCTCAGTTCTTTGGAGAGGCTGGTCAGCCAGGGCTGCCTGTTGATTGTGGAGTTTTGCTTTGTGCGAGGGGGGCGGCCGAATCAAGTGCTGCTGTCATTGTGGTGTTATAAAAGGTGGCAGCAGCATCTGTGTCATGAAGTGAGGATATGTCTGTAAGAGGGAGCAGGGACTCATAGAGCGATTGTAAATTGAGGTGTTTGAGATTTCTGCGAGGATGAGCGAGTTTGTGGAGCAGGGGTTGCGTACTAGGAGAGGAGAAGGAAGAAAATGTCAGTAGGTTGTGGTCAGACAGGGGTAGGGGTGAGTTAGTGAGATTAGTAAGGGAGCAGAGGCGGGTGAAGATAAGGTCCAGTGTGTGACCATCTTTGTGAGTGGCCGCAGAGGACCATTGAGTGAGGCCGAAGGAGGCAGTGAGGGATAAAAGTTTGGAGGCAGCGGAGGTGGAAGTGTCAATGGGGATGTTAAAGTCGCCCATGATGATAGTGGGGATGTCAGCAGAGAGGAAATGAAGCAGCCAGGTAGTGAAGTGATTGAGAAAGGTGGAGATGGCTAGTTCTGGGGGGCGGTAGATGACAGCTAACTGGAGGTTGGAAGGGGAGTAGATGCGGACGGAGTGCACCTCAAATGAGGGAAGAGTAGCGGAGAGAGGGAGAGGAAGTGGGGTAAAGGAGCAGGAATTGGAGATGAGCAAGCCAACTCCTCCACCACATTTCTTGCTGGGGCGGGGTGTGTGAGAGAGATGGAACCGCCATAAGAGAGTGCAGTGGAGAGGCTGAGTCAGAGGGGGTGAGCCAGGTTTCAGTGATAGCAAGGAAGGAGAGTTTGTTGGTGATGAAGAGGTCATGGATAAATGACAGTTTATTGCAGACTGAGCGTGCGTTCCATAGTGCTCCAGGTAGGGGGACCGGGGGAGGGGGGTGTGGATGAATGGGTATGAGGTTATCATGGTTGCAGAAACGTGTAGAGGATCGTGGCAGGGTGTTAGAAATGAGTGTGGGGATGTGCTGAGGAGGACCAGGATTTGGGGAAACGTTGCCAGCAATGAGGAGTAACAGACAGAGTGTTAGAAGGTGGGAGCAGGATAAGCCATGGTGTGGCCGTGTGTGTCTGGACAGAGGGGCTTGTATGTAGAGGAACAGTTCTGAGAAGGTGAGGTGGCTGGGGAGGATGGAGGGTGAAATGAATAGTTCCTTACTAGGTGGGGGGATTAATGGAGAGCGGGCAAAATAGAGAAGTATGGGGGTGAAAGTGAGAAGAAACCGGAACATTGTTGTGGGGTTATAGTCCGTTACCTTACAGTCAAATTCCAGTCCAATTCTAGTCTAATTCAGAATGTTGTAATTAGAAATCTGTAATTTGAAATATGGGATTTGAATCAAAGCAAAAGGTGGCTACTTTGAAGAACCTAGAATATAACACATATTTTCAGTTGTTTCACACTTTTTTGTAAAGTGTAATGTATAATTCCACATGTGTTAATTCATAGTTTTGATGCCTTCAGTGTGATTCTACAATTTTCATAGTCATGAAAATACAGAAAAATCTTTGAATGAGAAGGTGTGTCCAAACTTTTGGTCTGTGCTGTATATATATACATATATATATATATATATATATATATATATATATATATATATTTATTTATAAACCAATGCCACCACCATTCTCACCACCAGTGCCTCATTCCATAAAGTTGTATATTGTGTCCTGTCCCCTGTTATGAGCTCGGTTGCAACAACTTTTTATATAATGCATTGCAACCAAAAACGGGGTCCGCGATGCAGTTAGCGTCATTGCTGCCGAACACCTTTTGGGTATGTAGGTAATGACTGACAACTTAAAGAGTAATATTAGATCTCGCCTGTGTTACTTCACACAAGGAGAGAGATATTTGCACTATCTCCGTTAACTTCACAGGAGATGTGCTGTAGGCTAGCGTAGATGTAGCCCTGTTGACTGCACAGAAGCTACGTGCCAGCCGCTAGGAAGTGCGTGTGACTAACGCCAAGTGTACGTGCAACCAGCCGGCGTGAGACCGGACTGAGCAACTCTCTATTCAGCTTGGCAGGCGATGCCCAGGTTACACGCCCCGCAGTCTGCTCAGGGTGTATAGCTACCCTATATTCGTAGCAAGACTGCGCCACATTGGCTACAGGTTATGAGCCCCGCAGTCTGCTCAGGGTGTATAGCTACCCTATATTTGTAGCAAGACTGCGCCACATTACCTGCCTGGCATAAGATAATCCTGCCTGAAGGACCTGTGCTAATTAGCCGAGCGTACTCTGGCACCGGCAGGTCTCGGAGAGCAAAGCTAGAGAGCACGTGGAGCCCAGATTCTGGTATGTCCACACATGAGCACTGCCTATTTAGTATGATCTGGCCGCGCCGGACAGACAAGCTATTTAAGGGCTAAGCTCCGCCCCCAGCCATCTTGCCAATCGCATCACCGATGACATCATCCGTGACCAATCAGGCGATGCCAGGCCAGAGGATCAGCTGACATTAACCACGTCACGGACATGCTCATTGCAGGCATTTCTGGACTTAGGCTATAACAGCCCTGTCTCCTTCTGTAACCTATACTTAAGGCTACAATTAACAAACACCCTGGAAACAGCTTGTACTCTCTTGTACTGGCTAGGTGTTGGGATTGATGATGAAGCTAAGCAGCATCTGCTGTGGCTGAGACCTGCATGGGGGACCACTGATGTCTCAGATCCAGGTTCAAATCCAGCTGACCCCTAACATCCCCCCTGTATATTTCCAAAAAATCTTCTGAAGTGCTCCAGCAAAGAATGCAAATTCAGACTGTCCGATCTAATAGGCACCATTGCAGTGGTGCCTGTCCCTCTTCTTGCTGAAAGTCATCCTCCCACTAATTGATGTGGATGACGTGTTCTGTGTCATCCACATAGCGGAATGAGATCTCGCATCTCTGCAGGGACATCGCCAGCAGGCCCAAATTGCTAACCTTTTAAACAGCTGCTTTTTGGTATTTTTTAAAGCAATACGATATTCATGTCTCAGAGGAAAGAATTACAATGTCTAACCATTCGACTTTAAAGGGCTTTAACATTTTTTTTTCTATTGCAGTTGCAGAAATAATTACTGCAAAATGTTGACATTCATAATTTTAATTAAGAATTTACGTTCTACTCGGTTGCTTATGAAAAGCTGTATACGGGGAACAAATGAGTTCTTATTTTAGAGAGTGTTAAATCCGGAATTCTACTTCCATCCCAGCAAGTCACAGTGTGGATCATCGATTGGTCAGTGTTCTTGAGCTGGGACAATATCCTTTAGATGTAATTTACTAAAGGTCAAGGAATAACTCAAATATAATAAGTTACTTTTGCCATTTTTATACCGCTTAGCACATGACTCAGCCATCATACATTCATATCCACAGACGATGTGTTTAGCATTCAATTGCTTGCATATAGAATAGGTTGGATTTACATAATAATGTATAAATGAGCCCAGTAAAATGAAATACATTTAGTAAATATCAAGTAAGATTTAAAAGAGACTGTGCTTAATATTCACTGGCAAAGCATAGAGATTTTTCCTACCTTTAATTCCTCCTGAAACTTTTTTTCAAGTAATTTTGCTGCTTTCCGATCCTCAATTTCAACTTTCCATTTTTCAGCAACTATTCTTGCTTTTTCTTTGGCCATGGCATCGCGAAACTTTTTTTCAATTTCTGCTTCTTTCTGCTTCCTTTGTAAAAGTAAATTATTGTTAAATATATGAATAAAACTATCTAGATATTCTGTTTACTTCATGTTTGGCCGTAGGTCTAAATGTCTAGTCAGCCAACAAACGATCATGCCGTGCTTGGATCCATCTGCTCAATGAGCTTTGAAACAGGTAACTATAGGAGATGCAAAAGTAAAAGCCCCTTTGGACTCTAGTGCCCATGGGGGCCCAATGGGTGTTGAGTCTCATCAGAATACACTAGTATTGCAAATGTCATATGGTAGACGGTGGACAAGGCCGGACAAACTCTATTGGTGGACAAGGCAGCAGTTTTACAATTTACCACACATAGTGTTGAGCGATACGATACCGCAAGTATCGGGTATCGGCCGATATTAGCTCTATCGGCTTTTCGATACTTAGTTCCGATATTTTCGTCTTATCGGATACCGGAATCGGGATTGTCACTGTCACTGTCAGTGTCCGTCGGTCGGGTCTGTCAGGAGTCAGTGGCACTTACCTGGCAGAAGATCTCCGGCGGTCACGGGCTGGACTGCTTCATGGCCGCCATCATCTTTCCCCGGCGGTCACATGCAGTTTCTCGCGATAACTGCAGTGACTGCTGGGTAATCCCGGCCGTAAAGCAGTCAGTCCGATGACGTCACCGCCGGGGAAGCAGGTAATCAGCTGTGCTGCGTCGCGATGACAGGCTCTGCCTGTCATTGCGATGTAGCAGAGCTGGATCGTCGTGGGACTGTCGTTACTATGGACTGCGTCGGACAGGTGGTATACTGTTGGTTTGTTTTTTTTTTTTTTTACAGGAGATTGATGGCGTCGCAGGAATGAGTGTATAATAAAATTAATGAAAACTGTGTTGTCTCTTTTATTTCATTAAAATACTTTTTTCTTGCTTTGTCTTTTTTTTATACATTTAATAACTTTGGGATTAATAATGGATCGGTGTCTTATTGACACCTCTCCATTATTAACCGGGCTTATTGTCACCGTGCAATCAACGGTGACATTAACCCCTTATTACCCCACTTGCCACCGCTACAGGGCAGTGGGAAGAGCCGGGTAAAGTGCCACAATTGGCACATCTTTTGATGCGCCAAATGTGGGGCTGCTGTAGCCTGGTATTATCAGGCTGTTGAGGGCCAAAATCCATGGGCCTTGACAGTCTTTTAATACCAGGCCGCAGCAGTCTGCATTTTACTTGGCTGGTTAACAAAAATAGGGGGACCCCTACGCCGTTTTTTTTTTCAAGGGGATCCCCTATTTTTGTTAACCAGCCAAGCTAAGCAGACTGCTGTGGCCTGGTATTATCAGGCTTGCAAGGTCCATGGATATTGGATCCTTACCAGCCTGAAAAACCAGGCCTCAGCGGTCTGCTTCATCTGGCTGGTTAACAAAAATAGGGGGGACCCCACGCCAATTTTTTTCGAGGGGATCCCCTATTTTTGTTAATCAGCCAAGATATGCAGACTGCTGTGGCCTGGTATTATCAGGCTGGCAAGGTCCATGGATCTTGGCTCCTTAACAGCCTGAAAATCCAGGCCTCAGCGGTCTGCTTCATCTGGCTGGTTAACAAAAATAGGGGGGACCCCACGCCAATTTTTTTCGAGGGGATCTCCTATTTTTGTTAATCAGCCAAGATATGCAGACTGCTGTGGCCTGGTATTATCAGGCTGGCAAGGTCCATGGATCTTGGCTCCTTAACAGCCTGAAAATCCAGGCCTCAGTGGTCTGCTTCATCTGGCTGGTTAACAAAAATAGGGGGACCCCACGCCAATTTTTTTCGAGGGGATCCCTATTTTTGTTAACCAGCAAAGATAGCAGACTGCTGTGGCCTGGTATTATCAGGCTGGCAAGCAGGTCGGACTGAGCCACCGGGACACCGGAGAAACCTCCGGTGGGCCCCAGCTCCTGCGTGGTGGGCCTGATTTGAAAGGATAGGTCGCGGGCAGAGGGGCGGCGGCCGGGCCCCGTGCTCTGAGGGGCCCACCCGGAGCTAACGCTACAGTAACTGTATCGGCGTGCACAGCACGCCGATACAGTTACATTCTGCGGCAGAGCAGGGAGAATCGATCTTCCTGCTCTGCCACCCAGAAGCTATGGGGCCTGAACAGGCGTTGGGGGGCCCGGTGCCAGCAGTGGACCCCCAACCGTCATCGGAGGGTCAGCTGTATCGGCATGGGTACGGTTCGGGCGAGGATATGGGTGTGATTAGCTGTGAAATGGGTGTGGTCGGGGCGTGGCTTAAAATTTGCAGCGGCGCGCTATGCGCGCCGCAGCCTTTAACCCTCTTTCCTGTCTTCAAAATTTGGGAGGTATGCTGTATGACCTCCCTACAACTTCTGGGCATGCTCCTGATGAGCGCGACAGATCTCCTGAGGGATCTCCTCCCACACCTGGACTAAAGCATCCACCAACTCCTGGACAGTCTGTGGTGCAACGTGGCATGGCCTAAAATTTGCTGCAGCAGGCACAGCGTGCCACAGCCTTTGTCCCTCTTTCCCTTCTTCAAAGGTTGGGAAGTATGATGGTGGGCCCCAAGAATATTTTTTCTCTGGTGGGCCCAAGGTACTCCAGTCCGACGCTGCTGGCAAGGTCCATGGATCTTGGCTCCTTAACAGCCTTAAATACCATGCCTCAGCAGCAGGGGCGTACATAGAAATCATGGGGCACAGCCCCGCGCCTGGAAACCCGCTGTGTACCTTGGTTACCAGCGGATCGCTGGTGTCCCGCCTGTCACACGCAGCGATGCGTGCTAGCCAGCGGGAGACCAGCGATCAAAAAATGTTCAGGACATTCATCGACGATCAGCGATACCCAGCAGGGGGGCTGATCGTCGCTGAATGTCACACACAGCGATATCGTTGGGGAGATCGCTGCTGCGTCACAAAACTAGTGACTCAGCAGCGATCTCGCTAGCGAGATCGCTGTGTGAGACGAGGCTTTAGGGTATTCCTTAAACTTCTCTTTTACTGTCAAATGTAATGACACACCTACGTCTCTTTCATTTTTTACAATTTGAAGACAATGAACATGCCTTTTATAAACAGCATATAGTGGGGTAAATAAGCATGTGATACACTGCCGATCTTGCAAGTTTTCCCACCAACAATAAATGGAGAGGTCCGTAATTTTTATCGTAGGTACACTTAAACTGTGAGAGATTTTTAAATAATTAAATAGCATTTTATTACATGAAATAAGTATTTGATCACCTACCAACCAGCAAGAATTCAGGCTCTCACAGACCTGTTAGGTTTCCTTTAAGAAGTCCTCCTATTCTGCACTCATTGCCTGTATTAATTGCACCTGTTTGAACTTGTTACCTGTATAAAAGACACCTGTCCACACACTCAATTATTATTAATATTATTCATTTATATAGCGCCATTTATTCCATGGCGCTTTACATGTGAAAAGGGGAAATAAAGACAAGTACAATAGACATGTGTAAGACAAGGGACATACAAGTACAGAAGTAGAGAGGACCCTGCACGTGAGGGCTCACAGACTACAGGGATGGGTGAGGTTACACTAGGAGAGGGTAGAGCTGGTTGGGCGGTGGATCAGTAAACTGAGGATCACTGCTGGTTGTAGGCTTGTCGGAAGAGGTAGGTCTTCAGGTTCTTTTTGAAGATTTCCATGGTAGGCGAGAGTTCTGGGCAGTATCTTGATACTATCATTCTGATTAATTTTATTTCCCAGATCTTTGTCCGATGTATATGTATTCACGATATTCTGGACATCCTTGGGCTTTAGATTAGATTTATTTGTGGCTGAGTGCAGTATTCCTATGGGACATAAATTCATTTCTTGTCTGGCATATTATTTGACATCATTATTATTGTTGCCAATATCACTAGTTGCTTTCTTTATTACCTCACATTTATACCTTGTTTGTCTCTGTCCTTAATATTTTGTAATAAAGCATTATATTTCTAAAAAAATCCTTCCTATTTGCGGACGTGTTATTCAAAATTATCATATAAGGAATTCCGCTGTTTTTGCTTGTTTTGGTATATGTTTAGGCCTGGGAGGTGTATCCGGTGGGCCACGGAATTGGTTTTGGGTATATTGAGGATCATTGCAGGCTGTAGACTTGTCGGAACAGGTGGGTCTTCAGGTTCTTCTTGAAGGTTTCCGTTGTTGGTGAGAGTCTGATGTGTTGCGGCAGAGAGTTCCAGAGTATGGGGGAAGCATGGGAAAAGTCTTGTATGCAGTTGTGGGAAGAAGAGATGAGGGGGGAGTAGAGAAGGAGATTTTGAGAGGATCGAAGGTTGCGTGCGGGTAGGTACCGGGAAGACCATGTCACAGATGTATGGAGGAGATAGGTTGTGGATGGCTTTGTATGTCATGGCTAGGGTTTTGAACTGGAGCCTCTGGGCAATAGGAAGCCAGTGAAGGGCCTGGCATAGGGGGAGGCAGGTGGATTAGTCAGGCAGCAGAGTGTAGGATGGACTGGAGCGGTGTCAAAGTGCTAGAGGGGAGGCCGGAGAGTAAGAGGTTGCAGTAGTCAAGGCGGGAGATGATAAGGGCATGCACTAGTGTTTTTGTGGTTTCATGGTTGATGAATGTGCGGATCCGGGAAATATTTTGAGTTTGAGGCGGCAGGAGGAGGCAAGGGCTTGGATATGTGGTTTGAAAGAGAGGGCAGAGTCGAGGATCACTCCAAGGCACAGAGCGTGCGGGACTAGGGAAAGCGAGCAGCCATTGACATTGATGGATAGGTCTGGTGGAGGGGTAGAGTGAGATGGGGGAAAGTTGAAGAATTCTGTTTTGTCTATGTTCAGTTTGAGAAAGCGAGCAGCAAAGAAGGCCAGATAGCAGACAGACATTGCGGGATTTTGGTCAGTAAGGAGGTGAGGTCAGGTCCAGATAGGTACATCTGCGTGTCATCGGCATAGAGATGATGCTGCAAACCGTGGGATTCTATGAGCTGTCCCAGGCCGAAGGTGTACATGGAGAAGAGTAGGGGTCCTAGGACTGAGTCTTGAGGAACACCGACAGACGGGGCGAGGTGAGGAGGTGGTGTATGAGAAGGAGACACTAAATGTTCGGTCTGTTAGGTATGATGAGATCCAGGATAGGGCCAAGTCTGTGATGCCAAGGGATGAGAGAATTTGTAGCAGAAGGGAATGGTCCACGGTGTAGAAGGCAGAAGACAGGTCCAGGAGAAGGACGACAGAGTATTGTCGCTTGCTCTTGGCGGTTAGCAGGTCGTTAGAGACTTTAGTTAGGGCAGTTTCAGTTGAGTAATGCAGTTGGAAGCCACATTGTAACCCGTCAAAGAGGGAACAGGAGGAGAGGTGGGAGGACAGTTCAATATATACATGCTGTTCCATTAGTTTTGAGGCGTAGGGGAGAAGAGATATTGGGCGATAATTAGGCACAGAGGATGGGTTGGGCGAGGGCTTTTTGAGGATGGGTCTGATTAAGGCATGTTTGAAGGATGAGGGAAAGACACCATTTGTAAGTGAAAGGTTGAAGAGGTATGTAAGAGTTGGGATAAAGACTGTAGCAAGGTTAGGGATGAGGTGGGATGGAGTGGGTCAAGCGCGCAGGTGGTGATGTGTGATCTTGACAGGAGGGTGGAGAGCTGATCTTCTGTCATAGTGGAGAAGCTGGTTTTGGAAGAACAGGGCTGAGTGGCTAAGAGGGGCATTGGGGCTGCGGGCCAAAGCTATCTCTGATCGTATCGATTTTCTGCTTCAAGAAAGAGGCAAAGTCTTCAGCAGAAATGAGAGGAGAGGGAGGAGGTGCTGTGGGATGGAGTAGAGAATTGAAAGTGTTGAAGAGCTGTTTAGGGTTATGAGACAGGGAGGATATGAGGGATGCGAAGTAAGTTTGTTTTGTGGCAGAGAGCATGGACTTGAAGCTGGCAAGGGACTGCTTGTATGCATTTAAGTGCTCGGTAGAATGGGTTCTCTTCCATCTCCGCTCAGCGGCCCTGGAAGCCCGTCTCAGTTCTTTGGTCAGGCTGGTCAGCCAGGGCTGCCTGTTGATTGTACGAGTTTTGCTCTGCATGAGGGGGGCGGCCGAATCAAGTGTGGCTATTATTGTGGTGTTATAAAAAGTGGCAGCAGCATCTGTGTCATGAGGGAAGCTATGTCTGTAAGAGGGAGAAGGGACTCAGAGAGCGATTGTAAATTGAGGTGTTTGAGATTTCTGCGAGGATGAGTGAGATTGTGGAGTGGGGGATGCGTACTAACAAAGGAGAGGGAAGAGAATGTCAGTAGGTTGTGGTCAGACAGGGGGAGCGGTGAGTTAGTGAGATTAGTGAGGGAACAGAGACGGGTGAAGATAAGGTCCAGCGTGTGACCATCTTTGTGAGTCGCCACAGAGGACCATTGAGTGAGGCCGAGAGAAGCCGTGAGCGATAGAAGTTTAGAGGCAGCCGGGGTGGAAGCATCAATGGGGATGTTGAAATGGCCCATGATGAAGGTGGGGATGTCAACAGAGAGGTAATGGAGTAGCCAGGTGGTGAAGTGGTCGAGAAAGGTGGAGATGGCTAGCTCTGGGGGGCGGTAGATGACAGCCAGTTGAAGGTTGGAGGGGAAATAGATGCGGATGGAGTGAACCTCGAATGAGGTAGCGGTGGTAGCGGAATTGGGGTGAAGGAGCAGGTATCAGACAGGAGCAAACCAACTCCTCCACCACGTTTGTTGCTGGGGTGAGAGGTGTGAGAGTTATGGAATCCGTCATAGGAATGTGCAGCTGGAGAGGATGTGTCAGAGGGAGTGAGCCAGGTTTCAGAGATGGCAAGGAAGGAGAGTTTGTTGGTGATAAAGAGGTCATGGATGAACGACAGCTTGTTGCAGACAGAGCGTGCGTTCCATAGTGCTCCAGGTAGGGGGACCGGTGGAGGAGGGTGTGGATGAATAGGTATGAGGTTGTCATGGTTGCAAAAACGTGTAGAGGATAGTGGATGATGTTAGAAATGAGTGTGGGGATGTGTTAAGGAGGACCAGGATTTGGGGATACGTCGCCAGCGATGAGGAGTAGCAGACAGAGCATTTGAAGGTGGGAGCAGGATAGCCGTGGCCGTGTGTGTCTTGGGAAAAAGGCTTGTATGTGGAGGTTCTGAGGAGGAGGTGGGATGGCTGGGGAGGATGGAGGAGAAAATCACTACTTCATTACTAGGTGGGGGATTACAGGAGATAGGACCTCACCACAGGACGGGGACCGGGGAGAGTCAATACTAGCCGACGCGTTTCAAAGGCTCTCAGGCCTTCTTCATCAGGGATAGAGACCCATTTGAATCACTGGTCTTAAATCCCTATCGGTATCCCACGCCCCTCCTCCACCAATAAAGAGCCCATGTCGCCACAGTATGTTCATTTGATTGCATGACTTATTGTTAAAAGGGCAACTAATACTAATATGTACCTGGAAAAATTATTGAAATCAAGAACCTTTATTAAATAAATTAATTACAAAAATTTTTAATTAATTTTTGTAATTAATTTATTTAATAAAGGTTCTTGATTTTAATAATTGTTCCATGTACATATTAGTATTAGTTGCCCTTTTAACAATAAGTCATGCAATCAAATGAACATACTGTGGCGACATGGGCTCTTTATTGGCGGAGGAGGGGCGTGGGATACCGATAGAGATTTCAGACCTGGGATTCAGTGGGTCTCTATCCCTGATGAAGAAGGCCTGAGAGCCTTTGAAACGCGTCGGCTAGTATTGACTCTCCCCGGTCCCCGTCCTGTGGTGACGTCACCCGTATTACCACCCCCAATCCTGCTCATCCCATTTTCTCTCAGCAGCGCCTTTCGACTGCAGGACGCCGCGGCACACAGACTCAGCTGCGAGGTAGCTCAGGAGGCACTTTGCATCATAGGGAGGATGCTCCCTTGCAAAATCGCTTGTGTGCCTTTTCACTGTCAACGCGCGCTCTGGGCCTGTGAACACCTTCCAGAGAAGCCGGGCTCCCATGTCCAAGCACTAGTCACAGCACATAGGATCCAAGGAAGTCCCGACTTGTTTATATCAGGTTCCATATAGGAACAATATTACGGTTTCTTTATACAAGTATCTCTGGACATTCTATTGCTTTTGTGTTTAGGCTAATCAACATTATTCATTCTTTTGAGCCTTTATTGGAGGCGCAGGGGTCATTATTTAGCAGTATATACAGCTTTTTCCTCTCAGTCAGCAGTTGCACAGAAGCTGACAGCACCCCAGCAGCCTCCACAGGATTGTGTATACAAGTGGGTGTGCATATATTTATCGGCTTATACACCTACACACCCACATGCGTATATACATGGTTTTACACGCTCAATCTTCTAGGTCGCGCCAGTGTATAATTTTTTAGTATAGACAATACAAATATCTCTCCGAGGATCTGTTTATACCAAGGAAGGTGATGGTCACAAGGGGGCATTCTCTGAGTCTGGAGGAGAGAAGGTTTTTCCACCAACATAGAAGAGGATTCTTTACTGTTAGGGCAGTGAATCTGGAACTCCTTGCCTGAGGAGGTGGTGATGGCGAACTCAGTCGAGGGGTTCAAGAGAGGCTTGCATGTCTTCCTGGAGTGTGAAAATATTGTATCTTACAGTTATTAGGTTCTTTAGAAGGAAGTAGATCTGGGGTTTTATTTGGATGGAATATAGGCTGAACTGGATGGCCAAATGTCTTTTTTTTACCTTGCTAACTATGTTACTATATTACTCTCCACCAAGACCAAAACCAAAGAGCTGTCTAAGGACACAAGGGACAAAATTGGAGACCTGCACAAGGCTGGGATGGACTACAGGACAACAGGCAAGCAGCTTGGTGAGAAGGCAACAACAGTTGGTGCAATTATTGGAAAATGGAAGAAACACAAGGTGACTGTCAATCTTCTTTGGTCTGGGACTCTATGCAAGATCTTGACTTGTGGGGTAAATATGATTCTGATAAAGGTCAGGAAACAACCCAGAACTACACAGGAGATCCTGGTCAAAGACCTGAAGAGAGCTGGGACCACAGTTTCAAACATTACAGTTAGTAACACACTACGCTCTCATTGATTAAAACCCTACAGGGCACTCAAGGTCTCTCTGCTCACGTCAGCACATGTCCAGGCCCGTTTCAAGCTCTCAAATGACCATCTGGAAGATGTTTGGAGGAAGAAGAACGATGAGTGCAACCCCAAGAACACTGTCTGAACCGTGAAGCATAGTGGGGAAAACATCATGCTTTGCATGTGCTTTTATGCAAAGGGGACAGGACGACTGCACCATTTTGAATGGAGGATGGATAGGGTTATGCATTGCAAGATTTTTGGCCAACAACCTCTTTCCCTCAGTAAGAGTATTGAAGATGTGTCATGGCTGGGTCTTCCAGCAACATTTGAGTGGTTTATGTGGAAACATGTAAATGTTCCAACTGAGAATCTGTGGTCAGACTTGAATATTGCTGTTCACCAGAGGAAACCATCTAATTTGAAGGAGCTCGAGCAGTTTTGCTTTAAGAAATGGGCAATAATCCCAGTGGCAAAATGTGGAAAGCTCATAGAGACTTATCCAAAGCGACTTGCAGCTGAAATTACTGCAAATGTAGGCTCTACAAAGTACTGATTTTAGGGGGGTGAATAGTTATGGACACTGAAGTTTTCAGTTATTTTGTTCTATTTGTTGCTTACTTCACAATAAAAAGAAAACCAAATGTTCACAGTTATAGGCATGTTCTTGCCAGAACAACAAAGGAGTGTCTCTGTAAGAAGCATTTCAAGGTCCTGGAGTGGCCTGCTGAAGTGTGTGCAAAGTTGGTCAAGAACCACAGGAAACGTCTGACAACTCTAATTGCAAGCAAATACTTATTTTATGCAATAAAATGCTAATTCATTATGTAAAAGTCATACAATGTGATTTTCTGGATTTTTTTTATTCTGTCTTTCACAGTTGAAGTGTACCTACGATAAAAATTACAGACCTCTCCATTCTTTGCAGGTGGGAAAACGTGCAAAATCAGCAGTGTATCAAATACTTATTTTCCATGCTGTTTATAGCAAGTAGCAAGTCTTTGTAGACAATATGAGGACCCATGAAGACAAAGGGCATGCTTTGATTTTATTAAATGGAAAGCGGCAAACTAAATAGGTCACTCCTTATTTCCATAGGGCCTGAAATATTAGCAAACAATAAATACAAATAATCTAATATTAGCCAGAGAAGTCTTACACCAACCATCTCTGCTACGAAAGGAATGGTAAGGAGGGTGAATAAGAATTAGATAGTCTTACAGGGGTTGTCTGATGATATAACACTGTTGATTTATCCTTATTATGGGTCATTAATAGCACCTCAGTGGGTGTTTTACAGCATCGCCCCCCTCCGCCACACACACACAAACACACATGTATCTGCTTCTCAGTTCCACCAGTGGAGGGATGTAAACATTAATGTAGCTTTTCTCGATGTGTAATGGACAATACCAAGAATGGAAGATCAAAAAAGGAAAGACATAAAATCAACTAAGAACAAAGCAAAAGAGCGGCCTTACAATAAGTCACAATTCAAGTGCAGTCAATCACCCACAATCCTACCAATCATAGATGGGGTGGTCGCTTAGTATTATAAATGCAAACTGATGAGGTTTGCTTAGGGCTCCAGTCACACAGATTCATGTAGTGTACAATATATGGCTTACAGCCTGTTAGTGACGCCCAGATTTTAAAACAGGTGGGCTGGCCAGAACTATATAAGTGCACCCCACTGAGACAGAACCTTATTTACCCCCTCCAACACTTGTGGGGTTTAGCTAAAAATAGCTGCAAAATTATGAAAAAAGAAATAAATAGCTAACCCTCGTCAAGGATCCTCATTACTTTCGAGTCCCTAAATTTAATTAAATTGAATATTTAACTAGAATTAACCCCTTAACGACCAAGCCATTTTGTAGTTAAAGACCAGGCCAATTTTTACAATTCTGACCACGGTCACTTTATGTGCTTATAACTCTGGAACGCTTCAACGGATCTTGGCGATTCTGAGAATGTTTTCTCGTGACATATTGTACTTCATGATAGTGGTAAAATTTTTCAATATAACTTGCGTTTATTTATGAAAAAAACAGAAATATGGCAAAAATTTTGAAAATTTTGCAATTTTCAAACTTTTAATTTTTATGCCATTAAATCAGAGAGATATGTCACAAAAAATAGTTAATAAATAACATTTTCCACATGTCTACTTTACATCAGCACAATTTTGGAACCAATATTTTTTTTTGTTAGGAAGTTATAAGTGTTAAAAGTTGACCAGCAATTTCTCATTTTTTCCAACAAAATTTACAAAACCATTTTTTTTAGGGGCCACTTCACATTTGAAGTGAATTTGAGGGGTCAATATGACAGAAAATACCCAAAAGTGAACCATTCTAAAAACTGCACCCCTCTGGGTGTTCAAAGCCACATTCAAGAAGTTTATTAACCCTTCAGGTACTTCACAAGAATTGAAGCAATGTGGAAGGAAAAAATGAACATTTAACTTTTTTTCCCAAAATTTTTCATTCGACACAATTTTTTTAAATTTTGTCAAGGGTATCAGTAGAAAATGAACCACAATATTTGTTGTACAATTTCTCCTGAGTACACCGATACCCCATGTGTGGGGGTAAACCACTATTTGGGCGCATGGCAGAGCTCGGAAGAGAAGCAGCGCCATTTGACTTTTTTGGCTGGAATTGAGATTGGACGCCATGTCGCATTTGGAGAGTCCCTGTGTGCCTAAACAGTGGAAACCCCCCCCACAAGTGACCCAATTTTGGAAACTAGACCCCCCATTGAACTTATCTAAATGTGTTGTGAGAGCTTTGAACCCCCAAGGGCTTCACAGAAGGTTATAACGTAGAGCCGTAAAATTAAAAAATCATATTTTTTCCACAAAAATGATCTTTTCATCCCAATTTTTATTTTCCAAAGGATAAAAGGACCCCAAAAGTTATTGTGCAATTAGTCCTGAGTATGCTGATACCCCATATGTGGGGGTAAACCACTATTTGGGCGCATGGCAGAGATCGGAAGGGAAGCAGCGCCATTTGACTTTTTGGCTGGAATTGAGATTGGACGCCATGTCGCATTTGGAGAGTCCCTGTGTGCCTAAACAGTGGAAACCCCCCACAAGTGACCCCATTTTGGAAACTAGACCCCCCAAGGAACCTATCTAGATGTGTGGTGAGAGCTTTGAACCCCCAAGGGCTTCACAGAAGGTTATAACGTAGAGCTGTAAAATTAAAAAATCATATCTTTTCCACAAAAATGATCTTTCCACCCCCAATTTTTATTTTCCAAAGGGTAACAGGACCCCAAAAGTTATTATGCAATTTGTCCTGAGTATGCTGATACCCCATATGTGGGGGTAAACCACTATTTTGATGCATGGCAGAGTTCGGAAGGGAAGTAGCGCATTTTTTTCAAATGCAGACTTTGATGGAATGATCTGCGGGTGTCATGTCACGTTTGGAGAGCCCCTGATGTGCCTAAGCAGTAGAAACCCTCCACAAGTGACTCCATTTTGGAAACTAGACCCCCAAGGAACTTATCTAGATGTATGATGAGCACTTTGAACCCCCAAGTGCTTCACAGAAGTTTATAATGTAGAGCCGTGAAAATAAAAAAATCATATTTTTTTCCACAAAAATAATCTTTTTGCCCCCAAATTTTTATTTTTATAAGGGTAACAGGAGAAATAGGACCCCAAAAGCTATTGTGCAATTTGTCCTGAGTACGCTGATACCCCATATGTGGGGGGGAACCACTATTTTGACGCATGGCAGAGCTCGGAAGGGAAGGAGCACCGTTTTTAAATGCAGACTTTGATGGAATGGTCTGCGGGTGTCATGTCGCGCTTAGAGAGCCCCTGATATGCCTAAACAGTAGAAACCCCCCACAAATGACCCCATTTTGCAAACTAGACCCCCCAAGGAACTTATCTAGATGTGTGGTCAGCACTTTGAACCCCAAGGGCTTCACAGAAGTTTATAACGTAGAGCCGTGAAAATAAAAAAATCATATTTTTTTCCACAAAAATGACCTTTTTGCCCCCAAATTTTTATTTTTATAAGGGTAACAGGAGAAATAGGGCCCCAAAAGTTGAAGTGCATATTGTCCTCAGTACGCTGATACCCCATATGTGGGGGGGAACCACTGTGATCGCCTTACTGCGATCTTTGAGAGGCAGAATGAACAAATCCACAAAAGGTGAAGAATTGGTTTTCTTTTTTACGCCATTCCTCGTGTGGTATTAGTGATTAGGCGACTTTATTCCTCGGATCGGTGTGATTACAGCGATACCAGATTTATACCCTTTTTTCATGTTTAGCTTCTGTCACACTCTAAAAGACGCTTTTTTTTGAATAATTTTTTGTAAGAAATTTTTGCATCGCCGTATTTTGAGAGCTATAATTTTTCCATATTTCGGCCGACAGAGTTATCTGTAGGCTTATTTTTTGCGGGACGAGCTGACGTTTTTATTGGTACCATATTCAGGCACATAACGTTTTTTGATCGCTTCCTAGTCCGATTTTTGTGGAAGCAGAATGAACAAAAACCAGCAATTCAGGAATTGTTTTTTTTTTTTCCTCCGTTCCGCGTGTGGTAAAATTGATAAAGCAGCTTTATTCTTCGGGTCACTGCGATACCTCATTTATATATTTTTTTATGTTTTGGCGTTTTTTACACAATAAAAAATTTTATAGAAAAAATAATTATTTTTGCATCAGTTTATTCCGTGAGCCAGGGCCGGCGTCAGCACCCGGCACACCCGGGCAAGTGCCGGGGCCCTGGCGAGACGAGGGGGCCCACTCATGTTCACAGCAGCAGACGCACTTCTATAGGAATCCAGACGGTCAGGATTGGGTGGAGTGCAGTAGAGCTCCCCCCTTGTCTCTTCTCACTGGTGCTGCAGCCAGGGAGGAAGTGACGAGGTGGAGATTTGAAGAGGCGGGCGGCAGAGGACAGAAGCTTTGTGTGCAGGCAGCTTGACAGAGAGAGAGAGATCGTCCCGGCACTGCACAGATTTCCAGCGCTCACTGAGGCTCCTCCGACTAGTGACGGCTCCTGAGTCCTGTGGCAGTGTCAGTGACTAGACAGTGAGTACAGACTCCGTGAACGAGCTAATAACAAAGCCGGCTCCCTGCTGTGAAAGCAATGAGCCAGCTCTGCAGTGAGAACAGCCGAGTTTTTTTTTTTTTTTCTGGCAGTTGCAGCTGTTATCAGATTCATCTTATTGAAGTGTGACTGTCACTACTTGAGTCCCAAGTGATAAACTACTATCTTCGTGCATAGTGACAGTCACACTTCAATAAGATGAATCTGATAACAGCTGCAACTGCCAGAAAAAAAAAAAAACTTGTGTGAGTCTGTAGGAAGTGAAATCTGGCATTGTACTATACCTATATCTCTCTGCTGTATCTGTGCATCATGAATTGTGGTATGTGTTAGGCTATGTGCACACGTGGCGGAATTGCCGCGGAAATTTCCGTGGCAATTCCGCACCTCCCTGCCGCGGGAAATACACATTTTATTGGTATGTGTATTCCCGCTAAAAACTAGCATTTTGCAAGTGTAATTAGCTTGCAGAATGCTAGCGTTTTCCTAGCGATCTGTAGCATCGCTTGGAAAACTGATTGACAGGTTGGTCACACGAGTCACACATAGTGTTTGACAAGTGTGACCAACTTTTTACTATTGATGCCGCCTGTGCCACATCAATAGTAAACAGAGCTAATGTTAAAAATAATAAAAAAAAAATAATAAATAATGATATTCTCACCTTCCGGCGGCCCCGCAGCCTTCCTGGTCTTCAGTGACGCTCCCGGCCAATCCCGTTCCCAGTAATGCATAGCGACAATGACCGCTACGTCATCACAGGTCATTGTTGCAAGACATTACTGGGAACGGGATTGGCCGGGAGCGTCGCTGAGAGGCAGGAAGGCTGCGGGGGTCGCCGGAAGGTGAGAATATCACTTTTTTTCATTATTGTAACATGGATATGGTACCCAGGGCCTGGAGGAGAGTCTCCTTTCCTCCAGACCCTGGGTACCAACTGCACATGAACCGCTCATTTTGCGCATAGTGGGTGTGTCGACCCGCCACCACAATTGTGGGTTACCAGGGCAATGGGGTACTCAGAGCCGAGCCCATGGAAGTCTATGGGGTTGTCACAGGTAGCTGTGGCTCGGTCTGTGGCCCTGGCGGTCTGGCGTATGTTGGGGGGAATATTTACAGGGGATAGGTTTATATACAGTTCGTGACGCCACCTGTAGTCTTCTGGTAATTAGTACCAGCGCTGCTGTAGATCTCTGAGGGGATGGTGATGCAGCTAGATGTCGGGTCCCCTACAGGTGGGACTGGTCCCTCAAAGTCTATGAAGTTAGTGAAGTCGGGTGCAGATAAATAACACAGTCTCACACGGTCAGCGTCTTTCCATACCTTTACTTGTAAGATGTTCAGGCAGGTCCCAGGGAGGCTGATCCAAGGAGAGTGTATTTTGAGACAGCAGCTGGACAAGTTAGGGGCCTCCTTTACTTCCAATACAATGAGTACAACCAGCCTGAAGCGTAGTTCCCTCAATAACTCCAGCTAATCCATAGCTGTACTGCCCAGTCAGTTTTGTGTTAGGAGCCTTCCAATTGATGAAACTAGGTTCTTGCTTTTGTCTGCGCTTGACTCAAAGTCCCTATTCCACCTGACTCCAGTTACGTACTGACTATAAGGGGCTTGTTTGCCGCGACCTAAGGTCCGGTAAATTCCTGGTTTTCTTATCACTATGCTTGAAGCTAATAGTGATCCTTCGGTCCCCAGTGACCGGTTGCAATGTGCAGGACTTCTTCAATCCCAAACGCACCTTTCCAATAATCCACTGTGCCTTTCGCCTTGTCCTCGCTGGTAGCATAAGCACTCACACTAGCATAAAGTCGGGTAGTCACTTCCTTCATTCACTTTCTTCAAAGTTAGTTACAGATGCTCAGTTATCACTAGGCAGGAGCACGTCTCTGAACCTTTCACTGTCCTTTAGACAGGTGACTGAAGTCTTTCTGCACTAATCTTCTTCTTTCTTTCAATGTAGTCTGATGAGGTACAGCTCTGACTAGACTAAGGTGAATTAGACCACCTGTACCAGCCTCCACGTTCTGAACTGATGATAGAGCAGGCTGGACTGCTTCCTCCCTCCAGCTAAACTCCAGACGTCTGCTCCGTCCGAAGACAGGAAACTGAACTGACTCAAAATCACTCAACAAACATACACCCTGACCACTCCCTCACAAGTAACTACACTACCCTAAGGGTGTGTCCAGTGTATGTTGAGTGAATGGGTATTTAGCATTAAACTGCTGTCTCGCCACACACTCTCCAGGGTACTGCGTGTGCCTAACACCAGGGCTACACATTCCCCCATGGTAAAAGACAGCACTCCCGGGCTGTAAAATACAAAAGAGACAGTTTTGTTTATGCATGAAAACATTAACAATAACATTAATTCGTCCCATCCGGGAGGTGAGGATATCTTGAACGTTGCAAACATTATAGAAAAATACAAATATTAAATAGCATTCAATAAATATACGGTATACTTGTGAAGGACCCGCACCAAACCTTCAACGTAGGTCCTGGGTGGGCTGCAGGACATCCGATTGCAGACCTCACTCAGTGCCACACCACACGGGTTTTTGTATTCAGAGGTAGTTGTGCTGGTTTATGTAAAACCAAGATAAGG
Organism: Oophaga sylvatica; assembly: GCA_033576555.1. Classification (NCBI taxonomy): domain Eukaryota; kingdom Metazoa; phylum Chordata; class Amphibia; order Anura; family Dendrobatidae; genus Oophaga; species Oophaga sylvatica. The sequence continues at coordinate 465,453,588 of JARQOD010000003.1, forward strand.
CACCGAAGCGCAACTATGTACAAATAAGTTCTGGGTTGGCACAGTCCTCAACCTCAAAGTCCATTGTAAAACCAAAGACACAAATATAATATCACATTATTATACTAAAGTGCAAAACTTTTTCTGGTTACCCAGCCGGGCATTCTACGGTTAGCAAAATATATATGCATCATACTCTTCAACTTATGCAAAATTTTGTAAAACATTCTCAAACTTTCTACAATATTACTTATGGTAGATCCTATAGGGATCTCACCGATTCTTCTTTACTATTTATTCATTCACTTCTAATACACTTTCCACCCCGGGGGCTGGAACAATGCAATGGGCCCTAGATCCCAGGACTAACAAATCATGCGCTGCGATTGGGGTCTGGGTCGCCACAGTTCTTGTGCGAACCTCTAGGGACGCAACGGGTACATTCCCTTCACGTGACACTGATTGCGTTTCAATCACAGTTAACAATATGGACCGTGTCATGGTTTGCGATTGAGACTGGGTCGCATATTGCGATGCAGAGGTGGCTTGAATTTGCGATGAACTTGCAGGGGGCGATGCTGGGGCACGGCCGGATACTGCTTGAGCTGGAGACGGGGACGCTGCGGTAGTGGTGACGTTACCTGCGTCGGGGACGGGGTCACGGACGATGGTGACGTTAAGGGCATACCATCCCTTCATTCCCCAATGCCGTGTGTACGTGACGAGGTCTCCATTTACTAAGTCCCTCCCGGAATGGCCTTGCGGCAGGTGGGATTCTACGTCACGCCTGCTGACAAAGACCCCGGGTAGAGGCCCGGTTCACGGATGAAGCCCCAGCCCTTCCGGAGCTGGAACTCAGTCACACACCCCTGCCGCCGCGGTTCCCTCAGGGTACCTTTCTCTCTCCGGACACTCTCCTTGTCCGCGATCAGCTCTGCATGTTGTCGCTGACGATTCCGCTGAGCTTCCCGCTCTTCCTCCTGCTGGCGTTTCTGCTTCTCCTCACGACGCTGCCACTCATATTCCCACTGGGCGGTGTAGGCGACGTCATCCAGGCGCGCCATCTCGTCCCAGTCGACGTCTGGTAACGACGGACAGGACCCTCCGGTGTCCCTGCCGGGGACCGATCATCTGCTGCGGCCTCCTGGCCGGGCGGGCGTTCCGGAACTGGCGATACCTCCTCAACCCCCTTCGCCTCCACCGCTTCACCGGTGGGATCAGGATTGGTACTTTCGGGGGCAGCCTCCGGTTGCTCCTTCGCCTTGGGCAGCAGAATCTTCGGTAACTCGAATCGTGGGGGGTCGTTGAGGGGAGAGATCACCGTGTCCCACAGCCTCCGCTGCTCCAGGGTACGCCGGCGTCTCTCGATCTCTTCAAAGCCAGGTTGGTATTGGACCATCTTCTTCAGGCGTGCATTTTCTTCTTGAATCTCTAGCAACGCCTGCTGCAGGTGCAGGACCACGGATGACTCCTGTGCTGGTGGCAGCTTGGCTGGGGCACGGGGCCTGCCTTCCTCCGCTTCCCTGCTCGGCTGCACACGTCCTGCTTCCATGATGTTCCAGAAGATTTTTTCTTCTTCCTGCGGAGACATCCGGTCTCTTCCGTGGAGGTGGGGTTTGCGTCTCCTCCTCCTCGCAGGGAAGGTGAAGAGGAGGCGGACCTCCTTTGCTGTAGGGCAGGATCGCATGTTGTAATAGCACTTTGAGAGGGCAGGCATTTTCTTCGCGCCACAGGGGGGTAGACGCCCACGAAGGTACGCCCACCTTCTTCTCCAGCGCCTGAGGGCGCGAATATGGCGACAAAAATGGCGATTTTGGCGCCAAAAGTGCAAACAGTCCTTTTTCACAAAAACAATCCACAGGCACACAGGGCTCGCAATGCTGCAAGTTTCGGATCCTGTTCGTGACGCCAAGTTTTTGTGTCGACCCGCCACCACAATTGTGGGTTACCAGGGCAATGGGGTACTCAGAGCCGAGCCCATGGAAGTCTATGGGGTTGTCACAGGTAGCTGTGGCTCGGTCTGTGGCCCTGGCGGTCTGGCGTATGTTGGGGGGAATATTTACAGGGGATAGGTTTATATTACAGTTCGTGACGCCACCTGTAGTCTTCTGGTAATTAGTACCAGCGCTGCTGTAGATCTCTGAGGGGATGGTGATGCAGCTAGATGTCGGGTCCCCTACAGGTGGGACTGGTCCCTCAAAGTCTATGAAGTTAGTGAAGTCGGGTGCAGATAAATAACACAGTCTCACACGGTCAGCGTCTTTCCATACCTTTACTTGTAAGATGTTCAGGCAGGTCCCAGGGAGGCTGATCCAAGGAGAGTGTATTTTGAGACAGCAGCTGGACAAGTTAGGGGCCTCCTTTACTTCCAATACAATGAGTACAACCAGCCTGAAGCGTAGTTCCCTCAATAACTCCAGCTAATCCATAGCTGTACTGCCCAGTCAGTTTTGTGTTAGGAGCCTTCCAATTGATGAAACTAGGTTCTTGCTTTTGTCTGCGCTTGACTCAAAGTCCCTATTCCACCTGACTCCAGTTACGTACTGACTATAAGGGGCTTGTTTGCCGCGACCTAAGGTCCGGTAAATTCCTGGTTTTCTTATCACTATGCTTGAAGCTAATAGTGATCCTTCGGTCCCCAGTGACCGGTTGCAATGTGCAGGACTTCTTCAATCCCAAACGCACCTTTCCAATAATCCACTGTGCCTTTCGCCTTGTCCTCGCTGGTAGCATAAGCACTCACACTAGCATAAAGTCGGGTAGTCACTTCCTTCATTCACTTTCTTCAAAGTTAGTTACAGATGCTCAGTTATCACTAGGCAGGAGCACGTCTCTGAACCTTTCACTGTCCTTTAGACAGGTGACTGAAGTCTTTCTGCACTAATCTTCTTCTTTCTTTCAATGTAGTCTGATGAGGTACAGCTCTGACTAGACTAAGGTGAATTAGACCACCTGTACCAGCCTCCACGTTCTGAACTGATGATAGAGCAGGCTGGACTGCTTCCTCCCTCCAGCTAAACTCCAGACGTCTGCTCCGTCCGAAGACAGGAAACTGAACTGACTCAAAATCACTCAACAAACATACACCCTGACCACTCCCTCACAAGTAACTACACTACCCTAAGGGTGTGTCCAGTGTATGTTGAGTGAATGGGTATTTAGCATTAAACTGCTGTCTCGCCACACACTCTCCAGGGTACTGCGTGTGCCTAACACCAGGGCTACACATGGGCATGGCCACATGGGGAAAGTAAGGGGTTCAATGCATTCCTATGGCGGCGGAATCGCCATGATTCCAGCAAAAGAATGAACATGCTGCATTTTTTTCCGCGATGCATTTTTTTTGCGGAAAAAAAGCAGCATGTGCACAAAAATTGCGGAATGCATTGTAACAATAGGATGCTTAATGCATGGGTTTTTTAAGCGTTTTTGCAGAGGAAAACTGCCACAAAAATGCAAAAAAAACACGAAAAATCTTGAACGTGTGCACATAGCCTTATTGTGGGGCAGGGGGCCCACTGAGACTCTTTCGCCCGGGGCCCTCAAAATCCTGGAGCCGGCCCTGCCGCGAGCTATAACTTATTTATTTTTTCGCTGATGATGCTGTATGGTGGCTTGTTTTTTACGGGACAAGATGATGTGTTCAGCGGTACCATGATTATTTATATCCGACTTTTTGATCGCGTGTTATTGCACTTTTTCCAAGCGGTATGATGATACCGCTTGGAAAAAGTATAATTTACTACTTTTTTGTGTTTTTTTTTACGGCTTTAACTGAAGGGGTTAACTAGGGTTACGCTTTTATAGATGGGATTTTTATGGACGCGGCGATACCAAACATGTGTATTTTTTTTTTTTTTTATTACATAAAAATGTGTATTTTTTAGGGGATTTTTTTTAAAATTTATTTTAATATTTTTTTTACAATTTTTAAAAAAAAATGATTTTTTTTAACTTGTCCTTTTATGGGACTTTCACTTTTTTACTTTTTATTGCAGTTACAATACATTGCAATGCTCCAGCATTGCAATGCATTGTAACTATAGTGAAAGCTGCTGTGACCATGATCACAGCAGCTTTCCGTAGCTAGATGACCCGGAGGTTGTCATGACAACCCCCGGGTCATCAAGGCAGAGATCAGGCCCTGCAAATACATTGCAGGGCGCCGATCTGAGGCAGAGGGAGCTCCCGACCCTCTGCCTCCCCCCTGAGCGCTGCGATCGCGCTCGATTGCAGCAGTCAGGGGGTTAACAGTCAGGGGCGGCGGGGGCGCCGCTCCTGGCTGTCAGTGCAGGAAGCTTGGACACTGCAGCGCCGGTTCCTGCACTGATCGCGCTGGAGATGCTGAAATTTCAGCATCTCCTGCGCGATCGCTGCTGTGTTTGGTCAGTCAGATTGACTGACCAATCACAGCGCTGTGGGTGCGGGGACCGACGGCAAAGGTCCCCGCACCGCTTGCTGTGCCTGTCAGCTGTCATAGACAGCTGTCGGCACTGAACTACCACTGCGTGTTTACACACAGTGGTAGTTCAAAGGGATGACGTGCACAGTCCGTCAAGGTGCCAAAACTGACACCTTGCCATGATGGACTGTGCACGTCAATGGACATTAAGGGGTTAAAACCAAAAAACAAAGTCCACTTTTGGGGCTTGTTGTTTGTTGATTTTCTATTTTTTTGGTTTTAATTCTAGTTAAATTGTTAATCTAATTAGTTTAAGGATTCACAAGTAATGAGGATCCTTGACCATGGTTGAGAGCTTGTGTATTTTGGTCAAAATATTTATCAATACCTCATTTATTTATTTACATTGTTCAACATTTTGCAGATTTATCTTTTTTTTCTACGTAGGATACAGCTAGGTCCCTTAAACTTTGGCTTGGTAGATAGGGTTTTATCCTTGTAGGATGCACATATATAATGCTGAGCTGTCCACCTGATCTAATAGTAAAGGTGTTATTAATAGGCTGTAAGCCAAACACTGTGCATCACACGTATCTGTGTGACCGGCGTCCTACACAAGCCTTATACGTATGCATTTGTAATACTAGGCAGCCATCCCCTCCATGATTGGTAGGAGTGTAGGTGGTTGTTTATCAGTATGTTGCAACTGTGATGCCCCCACTTTTATCATGGGGGTCATCTTTACCCTGCTAAGGCATTTGTGACTTGTAAGGCCGCTATTTTTGTTTTGTTATTTCAAAATCTGGAAATCAATTTCTATTTAATAGAAAAAACAGCTGATCTGCAGTTTTCATCACCGGTCCCTACATATTGCCCAGGGTATTTGACATCAATATTATATGCCTTGACATTCATTTAACTTCAAATAGAGGGGTATGTATGTGGTATAAGGCTAAGCCAACACATGTAGTTTCTGACCAGATCTCCATGGCTTATTTCTCAACTCTATAGTTAATGTCTACGATCTTAAACTTAAGTGGTGACCAACAATTAATTTCATTGATACCCAACAGCTTTAAGGTTCGGTCCTTATTAATAATAAGTCGTGATATACATGAGATAGTCTTGATGGTACCAGTCATTGCACTGGAAGGTGAACAAACTTTGGATTTGTGTTTGGTAGAAATTGTAACCATATTTGTATGAAAGAAAAACGAACTTCCAATCTGTGTATAATAAATTATTCATACTTTCAGTATGTTCTCACCATTGTTCCTCTGCTTCCTTCTGAGCTTGATATCTGGCTCGTTCTGCCATGATTTCCTCACATATTTGCTCATATGGTTTATCTCCCTGGGCTTCTCCCACAATCCAGACCCATACTTCTCCATCAGCCCCTTTCAGCCACTCAATATGTTTTGAATTATCTATAAAAAACATCAGTGAAACATCTATTACATTTTTACATACTACATTATTACATTACATACGTTTTTTTTTTTCTTGCTAGCGTACGGGCATAGAAGTACGCAGTCTGGCTATAGGATCGATCACACAGGCTGATTGTAAGTACTAACTAGGGACATACAAATTTTGCATGGGCGCTGTAAGCAAGAAAAACTTTACAAAGTTGAGGGTTTTTAATTTTAAATGCAATGGAATATTAAAACATGTTGCAATTATTTACATATATTTTCAAAGTATTTTTTTAATTACTAAATAGTATTCTATACTCTTAGGATATGCCCCCACCGCAAGGAAGAGAAGACATACAGCATATTAGCCATATGCTATCTCCACTCGTAACTTACATTTATATTAACATATATATATATATATATATATATATATATACACTGCTCAAAAAAATAAAGGAAACACTCAAATAACACATCCTAGATCTGAATGAATTAAATATTCTCATTGAATATTTTGTTCTGTACAAAGTTGAATGTGCTGAAACAAAATCACACAAAAATCATCAAAGGAAATCAAATTTATTAAGCAATCGAGGCCTGGATTTGGAGTTACACACAAAATTAATGTTGAATGTAATGTCCTTAAAACAAGTCAAAATGATGCTCAGTAGTGTGTATGGCCTCCACGTGCCTGTATGACCTCCCTGTGCCTGTATTACCTCCTTGTGCCTGTATAACATCCCTACAACGCCTGGGCATGCTCCTGATGAGGCTGCGGATGGTCTCCTGAGGGATCTCCTTCCAGACCTGGACTAAAGCATCTGCCAACTCTTGGACAGTCTGTGGTGCAACATGACGTTGGTGGATGGGGCGAGACATGATGTCCCAGATATGCTCAATCAGATTCAGGTCTGGGGAACGGGTGGGCCAGTCCATAGCTTCAATGCCTTCTTCTTGCAGGAACTGCTGACACTCCAGCCACATGAGGTCTGGCATTGTCCTGCATTTTGAGGAAACCAGGGCCAACCGCACCAGCATGTGGTTTCACAAGGGGTCTGAGGATCTCATCTCGGTACCTAATGGCAGTCAGGCTACCTCTGACAAGCACATGGAGGGCTGTGCAGCCCTCCAAAGAAAAGCCACCCCACACTATTACTGACCCACTGCTGATCACTCTCCACGGCGTCTCCAGACTCTGTCACGTCTGTCATATGTGCTCAGTGTGAACCTGCTTTCATCTGTGAAGAGCACAGGGCGCCACTGGCGAATTTGCCAATCCTGGTGTTCTGTGACAAATGCCAAGCGTCCTGCCTGTGCTGGGCTGTGAGCAAAACCTCCATCTTGGATGTTGGGGCACTCAAACCATCCTTATGGAGTCGGTTTCTAACCATTTGTGCAGACGCATGCACATTTGTGGACAGTTGGAGGTCATTTTGTAGTGCTCTGGCAGTGCTCCTCCTGTTCCTCCTTGCACAAAGGTGGAGGTAGCGGTCCTGCTGCTGGGTTGTTTCCCTCCTATGGCCTCCTCCACATCTCCTGGTGTACTGGCCTGTCTCCTGGTAGCGTCTCCAGCCTCTGGACACTACGCTGACAGATACAGCAAACCTTCTAACCACAGCTCACATTGATGTGCCATCCTGAATGAGCTGCACTACCTGAACCACTTGTGTGGGTTTTTAGAGTCCCACTCATGCTACAACGAGTGTGAAAGCACAACCAACATTCAAAAGTGACCAAAACATCAGCCAGAAAGCATTGGTACTGAGATGTGGTCTGTGGTCCCCACCTGCAGAACCACTCCTTTATTAAGTGTGTCTTGATAATTGCCAATAATTTCCATCTGTTGTCTATTCTATTTGCACAACAGCATGTGAAATTGATTGTCAATCAGTGTTGCTTCCTAAGTGGACAGTTTGATTTCACAGAAGTTTGATTAACTTGGAGTTATATTCTGGTGTTTAAGTGTTCCCTTTATTTTTTTGAGCAGTGTATATATATGTATATACAGTTAGGTCCATAAATATTTGGACAGAGACAACATTTATCTAATTTTGGTTCTAGACATTACCACAATGAATTTGAAACAAAACAAATCAGATGCAGTTGAAGTTCAGACTTTCAGCTTTCATTTGAGGGTATCCACATTAAAATTGGATGAAGGGTTTAGGAGTTTCAGCTCCTTAACATGTGCCACCCTGTTTTTAAAGGGACCAAAAGTAATTGGACAAATGACTCCAAGGCTATTTCATGGACAGGTTGGGCAATCCCTTTGTTATGTCATTCTCAATTAAGCAGATGAAAGGACCGGAGTTGATTTGAGGTGTGGTGTTTGCATTTGGAAGGTTTTGCTGTGAAGGAAACATGTGGTCACATGAGCTCTCCATGCAGGTGAAACAAGCCATCCTTAAGCTGCAAGAACAGAAAAAAACCCATCCAAGAAATTGCTACAACATTAGAAGTGGCAAAATCTACAATTTGGTACATCCTGAGAAAGAAAGAAAGCACTGGTGAACTCATCAATCCAAAAAGACCTGGGAGCCCACGGAAGACAACAGTGGTGGATGATCGCCGCATACTTTCTTTGGTGAAGAAGAACCCGTTCACAACATCAACTGAAGTCCAGAACACTATCAGTGAAGTAGGTGTTTCTGTCTCTAAGTCAACAGTAAAGAGAAGACTCCATGAAAGTAAATACAAAGGGTTCACATCTAGATGCAAACCATTCATCAATTCCAAAAATAGACAGGCCAGAGTTAAATTTGCTGAAAAACACCTCCAGAAGCCAGCTCAGTTCTGGAAAAGTATTCTATGGACAGATGAGACAAAGATCAACCTGTACCAGAATGATGGGAAGCCAAAAGTTTGGAGAAGAAAGGGAACGGCACATGATCCAAGGCACACCACATCCTCTGTAAAACATGGTGGAGGCAACGTGATGGCATGGCCATGCATGGCTTTCAATGGCACTGGGTCACTTGTGTTTATTGATGACATAACAGCAGACAAGAGTAGCCGGATGAATTCTGAAGTGTACCGGGATATACTTTCAGCCCAGATTCAGCCAAATGCTGCAAACTTGATTGGACGGCGCTTCATAGTACAGTGGATAATGACCCCAAGCATACAGCCAAAGCTACACAGGAGTTCATGAGTGCAAAAAAGTGGAACATTCTTCAATGGCCAAGTCAATCACCAGATCTTAACCCAATTGAGCATGCATTTCACTTGCTCAAATCCAGACTTAAGAGGGAAAGACCCACAAACAAGCAAGACCTGAAGGCTGCGGCTGTAAAGGCCTGGCAAAGCATTAAGAAGGAGGAAACCCAGCGTTTGGTGATGTCCATGGGTTCCAGACTTAAGGCAGTGATTGCCTCCAAAGGATTCGCCACAAAATTTTGAAAATAAAAATATTTTGTTTGGGTTATGTTTATTTGTCCAATTACTTTTGACCTCCTAAAATGTGGAGTGTTTGTAAAGAAATGTGTACAATTCCTATATTTTCTAACACATATTTTTGTTCAACCCTTCAAATTAAACGTTACAATCTGCACTTGAATTCTGTTGTAGAGGTTTCATTTCAAATCCAATGTGGTGGCATGCAGAGCCCAACTCGCGAAAATTGTGTCACTGTCCAAATATTTCTGGCCCTGACTGTATGTGTTTAATAGTTTATCTTTTTAATTAAAAATGTGAAAGAAAAAACAATGTAAAGGTTGGTTTACACATAGACAAATAGCTGTAGAAACCTTTAACAGCAATCTCTGGTAAATCCGCAGGGAAATCTCATGTGATAACACTGTGCTGATGGTATTACTGATTACGCTTTGGAAAGGAGCAGATTCATAAAAAAAGAAAAAAACTATGCACATATCTCCTGACAGAGGGGATCAGAAAAGCATAGCCATAGAAGTGCTAAGGGAAGTGGGAATAGTGTTTTTTTTTATATTTTACTGGAAACAGGTGTATGAATAATGAAATCCACACAATTTGTTGAATATTTGCAAAAAATGTATTTAGTCTTTGATTTTTCCTTTCAAACTTACCCGGGCCTGCAGATTTAGTGCTTATTTTAGATTTTTAAACAAACTGGATTAAAATCAATTAGCAATCTTAGTAAGAAATTGATGTGTTACAGAGTTTAAAAAAATGTACAGCACAGGTGAATGCCTTGGTAGGAATGCCGCGTGTCGCAAGCATGGATGAGATTTCATGCCATCCAACCAAGAGAAGGAGTGTATCATACCGAGGGAGGAGAGATTGGAATAGCTGAGGTAGGACTAGTCTAGAAGAAAAGAAGGCTCACCGGGCTAGTCCTGCTTTATCAGCGTATACAATGCTGCAGATTAAAGCTTCATTTTGAAAAGAAAGCAGAATTACGGTACCACTTATCAGAATACTATAAGTGGTATATGCACCACTATTGTAGTGGTTTTGAACAGTCATGGGACCTGACAGGTTCCCTTTAAATCATCCTGGGGATTGCACTTCATGGAATGGGGAGCCAACATTCCTCCAACTTAATTTAGCATCATTTAGATCAGGGTTGCACAATTTCAACTTGTTGCCCAGGGAGACATGCATCCAACGATGTCATTCTGTGCCACCCCCAGACTTCTCTGACTTCTCTATATTCAGTAACTCATAAAATTTGCAGATCGCTGTGCTCATTTATGGTCATCTTGACTCTTTTTTTCTGGGGTGCTAAATAGGAGAGCAGAGGAACCTCTTTGTTCCAGAACTAGAACACTCACTTATTAGATGTTAGCATATATACTGTAGTACTGTTGATTAGAGTTGAGCGAAACAGGTCGGTCAGATTCAAAAGTTGCCAACTTTCGCCAAAATCGTGTTTCGTTGGCCGAAACCGGACCATAGCGTACAGTAGGCCATGCAATCGTCGACCCCAGTGCCCAAGACGGATTTCCCATAAAGCTTCCAGGCGCCTTTTTTCTGCCAATGAGCAAGGACGTACACCGTGGGCAACGAGATGACATGTGCAGCTTCCGCCACCATCTTAGAGAAGGGCATTGCAGTGATTGGCTTGCTTTGGGGGTGTCATAGTGTCTATAAAAGCCCTGAGCGTCGACCTCCAGTTTGCTTCTGCCGATATTAACAGTAGGGAGAGGTTGCTGACACTGTTTATCAGTAGGGAGAGAGTTAGGCAGAATAGAGAAGTTCTTCTGTGCTTGTGCTGATAGCAATTGTGCTGTACAGTTAGTGTGCAGTGACAGGGGAGGATTTTCTTGTGTGCAGCAGCGCTGGTTATTAGGCTGCCTGATAGCTGTATTGCTGTGTGTACACTGCGGTGCAGACTGTTTTTTACACAGCACTAATACTTTTATTCTTTCTTTTCTGCACACTTACCGACCATTCATTTTTTCCCACTCTGTATAGAGCAGTACGCTCCTCACACACTACCGTGTACCGGCTGGTATCACGGACAAATACATGCTGACTATCTGTGCGTGACTCCGGAAATATATACGGAGATTGCAATTTTCCCCTACACCATATACAGCTGTACGCTTCTGATACAGTACCGTATATCTGCTCTTTGTATTACGGTCAAATCCATACTGGGTGAGCGTCTGTGTGTGACTCGGGAAATATATACGGAGATTGAAATTTTCCCCTACACCGTATACAGCTGTCCGCTTCTGATACAGTACCGTATATCTGCTTTGTATTACGGTTAAATCCATACTGAGTGAGCGTCTGTGTAAGGTTCTTTGTCTCTGTTGACATGTTCCTTGAAACTCAGTTTTCCGTCGGCCATTTTGCTTTCTGTCTTTCTGCAGCTCTTGCCCTCAGTTAATATGGAGTTTCCAGTTTTCATGTTCCCGCCCTGATTCTTCCCTCTTGCTTCTTAAGCAGCCTCAGCTGAACAATCAGTGCTCCTGAATCAAGCCTCAGTCAGTCTGTGACCTGACTCCTGGAAGCCTTGGACTTGTACTCCAGCTATTCCCTACTGAGGAACCTTGGAACACTTTTGGACTCTGGAAACCTGCTGTTTGGTGAATCCATGTTTGCAGAGGAATTACGGTACAGAGAAGAGATCCTGAACCTGCTTTGGAGAGTTATTGTAGTGCTTGAAGTTACTCTGGCCTGCTGTGTCTCCTGTCGCTGTTCCTGCAAACTGTGTGAACTTTTCAGCATGCTTGTATGAAGTAATACAAGTCATTTCATTTCAACCTATGTCTCCTGTGTTTTCCTCGCACCCAAGCACAAGACGCTATAGGAACTGTACACTATACATGACAAGATTCAGGAGCCATTGTTTAGTGTCTGCTGGGTCTGGGAAAGCCGTGTCTGCTGTGACTGTGGATATCAGATGTCCGTTTAATACCTTATGTGATGACAGTGGTTGTGACTTCTCACAACCATTCCAGGTGAGCGCATTCCCTTAAAATTTTACTCTGGAGTGTTACCACAGGTAAACACTATTGTTTTTTTTTTTTTTCCTTTCCTCTTCTCCTTCCAGCACCTCTGCCTTGAAAGATCTGGAAGATGGAGGCCCGCATAAAGGAACTTTGTGGAGTGACTGATACAATCCTTTCAGATGTACAGACTTTAAAAACCCGTTTTGCAAGCCTACAGGACCTCACTAATCATAATTTGCAAGTGTTTGGACAGACTACCCAGGAATTGCGAGCCAGGATTGAGGCTCTAGAGGAACGAGCCCAGGCTCCTGCCATAACCCCAAGTTCTGGGATCCCCAAATTACCTCCTTTTCGTTTTGGCGGTGAACGTGAGAAATTCAGGGGATTTATTAATCAATGCAATTTATTTTTCTCTGCACATGCTTCACAATTTCCCACTGAACGATCCAAAGTGCTTACTATAATCATGTTGCTTACCAATAAGGCTTTGATGTGGGCAAACCCTCTGATTGAGACTGAGGATGATTGTTTGAATCACCTTGATGCTTTTATTTCAGCCATGGGGCAGGTGTTTGATGACCCCAATCGAGGTGCAACAGCTGAAGCAGCCATGTTAACTTTGCGCCAAGGTAAGCGTTCAGTAGCCGAATATGCCCTGGATTTCAGGAGATGGGCTCTTGATACCACTTGGGACACTTCCGCTAAAAAATCTATTTTTCGGAAAGGGTTGTCTCTACTGATTAAGGATGAACTTGCTCGTGCCGACCCTCCCACTGCGTTAGGTGACTTTATTAACTATTGTATCCATATTGATGCTCGTCTGACTGAACGCAGACAAGAGAGATGGTTCGAAAATAATCGCACTAACCTTTTACTACCTCCCTCCTCAGCTAAGGAACCTTTGAGTAGGATCACAAGGGAACCAGAACCTGAACCCATGCAGGTGGACTCTTTACAAAGACGGGTTAGTGATGCACGCAAAGAACATCGTATAAAGGAAAATCTATGTTTCTACTGTGGTAAGTCAGGGCACTTCATTATAAACTGCCCCAGCCATTCTCGTAAGACTACTGCAGCAGTCATTCACTGTGAGTGTTGCGAGAGGAGCTCTGTCATGTCCGAGCCTCAGGCTCCAGAGAGATCTGCTGCAAGAGATCTTGATTTCTTGGACTTAAACTCTGTTAGTTCTGGGGACGATGACGGTATAAACGCTGCAATTTTTCAAGTTTCCTCAGCGGTGTCCCAGCTGAGTTGTAAAAGAAAATTCTCATTGCTTCCTTTCCATCAAACTCTGGGTTGACTCAGTCTGGGTGTCTAGCTCTGCTATGATCGACTCAGGAGCAAGTGGAAATTTTATGGATATCTCCTTTGCTCTGAAACAGGGAATACGTTCAGTGAAGAAGGCTACTCCAGTACAGATGGAGACTGTGGATGGCTCTCTACTGACTTCTGGACCAGTGGATCAAGAAACAGAGCCTTTGAGGGTCCTTATGGGTAAAGATCATCAGGAGAAAATGTATTTTTTGCTTATCTCTTCTCCCCACTTTCCCATCATTCTAGGGCTACCATGGCTGCAGGCACAGAATCTTAACTGGGAGACCAAGGAATTACACTTTCCGGAGAAACAGATGAGTCAAGGAGTTTCAGCTTGCTCTGTTCCTAAAGGAACCATGTCAGTCCCTGAACTACCAGCTGTATACCAGGACTATGTGGATTTATGTGACAAGAAGAACGCTGATCAGCTTCCTCCTCACCGTCCATATGATTGTCCAATTGAATTATTGCCCGGAGCCGAGATACCTTTTGGTAAGATCTACCCCCTAGCGGGGCCCGAGCTAAAAGCTTTGAAGGATTATATAGACGAAAATTTAGCCAAGGGCTTCATACGCCCCTCTTCATCTCCCGCAGGTGCACCCATCTTCTTTGTGAAGAAGAAAGATGGATCTCTGAGACCCTGCATAGACTATAGGGAACTCAATAAGGTTACTATTAGAAACCGTTATCCATTGCCTTTAATCCCTGAGTTGTTGGAGAGAGTGCGGCATGCCAAAATTTTCTCTAAACTGGATCTCCGTGGGGCCTATAACTTGGTCCGTATTAGACCTGGGGATGAATGGAAGACTGCTTTCAGGTCACGCTATGGACACTTTGAATATCTAGTTATGCCTTTTGGTCTGAGTACCGCCCCAGCCACTTTCCAACACTTCGTGAATGATATCTTCAGGGATCTCCTAGATACATTTGTGGTGATTTATCTGGATGATATTCTAATTTTTTCTAACTCCACAGAGGAACATCATGGACATGTGAGAATGGTCTTAGAACGCCTAAGACAAAACCATCTCTACATCAAGCTTGAAAAATGTGAATTCCATAGGACCGAAATTCAATTTCTGGGGTATGTACTATCTACGCAAGGGATTAGTATGGATGGAAGCAAGACCCAAGCCATCAAGGATTGGCCAATTCCTAGAAATGTGAAGGAGGTGCAGCGTTTCATCGGGTTTGCCAACTTCTATAGACGTTTCATTAAGAATTTTTCTGAGGTAGTGTCACCTATCACCCAACTTACCCGGAAACAGTCTAGGTTCTCCTGGACCCCGCAAGCTCAGGAAGCATTTTCCTGTTTAAAGGATAAATTTACCACCGCACCTATCTTAGTACATCCCAACCCCGAGCTTGCCTTCATAATAGAGGTGGATGCTTCAGACTGTGCCGTTGGAGCTATACTCTCTCAGAGAACAGGTGAGAAGAATGTCTTGCATCCCTGTGCCTTCTTTTCCCAGCAGTTGTCTTCGGCTGAGAGGAACTACGATGTGGGCAATAGAGAATTGTTGGCCATTATTGCCGCCTTCAAGGAATGGAGACACCTTCTTCAGGGAGCTGCACAGCAAATAGTCGTCCTGACAGACCATCGTAACCTTGAATTTATCAGGTCGGCTAAGTGCCTGACTCCTCGCCAGGCTCGCTGGAATCTTTTCCTAAACCAATTTAATTTTGTCATTTCTTATAGACCAGGATCACGTAATGGAAAGGCTGATGCACTCTCTAGGATTCATTCAGCAGAGACACGTCCACTTACTCCTCCTAAGACTATTCTTCCTGACTCTAGATTCCTGGGAGTGATTCATAATCAAGACATCAATTAAGGACATCAAGGAAGCATACCATGCGGATTCTTTGTTGGCTCAACCCCCAAGGGACGTAAGTCTTGTCTTTAAGAATGGTGTGTGGATTCAGGGACAACGTCTGTATATACCTGAAACAGTCAGATTGAGAGTATTGCAACTCATCCACGATTCCAAGATAGCCGGGCATAGGGGAATTCTAAAGACACAAGAATTTCTTTCTCGTTTCTTTTGGTGGCCCACTTACAGGAAAGATGTCTTAAACTATGTCACTTCATGTGAAGTCTGTGCAAGATGCAAAACACCTCGCTCCTCACCAACTGGTCTGTTGCAACCTCTTCCCACCCCGTCCCGCCCGTGGGGATTCATTTCTATGGACTTCATTGTGGAGTTACCAACCTCTCAAGGGAAGAACACCATTCTAGTGGTGGTTGATCGTCTAACAAAGGCAGCTCATTTTATCCCTTGTGTCGGCTTACCCACTGCAAAACAGACATCAGACTTGATGATTAAGAATGTGTTTCGCTTACATGGAGTACCGGATGAGGTCATTTCGGATCGAGGGGTGCAATTCACTTCAAGGTTTTGGCAAAATTTCTGTGCAGCATTGGACATTAAAGTAAACCTTTCTTCTGCTTTTCATCCCCAGACTAATGGACAGACAGAACAAACCAATCAGACCCTGGAGCAGTATCTCCGCTGTTTTATCTGCCACCTACAGGATGATTGGGTGGATCTACTTCCACTGGCTGAGTTCTCTTATAACAACTCTCAGAGCGCCTCCACTAAGCAGTCTCCTTTTTACTCCAATCTAGGTTATCATCCTAACATTCTTCCTCGATTTCCCATAGATACGCCCTTGCCGGCAGTGGCTGAAAGAATCACTTCTTTACAAAAGAATATGGATCTTCTAAAGGAAAATCTAGAATTGGCTCAGGAAAGGTACAAGAAAGCAGCAGATAAATTTCGTAAACCTGCACCAGCTTTCAAGGTAGGAGATTTGGTCTGGCTGTCAACCAGAAATCTTAAATTAAAGATTCCATCGTCTAAATTGGGACATAAGTACATTGGACCTTATAAGATCAATAAGATTATAAGTGCTGTTGCTTGTCGTCTTCAACTGCCCAGAACTATGAGAATCCACCCTGTCTTTCATGTATCCCTACTAAAGGCTGCAACACCCAATACGTTTCCTGGACGTTCTTCTCCTTGCCCTGACCCAGTGCTGGTCGATGGTCAGGAAGAATTTATGGTGGAAAGGATTCTAGATTCCAGGTTGTACAGAAATCAGTTGCAATATTTGATTAAATGGCAGGGCTACCCAGTGGAGGACAACTCATGGGAACCAGTCAATAATGTAAATGCTCCTCGCCTGCTCCGCCAGTTTCATCAGAGGTACCCTGACAAGCCTGGTCTGAGGTCATCCGGAGGTTGTCCCTAAGGGGGGAGTAATGTAAGGTTCTTTGTCTCTGTTGACATGTTCCTTGAAACTCAGTTTTCCGTCGGCCATTTTGCTTTCTGTCTTTCTGCAGCTCTTGCCCTCAGTTAATATGGAGTTTCCAGTTTTCATGTTCCCGCCCTGATTCTTCCCTCTTGCTTCTTAAGCAGCCTCAGCTGAACAATCAGTGCTCCTGAATCAAGCCTCAGTCAGTCTGTGACCTGACTCCTGGAAGCCTTGGACTTGTACTCCAGCTATTCCCTACTGAGGAACCTTGGAACACTTTTGGACTCTGGAAACCTGCTGTTTGGTGAATCCATGTTTGCAGAGGAATTACGGTACAGAGAAGAGATCCTGAACCTGCTTTGGAGAGTTATTGTAGTGCTTGAAGTTACTCTGGCCTGCTGTGTCTCCTGTCGCTGTTCCTGCAAACTGTGTGAACTTTTCAGCATGCTTGTATGAAGTAATACAAGTCATTTCATTTCAACCTATGTCTCCTGTGTTTTCCTCGCACCCAAGCACAAGACGCTATAGGAACTGTACACTATACATGACAGTCTGTGTGTGACTTCGGAAATATATACGGAGATTGCAATTTTCCCCTACACCATATACAGCTGTCCGCTTCTGATACAGTACAGTATATCTGCTCTTTGTATTACGGTCAAATCCATACTGAGTGAGCGTCTGTGTGTGATTCCGGAAATATATACAGAGATTTAAATTTTCCCCTACGCCATCTACAGCTGTACGCTCCTCATACAGTATCATATATCTGCTGGTATTTTTGGTACATTTTCCCAAACATGAGGAAGCATGGTGGAAGAGGCCGCGAACGTGGGCAGGGGGGGGGCAGCTAGGAATGATGGTGGTGGTGCATCTGCTGGTAGTGCCAAAAGCCCAATAGCACCTAAAGCCGGAGGTGTTGAGCCTGCGTCATCATCTGGCTCCAGAAGGCAAGGAAGACTCCCTTTTCTGGGAGTAGGTAAACCGCTTTTAAAGCCGGAGCATCAGGAACAGGTTTTGGTTTACATTGCCGAAACAGCCTCCAGCTCTATCGGCTCCTCTTCTGAACTTTCAAAAAATGCGAGCACTGAGTCGTCAATGCAGGCTCCTGGTCAGGAACGACACCTTTCCTTGTGTCCTTCACCCCCCACCAAAAGTGAAGGATGCGGCAGGCCACACTTCAGATTACTCCATGGAGCTCTTTTCACATACCATGCCTGGGTTATCAAGTCAAATCCTGAATTCCCCAGTCCAAGATGAATATGACATGGAGTGCACTGATGCACAGCCACTGCTATCTGATTCTGCTAGTACATTCACCCAGAGCACTATATTGCCCTCGCAGTCTACTGAGCCAGAATCTGACCCTGATGAAACTCAGGTGTCCCTTCCCGCATACTCTAACACCTTACACGGTGACACAGAGGAAGGTGCAGATGAAATTCAAGAGGGGGTGATGGATGACCCAGTTGTTGACCCGGATTGGCATCCATTGGGGGAAGTGGGTGCCACTGGCAATAGCTCAGAAGAGGAGGAGGATCCGCAGCAGGCATCGACATCGCAGCTGCGGTTATCTGGCAGGCCCGTAGCAGTCCAAAAACGTGTTAAAAAAACAAAAATAGTTGCAGGACAGCTTGGCCAGACGGTCAAATTAGCACTACGTGCAAGCCCTGAAAATTTATCCCATAGTAGAAAGAGTGCAGTGTGGCACTTTTTTGACCAAAATCCTATTGATGAGGCAAAGGTTATCTGTAAGAAGTGTGGAAGGACCTTTAGCAGAGGGGAAAATCTCCGAAATTTGAATACCAGTTGCATGCATAGACATTTAAACACCGCGCACTTGCAAGCGTGGACGGACTACAAAACCTCACTGGCTTTGAACGCCTACATTGACAAACTGATCTCATTAGGTATAATGCCCTTCCGTTTGGTTGAAAACGCAGTGTTCCGAGAGCTCATGGCCTACACTGTCCCATGCTATGACCTACCCAGTCGGCACTTCTTTTCTAGGAATGCCATCCCTGTCCTCCACCTGCATGTGAAAGACCGCATTGTCCATGCACTCAAACAATCAGTGAGTGGAAAGGTGCACCTCATGACAGATGCACGGGCCAGTAGGCATGGCCAGGGCCGTTACGTGTCCATCACTGTGCATTGAATTAATGTGGTGGATGCAGGGTCCACAGGGGACAGTGGCGGTGGGACAGTGCTGCCTAGCCCACGTTATAGGCAACAGTTGGCTGTAGGTGTTCGACCCTCCTCCTCCTCCAGAAGCAAAAGCTCATCGACAAAGCACAGTCGCACGAGCACTCCATCTGCAGCTGGCAGTGTTGCACATGAGGTGTCCCACTATCGATCAGCTAATGGTAAGCATCAGCAGGCTGTTTTAAAGATGATGTCTTTGGGCGACAACAGACACGCCGCGGAGGTACTGGCCGACTATTTGCAGCGTGAAACTGAGTCATGGCTGGGCAGTCTACATCTTGAGCCAGGCAAGGTAGTCAGTGATAAAGGCCGTAATTTTGTGGTGGCCATAGTCCTGGCAAAACTCAGACACATACCTTGCCTGGCTCACACCTTGAACCTGGTGATGCAGTGCTTCATAAATAATTATCCGGAGTTACCAGCCCTGCTCCATAAGCTGCAAAGACTGTGCTCGCACATCCGTCACTCACCCGTAGACTCCAGTCGTATGCAGAGGCTGCAGCGATCGCTCCACCTCCTACATCTGAGAAGACAGGATACGTTGCGACCATAAAGAGTAGGACTGCCCCATATGAGAATGCCTTGCCGTGGCGGGGTGGCTCAAAGAATTGATTAATTATTTGCCAAATGTCTCATTTTTAAAAACAGTTAGAAACCAATATGTGCATATGCACTTTATGTATTGCATGCTGACCATAGGCAGCGCTGGCTTCTCCCCCCTTTTTTACTTGATATTGGTACGTGGCTGACCACCACTTGTTGCCGTGCGCGCTGGGTTATGCACGCCATTCTATCTGTTTTTTTGGGGGTTTTTTGTGATTGACCTAGGCTGCTATACACACATACAGCAGCCCTGCCCTGTCCCTGGCTCTCTTTGATTGTGCACCTGTGTCTGGGCCTGTTTCACCCTTCATCTGTGGTTGCTGGTTTGGAAAGTGTAGAAGTCAGATCTGAAAAGTCCATCTCTGGACCTGGTCGGCTTTTACCTGCGCTTGCCTTACTGGCACCATGGGAGTGATTCAGCAATGCTTCAGGTACTTTTGCAGTTTTTTTTTTTTTTTTTTGCAGTCTTGCTTTTAATACATTTAGGAGGCCGTAATGGCACAGCGAATATAAAAAACGTAGAGTAGGACTGCCCCGTATGAGAATGAGGGTGGCTCAAAGAATTGATCAATTATTTGCCCAATGTCTCATTTTAAAAACAGTTAGAAACCAATATGTGCATATGCACTTTATGTATTGCATGCTGACCATAGGCAGCGCTGGCTTCTCCCCCCTTTTTTGCATAAAGAGACAGTGCCTCACTTTTCTTCGGGACCAATTCAGAGACTTCTCCCATCACCTGCGGCGCCATTGAGGGATTTTGCAGCCTTCTTCATCCGGGAACCACAGACTGATAAGTTAACCTGTTACTTGCACTTTCATTACCGTTATATAATTACATACTCTTTCTCCACTTATGTACTCTCATACTCTCTCCCTGCGTGGAGTATTTACTGTTATAATATTCTTTATAAAAAGAAACCGGTTAACTCTTGTTCTGCCTCCTGCTCGTCACTGCATCGTGCGTTCCTGCTTCTTATCTTACAGTACAATCCCAACATTTGGCATTTGGAACATGAAAGATTGCGCACCTCTGATTCAGACCTACCCGAGGAGCATCCTAAGTGTGGCTTGGGTTTGTCTGCACTCTTATATGATGTCTAACAATTGTTTATAATGTTGGAAATTAGTTCCTTTACACATTTACAGGAAAATTGCTTGTAGTAAGGAATGGTAAGAGAAGAATTCATATGCCAGGTTATAGTATATTTTCCCTTTAAGAAGTGCATAAAAACTACTAAAGAAAGGAAAAACATTAACCTTGAATATAACATTCATAAAGAAAGGGGCTGTTCTACATTATCAGCATACAGTATCCTGATTCCTGATATAACTGTGCTATTTGTCATGATCAGGGCAAGATTTCCCTCATGGGGAAGTAAACATTTGTATTGCGGATTCTAGGAGTTAGGGTCAGTAATCACATCTGAGATGTCAATTTCTAAATAATTGTCTATGAATGCTCTAGTAGTTGTATTGATCTAAGCTGACGCCTAGCCTCCAATGCAATGGTTCTGTAAGGAACAGAAAGTAACATTACACATTGGTATTTTTTCTTTTTTAAGTGCTTTAGTTCATAGTTACATTATTTTATAGCAACTAAGACGAAATTTAGTACTAAGGATTAAACTGATCAAGGAAATGGATATAATTGGGAGAATTTATGAAGCTAGCTGGAGCAAGATGTGCCTCATTTACAGATGCAAAGGTTGTGTGCAGCATTGCAACCAAGGACCTGATTCTGGCTGCTGTCAGGAACATGTCTGGCACGTGGAAGCAGGGGCAATGCCCTGAAGACACAAGCAGCCATGAAGATAGGGTAATAGGTAAATGATTTGTTTTTGTTAGTCTGATCTGCATGGCCTATGTTCGGGGTAATCCACTTAAAGATTTGTCATTGGCCCAGCACTCTTGTTATTTGCGTGTGGAGGATGATTCAGAGTAAAAGCTCTAGAATATCAATATCTGACACATCATGGAGGCTTCAAATGCAACTACGGAAAAGGACAAAAATTGGCATTCAGAAGGTTCTCACTCATAGAAGTACTCCTCTTTCCATCAAACTTTTTATTTTCTTAATATATTGCAATCATCATATTATATGGCACTGTGTACTTACAATTGCTCATTTTGCTTTTTTACCCAGATAATGCATCTCTTTTCTCTGTAGAAACAGGAAGTCTCTTTTCCCTGCATTTATCATTCTCCTCTTCAACTCATGACACAGCTGCTCCCTCCTCCCTCTTCCAGGGACATTTGCAGTGACTCATGACTCATGCAAGTAAAATAGATCTGTTTCTACACAAAGCTTAGAAGAGTTCAGCTTGTCTGTTTTTTAATCATGTGATGTCATAAACCTAATTGAAAAGAGAAGAATTATCTTGGTATTAGGGCAAAATGAGCAATTGTAAGCACACAGTGCTGTGCAATATAAAAAGAGGATAACAACTTTGATGGGAAGAGGAGTGCTTCTTTAATACATTTGGCACTTATACATAGGAAAGGCAATGCTGGATCACTGAGGGCCCCACTGCAAGACTATAATGAAGGTACTTGTCATCACAATCGTAGTCCCCATGATCCTTCAGCATACCACCGAAAACCAAATCAGCACAACATAAGAAACTATTCGTATCAGGTCGTTCTGTTTTTTTTCATGCTTGAGCAGAGCAATTAGCTGTACTGTACAATGACACTAAAGCCAAGTGATTATTCTAGGAAACATAGCTGTTTGATACAAATTCCACTTCCTTAAAGGGAATCTGTCACCCCTTGTGAAGTATGTAATGTATTGATATGGGCATACAGGTGATAGACATGTTAAAATAATCCTACCTGTATGCCTTATATCTGTGGTCTGGTTGTTGAAAAATCATTTTTAATTTCTTTATGCTAATGATTTCTTCCAGGCTCTGAGGCGTGTGGTGTCTGGAAGAAATCTCTGCCTCCTTTCTTCATTCATCTTCAACGCCCCCCTCCCATTAGCGTTACAGTACCCTGTGGCGTGAAATGGTGGCCCCCGGGATAATAATGTGCCTTCGTCCTGCAATAGCCCGATTGTAAGTACCTATTCTGCCCCTCTAATGGGTATTGGCTTCAGTGTTCTTCTGTGCAGGTGTGCTCAGCGATAAGGTGCTCCTCTCACTTCCTTCATCCCTGTGTAGTTATGAACCGTACAGTTTCTGATGCTCCTGTCACCCATGTATGCATGGTGGGAACCTTATCGCTGCGCATGCAGGAGGTCACTGCAATGGAAGATACGTATAATTGCGCTATTGCAGGGTGTAGGCGTAGGATTCTGGGGCCACCACTTCATGTCACAGGGCACTGTGTCGCTGATGTGAGGGAGGTGGTATGCAAATGAAGACAGGCCACCAGAAGAAGCACTCGCGAAACGCGCGTCGGGGTTCAGAGGTCCTGCGTGTCACTAAATACTGTATACTCACAGTGGATGCAGACCCAGTTAATACTTATATGACATGGGATGTTAACTCTGTTCATAGCAGACACTCACAGTGGACGCAGACCCAGGTAATACGTACTATACAGTATATGACACGGAATGTTAACTTTCTTCATAGCAGAAAACATTAAGGATGCAATGACGGCGACTGGTGGTACGGTGATTCTCATTCAGATAGAGCTCCGCTACCATTGAATTAATGGTTCCTTTTAATATCTAGTATGAACACTGCACTTTTTTCTTTGCACGTGCACCTTGGTATGCGCAGACTAAATCCATGATTTTGATTACAATTGTGTCTTCATGATGATAATATGGATTAAACTATTTACATTTATGTTCATGTGCTCTGTGCAGGTATCATATAATGGCCATATTTGTCATTTTAACTTATTAACCCCTTAGGGTCCAATGATGTGCACAGTCCGTCATGGCCGGGTGTCAGTTCCGGCACCAGGACGGACTGTGCACGTCATGCCTTTGATCTACCACTGCGTGTAGATCAGTGCCGACAGCTGTCACAGACACCTGACAGGCACGGCAAAGGTCCCTGCACCTACAGCGCTGTGCTTGGTCAGTCAACCTGACTGACCAAACACAGCAGCGATCGCGCAGGAGAAGCTGAAATTTCAGCTTCTCCAGCGCGATCAGTGCAGGAGCCGGCGCTGCAGTGGCCAGGCTTCCTGCACTGACAACCAGGAGCGGAGCCCCCACCGCCCCTGGCTGTTAACCCCCTGACTGCAGCGCTCAGGGGGGAAGCAGAGGGTCGGGAGCTCCCTCTGCCTCAGATCGGCGCCCTGCAATGTATTTGCAGGGCCCGATCTCTGCCTTGATGACCCGGGGGTTGTCATGACAACCCCCGGGTCATCTAGCTACGGAAAGCTGCTGTGATCATGCTCACAGCAGCTTTCCTCATAGGTACAATGCATTGCAATGCTGGAGCATTGCAATGCATTGTAACTGCAATAAAAAGTAAAAAAAGTGAAAGTCCCATAAAGGGACAAGTTAAAAAAAAATATTTTTTAAAAAAAATTGTAAAAAAAATATTAAAAAATAATTTAAAAAAAATCCCCTAGAAAATACACATTTTTATGTAATAAAAAAAATAAAAAACAAAAAAATACACATGTTTGGTATCGCCACGTCCGTAAAAATCCCATCTATAAAAGCGTAACCCTAGTTAACCCCATCAGTAAAAGCCGTAAAAAAAAACACAAAAAAGTAGTAAATTATACTTTTTCCAAGCGGTATCATCATACTGCTTGGAAAAAGTGCAATAACACACGATCAAAAAGTCAGATATAAATAATCATGGTACAGCTGAAAACGTCATCTTGTCCCGCAAAAAACAAGCTGCTATACAGCATCATCAGCGAAAAAATAAAAAAGTTATAGCTCGCGGAATAAACGGATGCAAAAATAATTATTTTTTCTATAAAATTTTTTATTGTGTAAAAAACGCCAAAACATAAAAAAAAATATATAAATGAGGTATCGCTGTAATCGTAGTAACCCGAAGAATAAAGCTGCTTTATCAATTTTACCACACACGGAACGGAGGAAAAAAAAAAAAAAACAATTCCTGAATTGCTGGTTTTTGTTCATTCTGCTTCCACAAAAATCGGAATAGGAAGCGATCAAAAAACGTTATGTGCCCTAATATGGTACCAATAAAAACGTCAGCTCGTCCCGCAAAAAATAAACCCACAGATAACTCTGTCGGCCGAAATATGGAAAAATTATAGCTCTCAAAATACGGCGATGCAAAAATTTCTTACAAAAAAATATTTAAAAAAAAGCATCTTTTAGTGTGACAGAAGCTAAACATGAAAAAAGGATGTAAATCTTGTATCGCTGTAATCGCACCGATCCGAGGAATAAAGTCGCCTAATCACTAATACCGCATGAGGAACGGCGTAAAAAAGAAAACCAATTCTTCACCTTTTGTGGATTTGTTTATTGTGCCTCCCAAAGATCGCAGTAAGGCGATCACAGTGGTTCCCCCCCACATATGGGGTATCAGCGTACTCAGAACAAAATGCACAATAGCTTTTGGGGTCCTATTTCTCCTGTTACCCTTAGAAAAATAAAAATTTGGGGGCAAAAAGGTCATTTTTGTGGAAAAAAATATGATTTTTTTATTTTCACGGCTCTACGTTATAAACTTCTGTGAAGCCCTTGGGGGTTCAAAGTGCTGACCACACATCTAGATAAGTTCCTTGGGGGGTCTAGTTTGCAAAATGGAGTCACTTGTGGTGGGTTTCTACTGTTTAGGCACATCAGGGGCTCTCCAAACGTGACATGACACCCGCAGACCATTCCATCTGCATTTGAAAAAGGCGCTCCTTCCCTTTCGAGCTCTGCCATGCGTCAAAATAGTGGTTTACCCCCATATATGGGGTATCAGCGTACTCAGGACAAATTGCACAATAACTTTTGGGGTCCTGTTACCCTTTGGAAAATAACAATTGGGGTGGAAAGATCCATTTTGTGGAAAAGATATGATTTTTTAATTTTACTGCTCTACGTTATAACCTTCTGTGAAGCCCTTGGGGGTTCAAAGCTCTCACCACACATCTAGATAAGTTCCTTGGGGGGTCTAGTTTCCAAAATGGGGTCACTTGTGGGGGGTTTCCACTGTTTAGGCACACAGGGGCTCTCCAAATACGACATGGCGTCCAATCTCAATTCCAGCCAAAAAAGTCAAATGGCGCGGCTTCCCTTCCGAGCTCTGCCATGTGCCCAAATAGTGGTTTACCCCCACATATGGGGTATCAGCGTACTCAGGACTAATTGCACAATAACTTTTGGGGTCCTTTTATCCTTTGGAAAATAAAAATTGGTATGAAAAGATCATTTTTGTGGAAAAAATATGATTTTTTAATTTTACGGCTCTACGTTATAATCTTCTGTGAAGTCCTTGGGGGTTAAAAGCTCTCACAACACATTTAGATAAGTTCCTTGGGGAGTCCAGTTTCCAAAAAGGGGTCACTTGTGGGGGATTTCCACTGTTTAGGCACACAGGGACTCTCCAAATGCGACATGGCGTCCAATCTCAATTCCAGCCAAAAAAGTCAAATGGCGCTGCTTCTCTTCCGAGCTCTGCCATGCGCCCAAATAGTGGTTTACCCCCACACATGGGGTATCTGTGTACTCTGGAGAAATTGTACAACAAATATTGTGGTTCATTTTCTCCTGATACCCTTGACAAAATTTAAAAAAATTGTGTCGAAAGAAAAATTTTGCGAAAAAAAGTTAAATGTTCATTTTTTCCATCCACATTGCTTCAATTCTTGTGAAGTACCTAAAGGGTTAATAAACTTCTTGAATGTGGCTTTGAACATGTTGAGGGGTGCAGTTTTTAGAATGGTTCACTTTTGGGTATTTTCTGTCATATTGACCCCTCAAATTCACTTCAAATGTGAGGTGGCCCCTAAAAAAAATGGTTTTGTAAATTTTGTTGGAAAAATGAGAAATTGCTGGTCAACTTTTAACACTTATAACTTCCTAACAAAAAAAAATGTTGGTTCCAAAATTGTGCTGATGTAAAGTAGACATGTGGGAAATGTTATTTATTAACTAATTTTTGTGACATATCTCTCTGATTTAATGGCATAAAAATTAAAAGTTTGAAAATTGCAAAATTTTCAAAATTTGCCATATTTCCGTTTTTTTCATAAATAAACGCAAGTTATATTGAAGAAATTTTACCACTATCATGAAGTACAATATGTTACGAGAAAACAAACTCAGAATCGCCAAGATCCGTAGAAGCGTTCCAGAGTTATAATCTCATAAAGAGACAGTGGTCAGAATTGTAAAAATTGGCCTGGTCTTTAACCTACAAAATGGCTTGGTCGTTAAGGGGTTAAGGTACTGTCACACTAAGCGATCGCACCAGCGATCACGACGACACGACCTGGTGAGATCGTTGGTGTGATCGCTATATGGTCGCTAGTAGCTTCCAAACAGGAAGATCTCATAAATGACACATCAGCGATCAGCGGTCTGTATAACGACCTCGGCGGTCGTTGGGACCTGTCACACAGCATGTATTGTTAAAGATTGAGCGCAACCTTTTCCACGCCCCTCAGCACAGATTGGTGGTCACTGTATGTCAAAAGTCACAACTCTCGCTTAGTGATTGGACGTCCGTGTCATAAAAGACGACGCAAGTGGTTCATACGAATTTCCAGCATCGTTCCATACTGCGTCCTGTTAGCCTTCTGCTTTGCAGCTACTGCGATCCAGTCTGTGCCGCTATTGCGTTTGCCCCGGATTCATTTTTTCAGGATCCCAAAAACGTCTTGTATAAATGGCAAAGATGAAACGCTGTAGCGACTCTGACAGGACCGCAAAACCCACACACACGATAGCATCCTCCAACAACGCACAAAGTACTAGATGTTGTGGCCACCAATCGGAGCTGAGGGGTGTTAAAACCTAGTCCCGCCTGCGCCGCTGACATGAGTAGCCAACGAGGTCGCTCGTCGTTCATAAAGGGTGTCAAACTCAGCGATTCAGGATCACAAGCGGGACGCCAATGATGAAAAAACGGTCCAGAACGTTCGTACACGATCAGCGACATCGCAGCAGGGGCCACATCGCTGCTACATGTCACACAGCGACATCGCTAACGATGTCGCTACTGCGTCATAAAATCGGTGTCGCTTAAGCGATATCGCTAGCGATCTCGCTTAGTGTGACAGTACCTTTAGTCAGTGCTTTATTATACGTTATCCCCTGGGTATTTATGTGCTCTGCTCTAGTTGACCTCTTTATATATATGTGTTTGGTTTGAGGCACCATTTTTTAGAATTATTCCTTGCATTTACATGTATTTTAAGCTGTTTAAATAAAGTTTATTTGTTTTACCAACATTTTGAAAACACATCTTGATCTAAATATAGTGTAGTGACTATAAGATCAGTATGGTTATAAATGAAGACAGGAGGAAGAGATTTGTGCGAGGCACCGCACACTGCGGACTATCAGCTGTATGCCCATAGTAATAGGTTATATGCATCCCATGGGATGACAGATTCCCTTTAAGGCATTGTAACAGTACATCAGGAACAAAAGCCCCATGTAATTTACTCCGTTGTGATGTTGTCTAAGATCTTATTCACACATTGGGGTTTGATGGAATTGTTTACACCCATTCTATGAACCAAAACTAAGACTGGATCTAGAAAACAAACCAGGCTTGGACTGGCCCACTGGAGAACAGGAAATTCTTCCAGTGGGCCCCAGTGCTAGAGGTGACCACCACCCTCTTACCAGTACTTAGCACAATATACTTGAATAACAATGTACAGACAAAAGCAGCATCTTATTCATTGAAAAATCTACCCAGTTCATTGTTATATACATGTGTGATTGATCATGATGTCACATTGGCATGTAGCTGAAAAGTGGGGCCCTGAAGTTGGTTACTGGTGAGCCCTTGCAGGGCCGGCATCAGCACCCGGTGCACCTGGGCAAGTGCCGGGGCCCTGAGCAGGCGGGAGGCCCACTCGCCGTCGGGTGGCAATGATGATGATGATGGGGAGACGATGATGATGGGGAGGCAATGATGATGATGATGGGGAGCGAATGATGATGATGGGGAGGCGATGATGATGATGATGGGGAAGCAATGATGATGATGGGGAGTCAATGATGATGATGATGGGGAGTCTTTCCACAGCGCCCTTTCCTGAGCCGTAACAGTGCAGAACGCAGCACAGTGCAGAAGAGAGCTCCATATTTTGTATGGAGCATTATATGGGGACCAGTATCCTGTATGGAGCATTATTTGAGGTCCAATATTCTTTATGGAGCATTATATTTGGCCCATAATACTGTGTATAGGACTATGTGGTGCCCATAATATTGTATGGAGGACTGTACTGTCCAGTCTGTACTGTGCGCTGTGAGGATTTGGCGGTTTCTGAGCTATTGTAGAATTTACAATAGATATCACTCATGTAATGGAAGAAGAGAAGTGTTTGGCATTGTACTATACCCATATTTCTCTGCAGTATCTGTGCATCATGAATCGTGGTTAGTGTTGAGCGATACGATACCGCAAGTATCGGGTATCGGCCGATATTAGCTCTATCGGCCTTTCGATACTTAGTTTCGATATTTTACATATATCGTATACCGGAATCGGAAGTTCCCATAATTCTTTGAGAGGCAATGTGATTTTAGTCAGCCAATGAGGAATCCTAAGAAGTGTGGGCACATCCTGTACTGCTGCGGTCATGTTAACTAATGGCATGGCTGTGATTGGATGCTGAAATTATGTCAGAATGCACTATAAAAGGCGCCGCCGCCATTTTAGCGTCACTGTGCTGTGAATTCAGTAAGGGACAGAAAGCTGCTGTGCTGACTCTGAGGGACAGTTAGAGATTGCGATTTAGTGTACTGTGCTGTAGGCAGGCTAGCACCAACCGCTGTGTAAAGCTTCCTTTTGCCTGCAGTGTTGTTTTAACAGCTCTGCAAGGTGTGTGTGAGTGCAGGTGACGCTGCAGTTTGCTCTGCATGCAACGCTGTCTGTAGGCATCTGCACGTGTCACTCACAGACTCTTTTTTTTTCTTCAGTGTAATTCTTGCAGCTCCATGCAATTTAACTATTAGTGTGACTCGCTTCCATCCGTATCCAATACATTGGTTGCAAACACTATAGAAGTAGACAAAGGAGTAGCCTTTCACAGATTGTGAACAGTTGTGTTTCAGTGTTCACTTCAGTCTGTGTTTTTTATTTTTTGAGTGCACATCACGCTCCAGTTACTTGTTCAAGCACTGCTGCTTGTACTCTGCTGAGCGTGTCTCAGTGCCTCATCCTTTTCATTTATCTCCAATTGGTTCTGCTCCATTCCATTTAAAATATAATCTATTAGTGTGACGCGCTTCCATCCGTATCCAATACATTGGTTGCAAACACTATAGAAGTAGACAAAGGAGTAGCCTTTCACAGATTGTGAACAGTTGTGTTTCAGTGTTCACTTCAGTCTGTGTTTTTTATTTTTTGAGTGCACATCACGCTCCAGTTACTTGTTCAAGCACTGCTGCTTGTACTCTGCTGAGCGTGTCTCAGTGCCTCATCCTTTTCATTTATCTCCAATTGGTTCTGCTCCATTCCATTTAAAATATAATCTATTAGTGTGACGCGCTTCCATCCGTATCCAATACATTGGTTGCAAACACTATAGAAGTAGACAAAGGAGTAGCCTTTCACAGATTGTGAACAGTTGTGTTTCAGTGTTCACTTCAGTCTGTGTTTTTTATTTTTTGAGTGCACATCACGCTCCAGTTACTTGTTCAAGCACTGCTGCTTGTACTCTGCTGAGCGTGTCTCAGTGCCTCATCCTTTTCATTTATCTCCAATTGGTTCTGCTCCATTCCATTTAAAATATAATCTATTAGTGTGACGCGCTTCCATCCGTATCCAATACATTGGTTGCAAACACTATAGAAGTAGACAAAGGAGTAGCCTTTCACAGATTGTGAACAGTTGTGTTTCAGTGTTCACTTCAGTCTCTGCGTAATAACCACACTTAGGCCTTATAACTTTTCTGACTTTCTTTATCAATCTACCAAGATGAAGAAGTCAGTGAGTAAGGCACGTGGTCGTG
The DNA here is from genome assembly GCA_033576555.1 of Oophaga sylvatica. Taxonomy (NCBI): domain Eukaryota; kingdom Metazoa; phylum Chordata; class Amphibia; order Anura; family Dendrobatidae; genus Oophaga; species Oophaga sylvatica. The sequence continues at coordinate 465,484,232 of JARQOD010000003.1, forward strand.
GCCGTGGAGTTTCAACAGGGAGAGGACGTGGGGATTCTGTGGCTGCTGCCGCCCTCAGTGACACAGCATCCACCAGTTTTACCCATGAGCGTTCCTTTATGCGCATTTTGGTAGGAGCTCGGCGTGCCCCCCTGCTGCGGGAAGAACAAATTGAAGCCGTTGTTGGTTGGATGGCAGCCAATGCATCGACTTCAATTCCTTCCACCTCCTCTCAGGAACACAACACTGTTGAGCAACCATCTGTCTGTTCATCGCCTGTCAAATTGCCCAGGCAGTCAGAGAGTTCTGTACAGGAGCCAGCTGAGTCTCTGCTTCTGTTCTCAGAATCTGTTGGCTCGCAAACACGGGCACAGGCAAGCAGCATTCTGCAATTTGAAGAAGAGGGAGTATGCAGTGATGCGCAACAGCTGTGTCTCTCTCAATCTGAAGAGGCGGGTGAGCCAGTGCCGATGGACAGCACACCGCAGAACGCATCTTATGATGATGATGAGACTCAGGTGCCAGGTTTTGTGGAGCATGGTGCTGCCCAGACCATCCAACAGCAGCAGGTGTTGGAAGAGGGTAGTGGAGATGATGAAGTCCGAGACCCAACATGGCATGAGCAACAGGAAGGTGGTGGGAGCAGCTCTGAGGAAGAGATTGTCCCAACGGTACAAAGAGGAGGGAGAGGTAGGCTGCAGACTCGCTTGCCTGTAGCCTCCAGTTTGGCACCTGTTGGGAGCAGTTCTCTTAGAAATGTCAAAATTGGCGCTCCCATGACTTGCACTGCGTGGTCCTTTTTTGACAGACTTGTAGATGATATTTGCTATGTTCAATGCAAGCTGTGTAAGCAAAAAGTTAAAAGAGGTAAAAATATCAGTAACCTGAATACCACAAATATGTGGAAACATGTACGGACAAAGCACGTAGCTGAGTTACAAAGACACACTGTAGATGTAGGCCAACCTACAGCAGCACCTACATCTTCATGTCGTGTTCGAGCCTCTACCTCCAGCTCACACACACCTGGTTCGGCTTCCTCACAGGATCTCCATGGAAGAACCTCGGTCACTGTTGTCCATAGACAAACTGTTATTCCACCCACAGCAGCAAGTTCACAGTCATCGTCACACTCCCAGAACAAAAAACAGCCATCGGTACCACAGGCATGGGATAAAAGACTGCCATACTCGGCAAACCATCCACGAGCACAGGCTCTGAATGCTGGCATTGCAAAACTCCTGTCCCTTGAAATGCTGTCATTCAGGCTGGTGGAGACTGACAGTTTCAGGAACTTTATGGCATTGGCAGTCCCACAATATAATGTGCCAAGCCAATTTTATTTCAGCAGGCAAGCCGTCCCTGCTCTGCAAAAACATGTTGAGGGAAACATTAAACATGCGCTACTAAACGCTGTCAGTAGCAGGGTCCACCTGACCACCGATGCGTGGACCAGTACCCATGGCCAGGGACGATACCTTTCCCTCACTGCCCATTGGGTCAATGTTGTGGAGCCGGGTACAGATCTTGCCAGTGGCGCTGTACGTGTTCTGCCAACTCTAAGGATTGCAGGAATCCAGTCTGTACACATTGATTCCTCCTCCTACTCCAGTTCCTCAGAATCATCGCTGCACGAGCCGTCACGGTATACCTCCACATGGACCCGTGAACGCTTACCTGTTGCGACCGATATGAGCACAGCCGTGGCCAAACGTCAATAGGCCGTCCTGAAATTAATTTCCATGGGGAATCGAAGCCACACAGCGCAGGAGCTCTGGGATGCCATCAAGCAGGAGAGCGACGTGTGGTTAAAGTCAGCTAATCTCCAGCCAGGCTTGGTAGTGTGTGACAATGGCCGAAATCTGGTGGCAGCTCTGGGCCTTGGCAACCTCACTCACATACCATGTCTGGCACATGTGCTCAACTTGGTCGTGCAGAGTTTTTTGAGGGACTATCCGGATCTTGATGCACTGCTGCACAAGGTCCGCCTAGAGTGCGCTCACTTGCGACGTTCCAGCATGGCCAGATCGCGCATTGCAGCTCTGCAAGTCAGATTTCGCCTTCCTGAACATCGCATCATATGTGACGTACCCACCAGGTGGAATTCCACGTTACATATGTTGGAGCGGTTGTGTGAGCAGCAGCCAGCAGTAATGGAGTATCAGCTGCAACAGGCGCAAACAACTCGCAATTTGCGCCGTTCACACTTCACCACTACTGAGTGGGCCTCTATGAAGGACATCTGCGACGTTTTGCGTGCGTTTGATGTCTCAACGCGGATGGCGAGTGCAGATGATGCACTAGTCAGCATGACTGTCCCCCTTATCTGCCTGCTTCAGAAATCACTGAAAGCACTAAAGGAAGAGGTTTTGGAAGAGGTGGAGGATGAGGAGTCACAAATTCAATTACCTTCAGGACAGTCAGCGCAACGTGGTTCCTCACAAAGGGCTGGGCAGGGCTCACTTTGTGAGGAGGATGAGGAGGAGGAGTCAATGGAGGAGGAAGAAATCCCTACAGAGGGAGGTACACAACGCTCTAGTCAGTATGTAGAGCGAGGGTGGGGTGATGCAGAGGAGGCAGAGATGACACCTCTTCCAGAGGACAGCCTTTGTTGGCCAGTTGGGAGTCTGCAGCACATGGTTGATTTCATGCTTCAGTGCCTGAGAAACGACCGCCTCATCGCCCACATTCTCACCACGTCAGATTATTGGGTGTACACCCTCCTAGACCCTCGCTACCGGGACAACTTACAAACCCTCATCACACCGGTGAACCGGGACCGTAAAATGCAGGAGTACCAAGACACACTGGTGCAATCCATACTGTTGTACATTCCAGCCGAGAGAGCTGCTGCTGCTGCTACTGCTTTACAAAGCAGCTCTGTGCGTCGAGGCAGTGTAGACACCTCTACAACAAGAGGGAGCAGAAGCAGCGCCTCTGCACAGGGCAAGAGCTGTATGTTACAAATGTGGAAAGTTTTGTGACAGCGCCAGCAAGGTCTACACCATCCGAGACGGCTCCAGTCACCAGGAAGAAACGTTTCCGTAAGATGGTGACAGACTACTTGGCTTTCCCTCTAAGTGTACTCCCAGATGCCTCTTCCCCTTTCAAATTTTGGGTCTCTAAGTTGGATACATGGCCAGAGCTTAGCCAGTATGCATTGGAGGTGCTGGCTTGCCCTGCTGCCAGTGTATTATCTGAGCGTGTCTTTAGTGCTGCAGGTGGTGTAGTAACAGACCGTCGCATGCGACTATCCTCAGAGAATGTAGACCGGCTTACTTTTCTGAAAATGAACAAGGCATGGATCTCACCTGAATTTGCCTGTCCGTTTTCAGATTAAATAACTGTTTGGCAACGTTTTCCATGTCTCCTGTTATGTTCATCTTTCTACCACCTGAACTCTACTCCCTGGGCTACAACACCGCCATTTGTTGCTCGTAAGTAATTGGCAGGGGTACTGACTCATGGCCAGCCTGGTTACAGCACGACAGCTGTTTCCTGGCAGTGTGAACGTCAATTATCCTCCAATAAGTTGTGCTGTCGTGTTGCATTCGGGTTAGCCGACTCTATGGTGCCTGCAGTTTAGGTGATTCCTATGTGTGCTGTGGGATATGTAAATAAAGGCGGTTTCCATTGTGACAATAGGACAAGCACCCACTGTAGGACTGTGTGATTCGGTAACTGCGGACGGCTTGTGTCCTGTCAACTTACATTTTCATGGGTGCGTTCTTCTACCCGTCCGGGGTCCAGTACCGTCAACTGGTTCTCCCCAGTGCCTTTGGCCTAGGTGCCTCCATCTCCGTATCCGAGTTCCACCAACATCTGCTGGTCCTTGGTAGTGCTTTGGAGCACAGGTACCTCCTGCTTAGTAACCGTGTCACAGTAACGTCAGCTGGTACTCGGTTGTGACATTGCCTCTTTTCCTTCTGCTACCCGTCCGGGGTCCAGTACCGTCAACTGGTTCTCCCCAGTGCCTTTGGCCTAGGTGCCTCCATCTCCGTATCCGAGTTCCACCAACGTCTGCTGGTCCTTGGTAGTGCTTTGGAGCACAGGTACCTCCTGCTTAGTAACCGTGTCACAGTAACGTCAGCTGGAACTCGGTTGTGACATTGCCTCTTTTCCTTCTGCTACCCGTCCGGGGTCCAGTACCGTCAACTGGTTCTCTCCCAGTGCCTTTGGCCTAGGTGAGTCCATCTCCGTATCCGAGTTCCACCAACGTCTGCTGGTCCTTGGTAGTGCTTTGGAGCACAGGTACCTCCTGCTTAGTAACCGTGTCACAGTAACGTCAGCTGGTACTCGGTTGTGACATTGCCTCTTTTCCTTCTGCTACCTGTCCGGGTTCCAGCACAGTCAGCTGGTCCTCGTTACTTCCATTGTCTCTTGCTCCATCTGATACCCGTCAGGGTTCCAGTAACGTCAGCTGTTTCTCGGAAATTAGACAACCTTAAAGACCACCCAGAAGAAGATGACGACAACAAGGACGACGAGCATGAAGCCAACCAGCCTGAACACCATCACAAAGAAAAAATAAAAGATTACCCAGAAGAAGATCACCAACAGGACAAAGAAGGTTAAGACAAACTACAAGATACAGAACAAGAGACAGAAGAACAATAAGCAGAAGATCAAAAAGCAGAAGAACATGAAGTATAAGACCAAAATGAAGAGCAAAATATATGCTCTAAATTCTAAGCAGAAGAAGACTAAGCAGTGTATGGGGGTGAGTCCGTTCCTCCTCGTGGTGCCCCTGGAAAATGCCTGCTGCTGCAGGCTAAATTGAACACGGACAAATACTGTTGTAATTTAAATCTTTTGTGACAGCAAGAACGGAAGGATGAACAATTCATACTTTTACAGATTACAAGTACAGGAATCTCTGTCACAAATAAGAATATGATGAAAAAGATGAAGAGGAAGAAGATGAAGAATTTGAATATGAAGAAGATTAATTAGTTTAATAATAACAATATGAGTAATGTAAACAAAAACATGAATAGCAAGAAGTTTAAGAAGAAGATTAAGAAGGTGAAGATGAAGAATAATTTGATGAGAAAGATGATGGTGCTGCTGAAGATTATGAAGGAGAAAGTGTGGCACTGGCAAAAGTTAAAAAGGTGAAGAGCATGGAAGTTGTGAAACATACATATTTGCCAAAATAGAAAAAAGGTTAACAACATTGTCAATTTGTTAGTCAATCCAAACGTATTTCCAAAAAAAATATATATTAATGCTATTACAATGCATTGGGTTAAACATGTATGCCTTTATTGTCTCCTCAACCTCCCCCAATACATTCTACATTAGTCTTTGTTGTTTTCCTTCATGTACAATTAACCAACAAGGCAAGAATGGTTTTTTTTAATGTCGATATTTGGTTCCCATAGACTTACATTGGACTTCCGGTATCGGAATCGGATATCGATGATATTTAGTGATATCGGCGATACCATTCCGATCCGATATTTTTAGATATCGAGCAGTATCGCTCAACACTAATCGTGGTCTGTGCTAAAGGGGCCCACTGAGACTCTTTCGCCCGGGGCCCATAAAAACCTGGAGCCGGCCCTGGGCCCTTGGCACCAATGCCTGACACTGATAGCAACTGACACTGGAAAAGATATGCAAAAGATCTGCCATAGAGGGTTGAGAAAACCTAAGATAGAAACAAAATGAACATATACCCTGCTGTAAGTAAATACCATAAGTAAAAGCAATAGTGCATATAAATAACACAGGGTATATAGTAAATACTTTTTTTATCAAAAAAGCATAAAAGCCATCCCATGAGAGCCAAGGTGTACCCAATCAGGATGGTCCTAACCTCTAGTATTAAAACTATACCATGTGTCAAAAATGAGCTCATTGTGTGTAAGGGCTGGTCATTGAGGTCATTTTTGACACATGGTAAAGTTTTAATACCAGAGTTTAGGACTGTCCTGATTGGGTATACCTTGGTGCTGGTGGCATGACTTTTACTCTTTTTTTATATCAAAAACAGTGTTTACTAAGTTCTCAAGTTATTTATATGCACTACTGCTTTTTACTTACTTATAGTAGGAAATACTAAGACTCCTTACTCAAGATAAAGAAGGAAAAACTGAAGAGATCTATAAAATAGATATTTATTAAATAACAAGATAAAAACAACATGATATAGATGACAACACAGAATGCCTCAAAAAGAGGACGGGCCAGCAACCACAAAAAAAATGGATCATGAGAAAACATGCAATAATGTGGGTAAATAGGGATTACATTAAAAAAAATAACACAGCAGTATATTATGTGACAACCTTATTCCATAAAAGAATATAAAGTGCATAATGCAATGTAAGTCACATGTGCCGCTAATAGACAGATAGAAAAAGTCAATATAAGAATAGGTAAATCCCTAGGAGGTATGTTATATACACCATGTCTCAAGTCCACAAAAAATACAAAGCTGAAATAAGCTTAACCAGTGAGACTCCCATATGTACGGCTACAAGATCAGTGCTTAGTGCCAAATAAATAAATTGAGAAAACCAGGAAGAAGCCTTGTGGTGAAACGCGCGTCGGGTGACTGGACGATCTCCACGATCAGGTGAATCGATTCCCCTTTATAACAATTATGGTTTTGGCGATTTGTTATTTATTTGGCACTAAGCACTTATCTTGTAGCAGTACATATGGGAGTCTCACTGGTTAAGCTTATTTCGCCACTGTGAATCCGAGCTTGAGCTTGGTAAGGTACCTAGTCACGCCTCTCCTCGCTCTGATTGGATTAGGGCACAGTGGTTCCATCATTCAGTACATTGCAAAGAAGTCCACTACATGGACAACTTCTTGTCATACCACTCGCTCAATTAAATAATCAAGCCTATACTCACCTCCTGTGCCAGCGCTGTTTCCTGCAGTTTCAGCACTCACTCTTCCTGGGGCACTCGTGTGGTGTTGTGATGTCAGCATCCAATCAGCACTGGCATCACTGTCCCCGCCTTCAGACAATTTGAACATGAAGAGGAAGCTCCGGTATCAGCTGCAGTCTGGACTTCCTGTTCATGTTCGATTTGTCCAAAGGTGGGAACAGTGACACCTGTGCTGATTAGTCACCGGAGTCACGTGTCCCAACACCGCATGAAAGCATTGGGGAGAGTGACTGCTGTCACCGCAGGAACGACGCCAGCACAGAAGTTGAGTATAATCTTTATTAATATAAGGGGCCCAAACAATTTGATCAAGAAGTCGTTGTCTTATTAGTTGACAACCCCTTTAACGAGTTGAAGTGTAAACTGGGAAGACAAATCATCAAGGGTAACATTGTAAATCTCCAGTCAACATGAAGGGGCTGCTGGAATACAATGCGACAAATATGTGTGTGTGTAGCCCAGCTGCGCTTGGTGCCACATGTTACCCAGGAGGATGCATGAAAGGTAATTCACAATCACCCGATATTCATTCACACTTCACATTTTCCTAGTGCCACCAGAGGGAGCCCTTTAGATTATGCAGGTATATAAGGGTGTGGAGAGATAGAGCAGTAGACATTCTAGCTCAGAGCTCAGATTACACTAGTCTGTGTCAGAGTGTGTTGGAGAGCAGACGAGCTAGTTACCTCAGACATTCTGAGAGGGAACTCTAGCCAGAAAGAAGGACTTATCTGAAAGCCTGTAGACTTCAGCAAACACTCAGCTTATATCGTGGAGTCCAGTGTAGTGGGAAGGATTGCCACTTGGTCTGGTCAAGGTTGAGTCCACTGAGATTCCAACAGTGAGCTGTTTCAGAAAGTAAGCGTGCCGACGCTTGGAGAGCGGTGAAGGGAAGGAAGCTGACATCTACTGCTATTGTGCTTATGTTAAAGGTGTGAGTAGGACGACAGGCGAGTGGAAAAAGAAGAAAGAGAGTGACTGAGGAGAAATAGCAACGATAGCTTACTCCACTCTGCACTACCGGACACCGGGTCTGAGCTTGCTAGTACCTTCACAGCTAGTGGGAAAAAACGGAGACCCTGCTGGACTTCAGGTCACAGAGGGGCCCAACAGTGCTGATACGTAACCGGGGTCAGGAAGAACAGGAGTCTAGCAGGACGCTGCAGATAGAGACTTAGTTCTGTCCAAAAGAAGGCTCTACCACAATGTCAGCCGGGCGTAGCTGTTTCACATGGAGTTAGGCTTTGTTTCATGCAAGTCAGAAACTCACACATATGAAGACGTAAGGAGGCCCTACACCTACTCAGTGATTACTGGACGTGCATCCTCCACCCTGAGCAGCTTCCCGGGACGTGCCTGCAAATATCACCAGTAAAGGTACAGAAAGAGACTGTCTTGTGTGTGTCTGCCTTATTGAACCTGCACCCTGCACCGCCATATACTCCGAGGGATCAGTCTCACCTGTGGGAGACTTAACACCTTGCTGCCCCAAACCCTCAGAGGATCTACACTGCAGCGCTGGTCATCCTGACCAGGAACCACAGGTGGCGTCACGAACATTTCTACAATCCCCTGTAAATATCCCCCTTTAGTGAGCGCCCAGGACAACGGACCGAGCTGCGCTACCCGTGACATCCCCCAGTAAAGTGAACGGGCTCGGTGCCGAGTACCCCAAAGCCCTGGTATGTGCGACTCATGTGCACACCACTTTGGCTCACCTTCTCTGTGGCATGCACCTTTGTGCTCATCGCCAGAAATGTACTTCAGTCAGGGCCTGGAATAATATTTCTTGTATAAAAGTGTAAGAAATGCTGGCACTTTTGATTATTCTGAATGGTGGGCATAGCCACACCCTGCACTGGATGCTACCCAGCTCTACCAATTTAGGTGCTTCAAATTGGTATGAAAAAGTTGCTACATTTTTATGCAACTCTATGTTGTGCAAGAAAATTGTTATACATACTCCCTCACAAAGCCTGTCCAGTGGGTGTGGCCTTTCTCCATACACTTGCATGAAGAGAGGCCATGCCCTCTAGTCAGTCATGCCCTCTTGACTGCTGTATCACAAGTCGGGGCGCGGCCCCTCCATACAAGTCCACTAGACAGGCTCTAACCACAAGTATGCATAATGCATATATACCCTCTGGTCCTGGCTCAGAAACCGTCGAATCCCTGCAGCGCATAGTGCATGCACTGGTGGTATTCATAAGTCTGCAGTCACACAAAGTGACTGCAGACTTATCAATTTGGACCGAACAACCTCTTTAAGAAATGGCTCCTATTTTTCTGGGGTTTGTAATTATAAGCATTTTTGTCAGCAAATCTTGGTTATTTACAGAAGCACTTTGTCAATGTATTATTCCGTTATTTTTTGGGGTGGAAGAGTTAACTTTTTGGGTGTATTTAGGTGCTTTTTTTTTTTTACATTATTCTGTCTTTTAAAAATCATTCAAGCAATGAATAAAACGCTCATGTTTTTGAGGCCAAAAGGCACAAAAACATACATCATTTCGGCCTTCCCATTGATTGCTGTGGTTTATTATGGAGCATCCTACTTGCAGATTAAACAACAGAAGAATGGAAATGCCACTTCTGTTAAGCACTCAGCAGTTCTGAAAGTCTCAAGTGTTTATAAAATGCTCTAAAACCTGAACGTATGAATAGTCATTTTTGCATAGAAATACATAGGAAGATTATTATGAGCATTTTATAAGCGATTTTTCTAGCATTTTAGGAGCTCATTAAAAAAATGATGGAAAACTACAAAGTGTGAAAAAACTCTAAGAAATCTGGAAAGATGGCTAGTGCAGATTTTTATGTGTTTTGTCGGCTGGCTAACATGATACAACATGATACAAACATACAGACAAAATCTTCCGTCTGGTAAAGGAAACAATATCAATGCTATTTGTTCACTTTGAAATGCTAATAAATGAGATAAACAACATGATCATCATGTCTCTATTTCACTAGTGGCTTTCAGCATCTATTTTCTTAGTAGGAGCGCCGATTCTTGCCTGACTCTGGAGAGAATTCACAAAGGAAGCTGCATACACTGAGTAGACAATCCGCTGGTAATAAAGTGACCTCTAGCAAGGGGGAGGATTTTTAGCAATCACCACAAGACATTGATTAGCAAAGCTTCTATGTGTATGCAATTTATGTGAGTGCTGAGAGGAAGGAAAAAAATAACCACAGCTCCATCTACCAGCATCAGGGATTATGCCACAATGTGTGCTAGATAACACAGCAAGCAGGATCCTAAAATTCTGTTTCCTTACTACCGAGAGCATGGAAACTCCTTACACATTTCTATACGGTGCACCCAAATAGGCATCTTTTTCAACTAGTAGTATTTCATTTCCTTTTTTTCCTTTTGTTTTTTTGTGTTCTACCACAATTTTATGATATACACCACCCAGAAACCTGAGATCACATGATCTCATCCACCTAAATCAGTTCTCTGGTGTAACAAAAGGCTATTCAGAAAATAAAAAGTAACAAAGGAGCAAAGCAAAAGTGCAGACACAAACGGAGCACAATTGCAGCTCCAGACCCCCAAAAGAGGACAGGCTGCAGTCCACTGCAAGCAGCAAACCAGCAGAGAAAATCAAACAGAGGAAAAAAAACAGCAAACACTTATCTGAATGAGAGCAGGTAAGCTAGCAGTGCTTCAAGCAAGACCACAAGGAACAATTGATAACCGGCAAGGCTGCTGGGAACTCAGGCCACTTATATCCTACCATTCAGCGCCAGCTGAAGGCCATTCAGTAATCAGTTCATTACCCTCAGCAACCACCGGAGAGAGCCCCAGCTCAGAAGCCGCCTCCAGCATATTCACAACAGTACACCCCCCCTTGAGGAGGGGTCACCGAACCCTCACCTGTGCAACCAGGCCGATCAGGATGAGCTCGATGATAGGCACGGATAAGTCTCCCAGCATGAATGTCCGAAGCAAACACCCAAGAATTGTCCTCCTGACCATAACCTCTCCATATAACAAAATACTGGAGTTTCCGTCTAGCAAAACGAGAATCCAATATTTTCTCAACCACATACTCCAAATTGCCTCAACCAAAACAGGGTCGGAAGGCGCAGCCATGGAACCACTGGTTCGACAAAACCTCTTCAATAAGGACTTGTGGAACACGTTATGGATCTTAAATGTCCCTGGAAGAAGCAAACGGAAGGAAACCGGATTAATAATTTCCATGATCTTATAAGGTCCAATTAACCTTGGCTTAAATTTTGGAGATGCAACCTTCATAGGAATATTCCTTGAGGACAACCAAACCAAATCCCCGACTTTAAAATGAGGACCATCAGTCCTATGCGGGTTGGCAAACCGCTGGGCCTTCTCCTGAGAGAGAGACAACCTCTCCACCACCTGGTCCCAAATCTGCTGCATACGCTGCACAATAGAGTCAACCCCAGGACAGACAGAAACCTCCGCCTGTCCTGAAGAAAATCGAGGGTGAAACAAGGAATTGAAGAAAAATGGACACATCAAGGTGGCAGAGCTAGCTCTATTATTAGGAGCAAACTCAGCCAAAGGCAAAAAAGAGACCCAGTCATCTTGATCAGCAGACACAAAACATCTCAAATAAGTCTCCAAGGTCTGGTTTGTTCTCTTGGTTTGTCCATTGGTCTGAGGGTGAAATGCAGAGGAGAAAAACAACTGAACACCAAGTTTAGAACAAAATGCCCTCCAAAATCTGGAAACAAACTGGACTCCTCTATCAGACACAATGTTCTCCGGAATGCCATGTAACCGAAACACGTGCTGAAAGAGCAAAAGCACCAATTCGGAGGAGGAAGGTAACTTAGGTAATGGCCCAAGATGTATCATCTTGGAAAACCTATCAGAGATTACCCAGATAACAGTCATTCTCTAAGAGACAGGAAGGTCAGAAATAAAATCCATAGAAATATGGGTCCATGGCCTCTTGGGTACAGGTAATGGCATTAACAAACCACTAGAACGAGAGCAAGGCTTGGAACGAGAGCAAGTCCCACAGGACTGCACAAAGTCCCTGACGTGACGAGACAAAGTAGGCCACCAAAAGGAGCGACTCACCAAGTCTCTGGTACCAAAAATCCCGGGATGACCAGCCAACGCGGAACAATGAATCTCAGACATCACACTCTTTTTCCACTGGTCTGGAACAAACAACTTCCTAACAGGGCAGCGCTCAGGTTTATCCTCCTGACACCCCTCCAGAGCCAGTCTCAAATTGGGCGAAATGGTGGAAAGAACCACACCCTCTTTCAAAATAACAGCAGGATCAGATAACTCAGGAGAATCTGCAAAGAAACTCATCGAGAGGGCATCAGCCTTCACAATCTTAGTGCCCAGCAGTGTCCAGCAGTGAATCTCCTGCTTCTTTTGACCTCACATCAACAGAGCAGCACATTCTCTTCCAGTCTGATCTGTTGATGGGGCATCACGCTGATTGACAGCCGGCTCCCCTCAGGCAGCAGGAAGCTGGCTGTCACTTAGCATGGCATCAGCAGTGATGCCCCATCAACTGAGCACAGTGGAGAGAAGGCACTGCTCTGTTAACATGACATCAATGGAATGGTCTGTGACCGCTCTGAACAAGGGCAGAGTGTCACAGGCGCGGAGCAGGCAGATAGTCAGCAACTACATGCCTGCAAGTTCCCCCAATAGGAAAAACTCCTTTAATGAAGCACTCCCACAATTCTTTTTTCTTTCCTAAATCTGTGTAAATATAGTGTTCAGCATAAATGAGTACACTGCTTTGAGCATCACTCTCCATCCAGCATCCAGGCTCTAAAAGAGGTTGAGGAAAGAAAAAAGATTGGTGTTGCAGCAATATGTTACCAACCTGTTCATTCCACGTCTAGAAGACTTGGTGCTGTCCTTAAAAATCATGGAAGCATACAAAATACTAGACGTCATGGTTTTAATGTGGGGTGTATTCATGTTTTAATCAACTAATGTAACCAAACCGAAGATTTTATAATGAAAGTTTTATTATTAACATTTGTTTCATGTTATGGGTTAAAGATTGTTCTATGAAACTTAGTCCTGCCAGAAGTTTTTAAATTGTTCTTGTATTCAGTAACATATTGCTTGAAATCTTACTTTTTAAGAGCACTGTATATGTAGTGTAGCTTATGTGCGCATCCGTTCTTCGCCAGTCGTTACACTGGCTGCCCATTCATTATAGGATCCAATTCAAAGTACTTGGCTCTCCACAGTGCAGCACCCCCCTACATCTTCTCCCTCATTTCTGTCTATCGGCCTAACTGACCACGGAGCTCTGCAAATGACTTTTGACTAACCTCTGCACTAATCCGTACCTCCCACTCCCAACTCCAAGACTTCTCCCGCGCTGTGCCAATCCTCTGGAATGCTCTACCACCAAAAATTAGGACCATACACAATTTGCATAGTTTTAGGCACTTAATTATTGTATTGTTAACGTTGTTACTTATGACTTGCATTTGAAACTATTAAATTGTAAAGCGCTGCGGAATATGTTGGCGCTATATAAAATAAAGATTATTATTATTATTAAAGATTATTAGTGCGGTAATACGTTGTCTTTCCCAGTTTCCTACACGGCTCCAATCCTCTACGGTACTCACTCTCGTGATGATTATTCCGACGCCGATTTGACAATTTAAGTCTATAGAGAGTCAAAATGAGGCTCCATAGACTTACATTGTAAAAAATACTTCTGGCTCACACATAATTCTCAGTGAGATCCAGTGAGTCAGAATAAAAATCACTTGATTCGGAAAAGGACTGGAGTCATGCTTGAAACTGGGGAAGATGACAAAAGGTAAGTATATTACAGTACTTATTTAATACTATACAGTCATTTTCACAGTTTTAGGCATTAGAATGTTTTACAGCTGTCCATCTTTAACCCCGTAAAGTGGATTGTCCACAGGATATGCATAAATGTGTGATGGATGTGGGTCCCACCATGGGACCCTCATCTGTCTGGAGAATGGTGTAATGCCAGATACTATCCAAAATGTCCAGATTGCGGTGAATGTGCATATCTCTCCATTCATTTCTATGGGCGTTCCAAAAATTGTCAACAATGATGGGTATGGGAGTCTGCCGACAGTGGTGAGAACTGCATCTGTCACACATTTATGGCACATAAGATTGATATATCATCAATGTGTAAGATGGGAATGGCAATTTAAAGACCAAGCTAATGTTGGACTAGGCTATGCTTAATTAGTGGTCTTTTTTATTAGGACAACCTGAATATTTATTTTGGTATCTTCTTTAATGATGTATGTATATTCTCCTGTTTATAACGTGTTAAGTTACTAGATTAGAATGAAAAGAAATCATCACTTTTTTGTATGGGTTAAGATGAGTATCTACTAATATATATATACACATTAGATTTTTTGGGGAGAACCATACAAAAATCAGCCTGAGATATATAAGCTTTGAATGAAAGTGAACATTGACTCGCGTAATAAAAATTCAGTCGAGCTAATTTTTCATGTCATTTTAATTTTTTAGCTTTGTTTCTTTCCAGTTGAGGATAGGTAGTGTAAAAATAGGTTATAAGAGAAAGCCTCTCAACAAGTCATAACTCCTGGTGTAATAGAAACACTACTCAAGTTGTAAATGGACAGTAAAGTATGCAGTGGTTGTGACCACAAGGTCAACCAGGGAATGGAGGGCAAAGGGCACTCATAAATCAGCCATCAGTCCAATATTATTAAATCGTATTACTGTTCGGTGAGAAGATGTGGTAAAAGCTTCCAGGCCACTCTAAACTGCAGACTCTGTGTAGACCAGAGGCTAAAACAAGCCGAAGATCCCGCTGATATCCTACATGAGCCATTACATGATAATGAATGGTGGCACATATTACTGTGAATGCACAATACATCAATGCAACAACACGTAAGTGAAGAAAAGGCACAATAATATATTACACTAATTGCTTGATGATGCTGTCATGTGAAGCAGAACTATTGTACAAAACAAATGAATGCTCTGTTTTGAATACTTAAAGGGAACCTGCCTTGTTGAAAATGGTATGAGATCTGCAGGCGGGATGTCACAGAGCAGGAAGAGTTGATCAGATTGGTATACATGTGAAAAGTTTCAGCAAATCTTGCATTTGAATAATTGAAATCCCTGGTGTTTGTATGTATGAGTCCAGTGGGCGGTCGTATCCGGTGATTGACAGTCTTTCCTATGTGAATGTACAGAAGATAGCTGTCAAGTAGGACTTCCCACTAGACTATCTGCATTCAAGTGTAAGGAGGTGGAGGGGACCCTCGTCTGCCCCCCTTTCTCCCGTGTGCCGGGCCTGTGCACTTTATGCGACACCCGAATGGTGTATCTATATGTTGACATATTAATGTTTTGCTGGTGTTCAGTAATGTGTATTGATTAGTGTTGAGCATTCCGATACCGCAAGTATCGGGTATCGGCCGATATTCGCTGTATCGGAATTCCGATACTTAGTTCCGATATTTTTCCTATATCGTATACCGGAATCGGAAGTTCCCATAATTCTTTGAGAGGCACTGTGATTTTAGTCAGCCAATGAGGAATCCTACGAAGTGTGGGCACATCCTGTAATGCTGCGGTCATGTTAACTAATGGCATGGCTGTGATTGGATGCTGAAATGATGTCAGAATGCACTATAAAAGGCGCCGCCGCCATTTTAGCGTCACTGTGCTGTGAATTCAGTTAGGGACAGAATGCTGCTCTGCTGACTCTGAGTGACAGTTACAGATAGCGTTTTTGTGAATTGTTCTGTAGGCAGGCTATTTGAGAAACCGCTGTGTAAATCATCCTTTTTCCTTGCAGTGTTGTTTTCACAGCTCTGTGCAAGGTGTGTGTGTGAGTGCAGGTGACGCTGCAGTTTGCTCTGCATCCAACGCTGTTTGTAGTCATCTGCACGTGTCACTCACTGACTTTTTTTTTTTTTATTTGGTGGAATTGGTGCTGCTCCATTCAATTGAAATTAACAGTGATCTATTAGTGTGACGTGCTTCCATCCGTATCCAATACATTGGTTGCAAACACTATAGACGTACACAAAGGGGCCTTTCACAGCTAGTGAACAGTTGTGTGCAGTGTTCACTGTAGTCGTGAGGTGTTTGAGTGCAGTGACGCTCAGTTTGTTCTTCATACCACTGCTGTTGTAGTCTCTGCACGGTGTCCCTGCCTCATCTTTCTTTTTTGTGAATTTGGTGCTCTTCCATTCTATTTCAAATAACTAATCTATTAGTGTGACGTGCTTCCATCCGTATCCAATACATTGGTTGCAAACACTATAGACGTACACAAAGGGGCCTTTCACAGCTAGTGAATAGTTGTGTGCAGTGTTCACTGTAGTCTGTGAGGTTTTGATTTTTTGAGTGCAGATCACGCTCCAGTTAGTTCTTCAACCACTGCTGGTTGTAGTCTGCTGAGCGTGTGTCCCTGCCTCATCCTTGACATTTTTCTCTAATTGGTGCTGCTTCCATTCTATTTCAAATAACTCAAATCTATTAGTGTGATGAGCTTCCATCCGTATCCAATACATTGGTTGCAAACACTATAGAAGTACACAAAGGGGCCTTTCACACTAGTGAACAGTGTGTGCAGTGTTCACTGTAGTCTGAGGTTTTCATTTTTGGAGTGCAGATCACGCTCCAGTTAGTTCTTCAACCACTGCTGGTTGTAGTCTGCTGAGCGTGTGTCCCTGCCTCATCCTTGACATTTTTCTCTAATTGGTGCTGCTCCATTCTATTTCAAATAACTCAAATCTATTAGTGTGACGCTTCTACATCCGTATCCAATACATTGGTTGCAAACACTATAGAAGTACACAAAGGGGCCTTTCACACCTAGTGAACAGTGTGTGCAGTGTTCACTGTAGTCTGAGGTTTTCATTTTTGGAGTGCAGATCACGCTCCAGTTAGTTCTTCAACCACTGCTGGTTGTAGTCTGCTGAGCGTGTGTCACTGCCTCATCCTTGACATTTTTCTCTAATTGGTGCTGCTCCATTCTATTTCAAATAACTCAAATCTATTAGTGTGAC
The DNA here is from genome assembly GCA_033576555.1 of Oophaga sylvatica. NCBI lineage: Eukaryota > Metazoa > Chordata > Amphibia > Anura > Dendrobatidae > Oophaga > Oophaga sylvatica. The sequence goes on from JARQOD010000003.1 coordinate 465,501,166, forward strand.
GCGCTTACATCCGTATCCAATACATTGGTTGCAAAAACTATAGAAGTACACAAAGGGGCCTTTCACAGCTAGTGAACAGTTGTGTGCAGTGTTCACTGTAGTCTGTGATGTTTTGATTTTTTGAGTGCAGATCACGCTCCAGTTAGTTCTTCAACCACTGCTGGTTGTAGTCTGCTGAGCGTGTGTCCCTGCCTCATCCTTGACATTTTTCTCTAATTGGTGCTGCTCCATTCTATTTCAAATAACTCAAATCTATTAGTGTGATGCGCTTCCAACCGTATCCAATACATTGGTTGCAAACACTATAGAAGTACACAAAGGGGCCTTTCTGTTGTGAATGGACTTGAAATGAGTTCTGAGCAGAGGCTCCCTCTGGTGGTTACAAGCGGTACTGGACTGTCCAGTGAAGATTGTGAGGAGTGGGAATCAGGTGTTACTGACTGGTCTTATATAAGGGAGTCGCCTTCCCATCAGGGTTGCCGGTGATCAATTGTTCTGGTCTCAATCCTTGAGTCCTGTTTCCTTTGTAGCCTGCTGTGTCGTGTCTGCATCTCCTGCTAACAGATAAGACATTTTCTTCTTTTTGTTTTTGTGCTTGATTTTTGCATTTTGTCCTGCACTTCTGTGGGGGCCTTCAGGGTCCCCTCCGGGGGCTTTTGCCCTCTCAGTTTAGTTCAGCCACTGATGTTTGTACTTTTGCTTTTTCCAGTTTTTTCAGTGGCTGCTGTTTTGATTTTGTTACACCAGAGAACTAATTTAGGTGGTAGAGGTCGTGTGATCTCAGGTGATTTTGAAATTAGTAGAGTTGGTGCTTTTCAGGTTTTTTTTGGGATTGCAGTAAGTGCCCTTCCTATCCTTTTCTATTTAGGTAGTTTGGGCCCCAACGTTTGCTCATACTATTTTCTGTCTGTGTCAGTATTTCATCTTGTCTAACCGCCATTACATGTTTGGGGGCTTTCTATGTTCTTTGGGGATCTGCTCCGGGGCAGATAGCTTTCCTCTTTCTAATCTTTAGGTGTAGTTAGTTTCTCAGGCTGTGACGAGGCGTCTAGGACCAACGTAGGAACGCTCCGCGGCTGCCTCTAGTTGTGGTGGTTAATCAGGGTACTGCAATCTCATAGATTCCAACTTCTCTGGTGTATTGCCTTTTTTACCTGCACTCCTCAGCTACCGAAACATAACAGTATCACCGGCCTAAAAATTGAAAATTGTATGGTACTCACAGAAGGGAAAAAATATTGTGAAAGAAAAAAGGTTGTCAGAGTTGTCAGAGATATTTTTCTGTTTGTTGCATTTTTTTTTTCCCTCTGTATCTCTGGGTGCTGGGGAGGATTTTTTTTTCTCTCAATGGAGTTTGCACAGTTGTCTGGCCGTGTGGATCAGCTTGCCACTGAGGTTCGGAGTATTGCTGCCTATCTTGCTAGGTTGCCTGTTGTGGAACCTAGGATTCCCATGCCAGATTTGTTTTTAGGGGATCGAGCTAAGTTTCAGAATTTCAAAATAATTGTAAATTGTTTTTTGCCTTAAAATCTAAGTCCTCAGGGAACACAGCGCAGCAGGTTCAAATTGTCATCTCTCTCCTGTGCGGCGATCCTCAGGATTGGGCTTTTTCCCTGACACCTGGGGATCCTGTTTTGAGTGATGTTGATGCATTTTTTCAGGCTTTGGGGTTATTGTACGATGAGCCTAATGTCACTAATCAAGCTGAAAAAGCCTTGTTGGCATTAAATCAGGGTCTTGATGATGCTGAGTTATACTGTCAGAGATTCCGTAGGTGGGCAGTCCTGACCAAGTGGAATGACGACGCTTTGGCGGCCCTTTTTCGGAAGGGTCTGTCAGATAATGTAAAGGATGTTATGGTGGGATTCTCTGTCCCCTCTGGTCTCAATGATTCTATGTCATTAGCGATTCAAATTGACAGACGTTTGCGTGAGCGGAGAAGTATGCGTGGAATGGTGTTGCCTTGTGAACCTGCTTCTGAACCCATGCAGTGTAATAGAGTGGTGTCTGGGGCACAGCGTCATGAGTTTCGAAAGCGCAATGGGTTATGTTTCTACTGTGGTGATGCCTCTCATGCTATTTCAGTCTGCCCTAAGCGGGGAAGATGTTTTGCACGCTCAGTTGTCTTGGGTAGTGTTCAGACTAAGTTTTTATTAACTGTCACTCTGATATGCTCTCTGTCCTCATTTTCTGCTCAGGCTTTCGTTGATTCTGGAGCAGCTATTAACCTGATGGATTATGATTTTGCTAAACGTTGTGGGTTTCCCTTGATACCCCTACAGAAGTCTATTCCCCTAATGGGGATCGATTCTACCCCTTTGGCTGAGAATAAACCTCAGTTCTCTACTCAGGTGATAATGAGGGTTGAACCTGATCATCAGGAGTGCTGTAAATTTTTGGTTCTGTATAATCTGCATGATATTATCGTACTGGGCTTCCCTTGGTTGCAGTCTCATAATCCTGTTTTGGATTGGAAATCTGTGTCTGTAACCAGTTGGGGCTGCCAATGTGTTAATACCAACACTTCTGTTTTTTCTGCCTCCCCCAGGCTCAGGATGTTCCTGACTTTTTGATTGATTTTTCTGATGTGTTTAGCGAAAATAAATCTGCATTCTTGCCTCCCCATAGGAGCTATGACTGCGCTATTGAATTAGTGCCTGGTAGTAAATTCCCTAAAGGTCGCCTTTTTAACTTGTCTGTACCTGAACATGACGCTATGCGGTCTTATATCAAGGAATCATTGGAGAAGGGTCATATCAGACCATCCTCTTCACCCTTAGGTGCCGGTTTTTTCTTTGTGGCCAAAAAAGATGGTTCATTAAGGCCGTGTATTGATTATCGTCTTTTGAACAATATTACTGTAAAATATCAATACCCGTTACCTTTGATTTCTGACCTGTTTTCCAGGGTGAAAAACGCTACTTGGTTTACCAAGCTTGACCTCAGGGGGGCATATAACCTTATTTGCATTAAGCACGGGGATGAATGGAAGACGGCATTCAATACCCCTGAGGGGCATTTTGAGTACCTTGTGATGCCCTTTGGGCTCACTAATGCTCCTTCTGTCTTCCAGTCCTTCATGAATGACATTTTCAGGGATTTTGTGGATAAATTTCTGATTGTTTATTTGGATGATATCTTGATTTTTTCTAATGACTGGGACTCTCATGTGAAACATGTTCGAACTGTATTCCAGATTTTGAGAGAGAATGCTCTGTATGTGAAGGGATCAAAGTGTCTTTTTGGCGTACAGAGGATCTCATTTCTGGGATTCATTTTGTCCCCATCTGTTATTGAAATGGACGCGGTCAAGGTTCAGGCCATCTGTGATTGGGTCCAACCTACTTCATTAAAGGCTCTTCAAAGATTTTTGGGTTTTGCCAATTTTTATCGTAAATTTATTGGTAATTTCTCGGTTATTGTTAAACCATTGACTGATTTGACCAGAAAGGGTTCTGATGTGGTGAATTGGCCTCCTGAGGCAGTCTCTGCATTTCAGGAACTTAAGCAGAGATTCACTTCTGCTCCTGTTCTACGGCAGCCTGATGTTTCTCTGCCATTTCAGGTGGAGGTTGATGCCTCTGAAATTGGGGCAGGTGCCGTTTTGTCCCAAAAAGATCCAGAGACCTCTAAAAGTAACCCTTGTGCCTTTTTCTCTCGAAAATTTTCTCCTACTGAACGTAATTATGACGTGGGTAATCGGGAGTTACTGGCCATGAAGTGGGCTTTTGAAGAGTGGAGACATTGGCTGAAGGGAGCCAAACATCAGGTGGTGGTCCTTACGGACCATAAGAATCTGGTTTATCTGGAATCTGCCAAGCGACTCAATCCTAGACAGGCCAGGTGGGCCTTGTTTTTCACACGTTTTAATTTTGTGGTTTCCTTTCTTCCTGGCACTAAGAATGTTAAGGCGGATGCCCTCTCGAGGAGTTTCCTTGCGGACTCTCCTGAGTTATCTGATCCTTCTGTTATTTTGAAAGAGGGTGTAGTTCGTTCCGCCATCTCACCCAATTTGAGACTTTCTCTGGAGGGGTGTCAGGAGGATAGGCCCGAGCGCTGCCCTGTTGGAAAATTGTTTGTCCCGGACCAGTGGAAAAAGAGTGTGATGTCTGAGATTCATTGTTCCGCGTTGGCTGGGCATCCCGGAATTTTTGGTACCAGAGACTTGGTTAGTCGGTCCTTTTGGTGGCCTACCTTGTCTCGTGATGTCAGGGAATTTGTGCAGTCCTGCGGGACTTGCTCTCGCTCCAAGCCTTGCTCTCGCTCTAGTGGTTTGTTGATGCCATTGCCTGTGCCCAAGAGACCATGGACCCATACCTCTATGGATTTCATTTCCGACCTCCCTGTTTCTCAGAGAATGACCGTCATCTGGGTGATTTGTGATAGGTTTTCCAAGATGATACATCTTGTGCCATTACCTAAATTGCCTTCCTCCTCTGAATTGGTGCCTTTGTTCCTTCAGCACGTGGTTTGTTTACACGGAATTCCTGAGAACATTGTGTCTGACAGAGGAGTCCAATTTGTTTCCAGATTTTGAAGGACCTTTTGTTCTAAACTTGGTGTTCAATTGTCTTTCTCCTCTGCGTTTCATCCTCAGACCAATGGTCAAACTGAGAGAACAAACCAGACATTGGAGACTTATCTAAGATGCTTTGTGTCTGCTGATCAGGATGACTGGGTCTCTTTTTGCCTTTGGCTGAGTTTGCTCTTAATAATAGGGCTAGCTCTGCCACTTTGATGTCTCCTTTTTCTGTAATTCTGGGTTTCACCCTCGATTTTCTTCAGGACAGACGGAGGCTTCTGTCTGTCCAGGTGTTGACTCTGTTGTGGAGCGTATGCAACAGATTTGGGACCAGGTAGTGGAGAGGTTGTCCCTCTCTCAGGAGAGGGCCCAGCGGTTTGCTAACCGGCATAGGACTGATGGTCCTCGGTTTAAAGTGGGGACTTGGTCTGGTTGTCCTCAAGAAATATTCCTATGAGAGTGGCATCTCCTAAATTTAAGCCTAGGTTCATTGGACCTTATAAGATCATGGAGATTCTTAATCCTGTTTCTTTTCGTTTGCTTCTTCCAGGGACATTTAAGATCCATAACGTGTTCCACAAGTCCTTGTTGAAGAGGTTTGTTGAGGCAGTGGTTCCTACTGCTTTGCCTCCTGACCCTGTTCTGGTTGAGGGCAATATGGAGTTTGTGGTTGAGAAAATATTGAATTCTCGTTTTTTTAGACGGAAACTCCAGTATTTGGTTAAGTGGAGAGGTTATGGTCAGGAAGACAATTCTTGGGTGTTTGCTTCGGACATCCATGCTAGGAGACTCATCCGTGCGTATCATAGAACTCATCCTGACCGACCTGGTTGCTCAAGTGAGGGTTCGGTGACCCCTCCTCAAGGGGGGGGGTACTGTTGTGAATGGACTTGAAATGAGTTCTGAGCAGAGGCTCCCTCTGGTGGTTACAAGCGGTACTGGACTGTCCAGTGAAGATTGTGAGGAGTGGGAATCAGGTGTTACTGACTGGTCTTATATAAGGGAGTCGCCTTCCCATCAGGGTTGCCGGTGATCAATTGTTCTGGTCTCAATCCTTGAGTCCTGTTTCCTTTGTAGCCTGCTGTGTCGTGTCTGCATCTCCTGCTAACAGATAAGACATTTTCTTCTTTTTGTTTTTGTGCTTGATTTTTGCATATTTGTCCTGCACTTCTGTGGGGGCCTTCAGGGTCCCCTCCGGGGGCTTTTGCCCTCTCAGTTTAGTTCAGCCACTGATGTTTGTACTTTTGCTTTTTCCAGTTTTTTCAGTGGCTGCTGTTTTGATTTTGTTACACCAGAGAACTAATTTAGGTGGTAGAGGTCGTGTGATCTCAGGTGATTTTGAAATTAGTAGAGTTGGTGCTTTTCAGGGTTTTTTTTGGGATTGCAGTAAGTGCCCTTCCTATCCTTTTCTATTTAGGTAGTTTGGGCCCCAACGTTTGCTCATACTATTTTCTGTCTGTGTCAGTATTTCATCTTGTCTAACCGCCATTACATGTTTGGGGGCTTTCTATGTTCTTTGGGGATCTGCTCCGGGGCAGATAGCTTTCCTCTTTCAATCTTTAGGTGTAGTTAGTTTCTCAGGCTGTGACGAGGCGTCTAGGACCAACGTAGGAACGCTCCACGGCTGCCTCTAGTTGTGGTGGTTAGTCAGGGTACTGCAATCTCATAGATTCCAACTTCTCTGGTGTATTGCCTTTTTTTTTAGCTGCACTCCTCAGCTACCGAAACATAACACCTTTCACACCTAGTGAACAGTTGTGTGCAGTGTTCACTGTAGTCTGAGGTTTTCATTTTTGGAGTGCAGATCACGCTCCAGTTAGTTCTTCAACCACTGCTGGTTGTAGTCTGCTGAGCGTGTGTCCCTGCCTCATCCTTGACATTTTTCTCTAATTGGTGCTGCTCCATTCTATTTCAAATAACTCAAATCTATTAGTGTGACGCGCTTACATCCGTATCCAATACATTGGTTGCAAAAA
>JARQOD010000003.1:465507763-465557334 GCA_033576555.1 Oophaga sylvatica
AAAGTTCTGGGACAGTTTTCTAAGACCCTCCCATCGCCCATGCACTGAGGCGCGGTGTAATCTCACAAGGAATGCAATCTTCTCTAAGATGCTGAGGGAGTACCTTAATGACCGTACCAACGTCCTCCGTGATTCCTCTGTGCCTTTTAATTATCGGGTATCCAAGCTGAACACATGGCTTGATCAGGCTCTCTACACCTTGGAGGTACTGGTCTGCCCTGCCACTAGCGTTTTGTCCGATCGCGTTTTTAGTGCTGTTGGGGGCATTATCACAGATAAGCGCATTCGCCTTTCTACGGAAAATGCAGATAGGCTGACTCTTATAAAAATGAACAAAGGATGGATTGCACCTGACATCTCGACACCACCAAGTGATGACAGCGAAGCATAAACTCCAATGTAGTGTTTTTTTGGGAGTTGTTTTCCCATGTACCTCTTCACAACCAAACATGAATATACGCTTCCTGATTTTGGCTATTTGGTGTCCTCCTCCTCCTTCTCCTCATCCTCACCGTCCACCACCACTTGAACACCAGGGTGAATGTATTCAGTCATGCTCTGGCCACTCTATGTTTTGGCAAGGGTGTTATGATGCCCGTCACCAAAATACAAAAAATATGTACACCCCCAAGGGGAAATGTTTGCCAGCCCATACACTAAATGTATGGGCATTCCAAGTCTAGGAGACCCACTCCCAGAAATTGGGCCTATTTTTTAATCAGGCCTTCCTCCATGTCTGATCATCCACCGCCACTAGATCAAAAGGGTTAATGTGTTCTGTGCAGCTACAGCCAGTGTTGCATTATTAACAAGGGTGGGTGGTTAGGCTGTGTGTAAAAGACTTGTTCTGAAAAAGGTTGAGGTGTACCCCACAGGGGAAATGTTTGCCAGCCATACACTAAATGTATGGGCATTCCAAGTCTAGGAGACCCGCTCCCAGAAATTGGGTCTATTTTTTAATTAGGCCTTCCTCCATATCTGATCATCCACTGCCACTAGATCAAAAGGGTTTACGTGTTCTGTGCCACTACAGTCAGTGTCGCATTATTAAAAAGGGTGGGTGGTTAGGCTGTGCGTAAAAGACTTGTTCTGAAAAAGATTGAGGTGTACCCTATAGGGGAAATGTTTGCCACCCCATACACTAAGTGTATTGGCATTCCAAGTCTAGGAGACCCGCTCCTTTTTAATGGGACATTTTTTGGTAAGAGGCCCTCCTCCCTGTTTCTTTCAATGGGAGATTGGAATTATTGGGGTGCATATGACTTGGTAGCAGGGCAGGCCTTGCAGTCAATGCATAAGAAAACAGTATGGGAGGACAAAATGAATAATGTGAAGTGGATTTTCCTGGGCCCATCCAGTACCTGGGTTCAAAGGCTTATTGAGGTAAATATGACTTGGTAGCAGGGCAGACCTTGCAGTCAATGCATAAGAAAACAGAATTGGAGGACAAAATGAATAATGTGAAGTTGATTTTCCTGGGCCCAACCAGTATGTTGGTTCAAAGGCTTATTGGGGTGCATATGACTTGGTAGCAGGGCAGGCTTTGCATTCAATGCAACATTTCTTATGGAAGCCATCCTGGGCATCTCGTGAAAGGGGTTTTGGGGTGCGTCGCAATTCTTGGCAGCCCACCCACTCACTGCATAAGCTCTAACAGTTTTGGAGACCCACTGTTTAATAATGGCCCTTTAAGCAGATTAATGCTGCCTGATACCCCTGTAAAAATAGGCTCTGTGACTTTAAGAGTCCCTCCTTCATAAATGAAACAAGATATGTCTGCTTATGTGTCACACTAAACATGGCCAGCTAGGGTTAGTAAATGTTACAATGACATTTCCCAGTGAATGCATTTGTTTTGGTTGAAAGCAATATTAAAGTTGAAAAATGCTTCAAAAACACTGCGTTTGAATATAGCCCAAGTGGTGGAGGAACATTTTGGTCTGGGGTTATTTATTTTGCCTTATATACAAGTCATTAACCTGGAAAGGATGTACCTTAACATATTCCGCAGCAAAATCCGTTTTGGTTTCGTTTTGGTATGTTTTTTGGTGCATCGGTAAAAATGGCATGAAACTCTGACAACATTGTGAACTGTGAACTAGGAGTCAGAAATGCTTCCTGGGGCGATCCCCATGATGTCCCCATGTCATTTGAGCAGTATTTCCATCATTTTCAGATGTTTTTAGACCTTAAAAGGACCCCCATGGGGGATCGCAGTAAAAATGCTCGGGTCTCCCATAGACTTATATTGGGCTCATCGTTCTGTCCGAGAACCCGAGTATTCCAATTTGCTCGACCCGAGCAACAAGCACCCGAGCATTTTAGTGCTCGCCCATCACTAGACATTACATGACATTGAGTCTGTGTTATGGACACATGAAAAGTCATTAAATGATTTTGGCCTACAACTTCCTGTTGGCAAGTACGATGAGCAAATCTATTCTACCAAATATTATTACCCTCTTGTAGAAAAGGCTTTGTTTGAGGAGAAATTTCAAATGTTAAATCCAGGACAACGAAAGGCTTTTTGACAAAATCAATGCAGCAATTTAAAACCCCAACTTGCCAAAACGTCCACTTTTCATTGACAGACCTGGTGGATGTGGAAAAACATTTCTGTATAAATACAAACATGCATTACGTTTGTAGCAAAAATGAATTAGTCTTGTCATGTGCATTACAGATATTGTAGCTACTTTGCTGGAGAGAGGCTGAATTTCACATAATCTGTTAAAATTGCCTATTCCCATTAATTAAACGTCTACTTGCAATATTTTTCATGGCAGCAATGCTGCCAATGAGTTGAAAAACACTAAACTCATAGTCGGTGACAAACCTTCTATGGCTCCAGCTCATGCTGTAAATGCAGTAGACACATTGTACCGAGAACGCTGAAGATTCAAAAGTTCCCTCCCAAAAAGCATTCAGAGGTGCACTCTTTCTTTTTGGTGGAGATTTTCGACAAATCCTACTTGTTATACCACATGGCAACAGAACCAGAATAATTTCAGCTTGTATGAAGAACAGCAATTGTTGGAGATATATAGAAGTCCTCAAATTGGACCGAAATATGCATACCAAGGAGGACAATGTCCCTCAAGAACATCAAGGCTTTTCCCAATGGTTTTTAAAGCTTGGAGATGGAAAACTTCAAGGACAAGGACTACAGGAAGGTATATTTGAAGTTCCTTCTGTGTGCATTCAAAATGGATGTATTGTTGATGATGTGTTTCCTCAAATCATCCAACCAGAAGATGAAAGCATAGCAAAACATGTAATCCTAACTCCAAAAGCCAACATTCACATGAACTGAATGAAAATGTTCTTAGACAAATTCAGTATGAATTGAAATGCTACACCATCATTGATTTATTTCAGCAAGACACTGCAAATGCTGAGTAAGCAGCAACCTATCCAATGGAGTTCTTCAACAGCTTAGCTCCTGGTGGTATGCCTCCTCATAGACTAAATTTGAAAGTTAGTGCAGTAGTCATGCTATTAAAAAACTTGATTCGATAAGTGGTCTTTGCAATAAAACCAGAATGGCTGTTAAGAAAATGATGTAAAAAGTCATTGACTGAAATCCTCACCGGATCATTTAAAGGTACAAAGGTATTCATTGCTAGAGTTATTCTGGCACCAAGTGACTCTGATCTTCCTTTTACTTTAAAATGAAATGTTTCCCTTAAGACAAGCTTATGCTATGACAATCAATAAAAGTCAAGGGCAAATCCTGGATTCAGTTGGGATATATTTGCAATCTCCATCCATCATCCATGGTCAACTTTATGTGGCTTTTTCAAGGACAAAATCCTTCCAGCAAGTCAAGGTCAAAGTTTTCGCTAGTGTCCAACAACAAAATTGTAGCCCTGCACCAAGCTGGGAAGACTGAATCTGCAGTAGGCAAGCAGCTTGGTGTAAATAAATCAACTGTGGGAGCAATAATAAGAAAATGGAAGACATACAAGACCACTGATTATCTCCCTCAGTCTGGGGCTCCACGCAAGATCTCACGCCGTGGGGTCAAAATGATCACAAGAATGGTGAGCAAAAATCCAAGAACCACATGGGGGGACTTAGTGAATGACCTGCATAGAGTTGGGACCATCAGTAACACACTACACCGCCAGCGAATCAGATCCTGCAGTGCCAGACGTGACCCCCTGCTTAAGCCAGTACATGTCTGGGCCCATCTGAAGTTTTCTAGAGAGCATTTGAATTATCCAGAAGAGTATTGGGAGAATGTCTTATGGTCTGATGAAACCAAAGTAGAACTATTTGGTAGAAACAAAACTTATTGTGTTTGGAGGAGACAGAATGCTGAGTTGCATCTAAAGAACACCATACCTACTGTGAAGCATGAGGGTGGCAACATCATGCTTTGTGGCTGTTTGTCTGCAAAGGGACCAGGACAACTGATCTGTCTACATAAACTAATGAATGGGGCCATGTATCGTGAGATTTTGAGTGCAAGCCTCCTTCCATCAGCATCATTGAAGATGAAAAGTGGTTGGGTTTTTCAGCATGATAATGATCCCAAGCATATCACCAAGGCAATGAAGGAGTGGCTTCGTAAGAATCTTATGAAGGTCCTGGAGTGGCTTAGCCAGTCTTCAGATCTCAACCCCATGAAAAACCTTTGGAGGGATTCGAAAGTCCGTGTTGCCCAGCGACAGGCCCGAAACATCACTGCTCTAGAGGAGATCTGCATGTAGGAATGGGTCAACATGCCAACAGTGTGTGCCAACCTTGTGAAGACTTACAGAAAACGTTTGACCTCTGTCATTGCCAACAAAGGATATATAGTAAATACTTTGTTAATGACCAAATACTTATTTTCCACTATAATTTACAAAATGAATCTTGCCAAATCAGACAAGGTGATTTTCTGGATTTATTTTCTCATTTTGATTCTCATTGTTGTGATCTACCTATGATGTCAATTATGGGCCTCTCTCATCTTTTTAAGTGGGAGAACTTGCATAATTGGTGGCTGACTAAATACTTTTTTTCCCCACTATATATATATACATATATATATATATATATATATATGTATATATATATATAGTGACAGGGTCAATGACGCCGTATGTGAGGGGAGATATGTGTCGCAAAGGTTGTTACCCTGCGTGCTATGAAGCCAATTAGTTTCCCTACCGCATGATATGTGATGAGAGTAAATCAGTTGTTTCCAGGGTTTGGGTGAGTAGGTAAAAGATAGGTGGGATGCCTAATCACCATATCTCTACCTCAAGGGTGTGGTTGGAGGGAGTTAAATGTCCAACCAGTGTTTTTTTTCGGTCTGTGCTGTTTTGGAGGAAGGAAGCCTTCAAGCTGAAGCTCCAGTAAGAGCTGCCGTGCGTGTTTGTCCCAGAAGGCGGGACACATACTGGGAAGGACATTGTATGGACTTTTTAATTTCCATTTGTACCAGGAAGGCTGTTTTTGCTACTATTTTGAGCTTTATGGTTTATGAAGTAATCAACCACCCAGAGACTATAACCTAAAGTGTTCCTGTGTCTACCTCAGGGAGAAGCTAAGTGAGCTAACCTTCCACACTATATACATGTGTATATATGCATATATACTTTACATACACACCCACGGATATATACTGTCTCCACTATGACATCTATAATATATATGTTGTAGAAGATGCTATTACATAAGTACAACTCTTGATGTGATTTTCCTGTATAACTAGCGATGGTGCTATTATATGTGCACCAATGCTCACACTTTAATATAAGACCTAATTAACTGTAATGTATCAACGTTTTAAAATTTCTTGTATCCAAGTTATAAGTAGTGTTGAGCGATACTGCTCGATATCTAAAAATATCGGATCGGAATGGTATCGCCGATATCACTAAATATCGTCGATATCCGATTCCGATACCGGAAGTCCCATGTAAGTCTATGGGAACAAAATATCGCAATAAAAAAAACACTTTCTTTCGTTGTAAACACAAAATATACACACATAGAATACATATATATATATATATATATATATATATATATATATATATACACATGTCATTGTAACATATATATATATACATATATTTATAGTTTATACACTTCTACATAGTAAAATAGACTCTGATTCAATTGCCGGGTAAAGCCGTGACATACCCCATAGAAGTCGACGGGCTCGGTGCCGAGTACCCCCAAAACCTCTGGCTCTGTGCGACTCAACTTGGGCGTCACAAACAGGATTCTGTAGCTCGCTATAAGCGAGTCCTGTGTGCCTGAATTGAACTGGTTTTGTGCTTGAGAATTGCTAAAATCAGCAGAGAATGTATTTGCCATTTTTCCGCCATATCTGCGTCACGACGAGGCACTGGTGAAGAAGAAGGGCGTGCTCTTCGTGGGTGTACACTCACTCAGTGGCGCGAAAACGATGGCCGACCACTCTAAATGGTACTGCAATGTAAGATCGTGCCCCACAGCTCTTGAGTTCCGCCTCCTCATCCTCCTCAGTGTGCGGAAACTAACACGAAGGTCCCGCCTCACTACAAAAGAGGGGCCCTTTCCAGATGCTAATGACACATGTGACTTGGCAGAGATGGCTAATGGACACGAGCAGAAGTGTGAAGGGATGGAGCAGTCAGAGCTCTCCCCCCACGGAAGCGACCCGATCGCCACGGAACCACCGTTGGGCACCCGGCCTGGAAACCTTCCTACGCTGCAAGAAGCGGAGGATACCCTAAGAGGCCTGGCCCGGCACCGGGAGGAGGTCGCCAGGATGGAAGCCAGCTGGCGTGCCCTAAAACTAAACTTGGAGCGGCGCCAATCCCTCTTACCTGAAGTGTCTGTACCGGATGGTGAGGCACCCGTTCTAGTAGAGGAGTCCGTGCGGGCATCCCAGCCCTTGCAATGTGATCCGGTTGACGTTGTCGCAGTGGAGGCACCCGTTCCTGCAAAAAACGCTGCACCGGCAGCACCCCAGATCCCGCTGTCTGCCCCCGTCGCTGAGACAGAAGAAGCGACACCCGTCCTCATGGAGGAGGCCGGCAGGCACCAGAGGTCTACCTGTCTGTACCGGAGCCCCGACTGTCATCTGTTCCAGAGCCGGCTGCTTCCTCCGCAGGTGAGCGCCGCCAGGACTGTCGGGCGCCAGGAGAGCTGCCGCAAACCGGACATCGTAAGCTGCAGTTTGATGGTGGAGACATGGAGATGCTGGTGGAGGAGAATTACAACCGGCGTCAGGAGGAAGAGTGGAGACGTCGGGAGAGAGAAGCCGAGCGACAAAGGGAGCAGCGCGAATCCCAGAAGCTTCGCCAACGTCACATCGAGAAGGACCGGGCAGATAAGGACCCCTGATGGAGCCGCGGCGTAAGGGTGCAGTACGGAGCTTTAAATTGAAAGCTGGTTGGGGCTTCATCCAGGAGCCTGGACTTTATTTAGAAGTGTTTGTGACCCGGCGGGACGTGGAGACTCACCTCCCAGAAGGACACCCGGGGAGGGACCTGTTGCCAGGAGACTTGGTAACTTACACCCGACACTGGGGTTACAATGGATGGTATGCCCTAAATGTCACCAGGTGCGACCCCTGGTCCCCAGAGTGTCAGGAACCTGTGAGACCCTCGGAGCCTTCAGCCTCCCACATCCAGGCCTCTGCACAAGTGCCCACCCCAAGCCGTAAATCTCCCCAGCCTCCCTCAGTGGTCTCCTTAGCAGCCCCAGCTATGGACATGATAATGATATCTGGCCCATACCCGGCGCCTGTTAGGCCCCCTGGGGTTCGTTCAGTCCGGGACATAGGGCTCCAGACCCGGAGGGAGATGAAAGAGGTGGCCACACAGACACAGATAGCGGGTCACGACTTGACTGTACAGGCCACACGACGTCATCAGGTCCTGGTGGTCCTTGGTGTCTCGGATGTTTGGCAAGCATCAGAAGAGTACCAGGTGGTATCTGGAACACCCCTGCCAAAGAATTATAAAAAACCCGGACAGGGTCCCTGTATGTAAATAGTTAAATTGTTGATGTACCCGGACGGGTGAATGTTCATAAAAATGTTTTTTAATTTAATAAAAAAAACAACACAGTTTTCATTACTTTTATTACAGTCTCATCCTGCGACGCCATCGATCTCCTGTAAAAAAATGAAAAAAAAAAAACAGCAGTATACCATCTGTCCGACGCAGTCCATAGTAACGAGTGTCCCACGACGATCCAGCTCTGCTACATCAGAATGACATCAGAGGCAGGCAGGCAGGCAGAGCCTGTCATCCCGGCGCAGCACAGCTGATTACCTGCTTCCCCGGCGATGACGTCATCGGACTGACTGCTTTACGGCCGGGATTACCCAGCAGTCACTGCAGTTATCGCGAAAAACTGCATGTGACCGCCAGGGAGAAGATAATGGCGGCCATCAAGCAGTCCAGGACGTGACCGCCGGAGATCTTCTGCCAGGTAAGTGCCGCTGACTCCTGACAGACCCGACCGACGGACACTCACAGTGACAGTGACAAATCCGATTCCGGTATCCGATATGACGAAAATATCGGTACTCGGAATCGAAAGCCCGATACAGCTAATATCGGCCGATACCCGATATTTGCAGTATCGTATCGCTCAACACTAGTTATAAGTCTTTACTAGTACTAGAGCAAAAAAATTAGTATTTTCTGAAAAAGGCACACAAAAAATCCAGTATGTTAGCATAAAAGAAAATATGACAAATTAATAGCTTCCGATCGTCTGCCAGTAACGTGTCGCTCCTGACAATCACTAGTTACACATCCAGTCCTAATTTCCATGTCCTATGATATTTTCCGACTTCTGATAAGTATTGCTCTAGGGCATGACTATTTGAACTGGCTTCTTAGTGCAAGCATTAAATATTCATCTTTTGTTCCCACTGTCATGATTATTTTACAGCAGCTCCTGCACGTTTTCTCCTGAACTTCATTGTGTATAGAAAGGGGATAGTCCTGGGGTTGTAAAATATCGACAGCACTAGAAATTTTTTATTGTACTGTAAGGTCAACGTTAATATAGTATTCAGAGATAATATTTCCATACTGATGTAGTGAGGCCACAAATATCACATGCTACCACATCAGTCAGAGCAGACTAATAATCATCTATTAATGTTCTCAGCATAGTTGTTCAACAGGTCAATACACTCAATAAAAATAATTACTTTTTTAATATCCATTTGTGTATATTCTATTATTTCTAAACACTGTTTTTCGGTGATTACTTTGTATCTCCGTTCATACTGCACCCACACAAACAAATGATACACCATTTGAAAGGTAAACTTGCCCCCTTCAGCAAGAAAATAGCCAAACAAAACATACATCCATGATTTGATCACAAAATACAGTTTAAACATTAATTTTCATAAACCTGCAGTAAGGAAAAATGACCTGCAGGTGGCACCACAGTACCCCAAAGCACACTACCACAAAGCTGCTTACAGCCGAACTGCTTGTCCAGCCTATTTTAGCCAAATTGGAGGATTGCACACTTCACTGCAGGTGAGGCACATATGCAAACACATTTGTAAACATGCACTGCTTATTTAATTGCACATTTGCTCCATTCATACTCCACCCACACAAACAAATGATACACCATTTGAAAGGTCACCTGCAGGTGGCAGCACACTACCCCAAAGCACACTACCACAAAGCTGCTTACAGATATCACAAACAAATCCAAACATTTGCCTTGGGGTCTTTCCAGCTTGCTCAAGTGCTTGCCCAGCCTATTTCAGGCACATTGGAGGATTGCACACTTCACTGAAGGTGAGTCACATATGCAAACACATTTGTATACATGCACTGCTTTTTCGGTGATTACTTCTACCCACACACACACAAATGGTGAGTCACATATGCAAACACATTTGTAAACATGCACTGCTTTTTCGCTGATTACTTCGCCCCACACACACAAATTAGGGTCCCGTCACACTCTTCAATGTCCCAGCGATCCCACCAACGATACGACGTGGATGGGATCACTGGGACATCGTTAGCTGATCACTGGTGAGCTATCACATGGGCAGACTCACCAGCGATCAGGACCAGCGAGCAGGCTGGTATCCAATGTACACATTGGGTAAGTAAGCACCGCGTTTCACCTAGATACCCGATATGTACCCTAGATACTGGCTCTCAGCTTCTGCTGTAGAGCGCTGAGAGCCGGTATCCAATGTACATATCGGGTAACTAAGCACCGCGCGGCACCTAGTTACCCAATATGTACCCTATAAACCGGATATCAGCGTTCTACAGCAGAAGCTGGGAGCCGGTAACCAGGGTACATATCGGGTAACTAGGTGCCCCGCGGTGCTTAGTTACCCGATATGTACATTGGATACCAGCTCCCAGCTCGCTGATCGTTGGTCTCCCGCTGTCACACGCAGCGATGTGCGCTGGCCAGCAGGAGACCAATGATGAAAAAATGGTCCAGGACATTCAACGCCGATCAGCGATACCCAGCAGGGGGGCTGGTCGTCGCTGCGTGTCACACTAAGCGAGATCGCTGGCTAGGTCGCTGCTGCGCCACAAAATCTGTGACGCTTCAGCGATCTCGCTAGCGATCTCGCTTAGTGTGACGGGGCTTTATACACCATTTGAAAGGTAAACTTGCTCCCTTCAGCAAGAAAGGAGCCAAACAAACCACACATTCATGATTTTATCACTAAATACAGTTTAAACATTTATTTTCATAAACCTACAGAAAGACACAATGACCTGCAGGTGGCACCTCAACAGGAAGACGTTTTTTGGCCTCTACTTATCAAACAAATTTATAGTATTACCAAGCTACATATATAAATACCTGTCTGTGTTCATCATCTCATGAAATACATTTACACTTGACCAGCTTACTTTTTCTGAAATTGCCTGCGCCCTCAACGACCAATGTGTGAAAATTTTGCATGGGCCAAGCTAGTGTAATAATTAATGTCAGTTTTTGAACTTCATTACTTTAGATCTTTTTTATATTATTATCATTAAATGGGTTTGTCCCACAGTAAAATCATTTTATTTTAGGTATATAGTGTTTGAAAATAACAAACAGAGATATACTCATGTTCCAGCGCCCCATGGTTTCAGTGGAGGCCATCTATGTAAGTCTGCAACGGCCATGGATGCAATGTCTCCTCCATAAGGAAATCACCGCACTGCTGCGACCTTTAATTGGCCTCAACATTTAAGTGATTAGACGAACACGTCACCAGAGAAACATCTGATCACATATTCTTTTCGCCACCTGACTGTTGCAGCCAATCACAGGTTGCAGCGGTGCGGTGACTTCCAAACAGAGCAGTCAGTTCTACCTGAAGAGTGTCTGGTGCTTGTTGCACAGTGGCACAGGAAGGTGAGTGGACCTCTGTTTGTTATTTTCAAAAACAATCCATGCCTACTACAACACTTTTTTACTGTCAGACATCCCCTTTAAGAATTTATTTTATTATATAGTAACCATAATGCAAAAGTTGTCTTCTATGCTTGTAACAATCTGCTTTTGATAGGACATAAACCACAGACCTGTTACGGGGTACATTTTTGATCTGCACACTCCACTTTGTATACTCAAATAAAAATTTAAGAACTGTTGTCCAATCATGACAGCATGAAAAAGTCTCACGGTGCAGAGGTCAGTTCACCACAGTTCATCAGGAGAATTTCACTTCCGTGAATTTGAACTTCCGTGAACTCGTCTCTGCACCGTGAGACTTTTTCTCACTGTGCTAGTGGTGATCTCACCGAGGTCACCACAGTTCATTGGCCAAGCTGGAAATGCAGCCTCAGTGACATGCGGTAACCTTGATGACATCACCACTAGGCACTGATGCTGCGCTTGCAGCAGCTCATTCACCAGTGGTTCTCAGCCTGCACATTCGCATCTTGGCACTGTCCAGGTTGAAAACTGTTAATCCCCAGACATGTATTACTGCATAGGACAGAAAGATGGACAGGTAAGGGTGTCATGTATAGTGTAC
Source organism: Oophaga sylvatica (assembly GCA_033576555.1). Taxonomy (NCBI): domain Eukaryota; kingdom Metazoa; phylum Chordata; class Amphibia; order Anura; family Dendrobatidae; genus Oophaga; species Oophaga sylvatica. Next base: position 465,519,744 of record JARQOD010000003.1, read on the forward strand.
AGTTCCTATAGCGTCTTGTGCTTGGGTGCGAGGAAAACACAGGAGACATAGGTTGAAATGAAATGACTTGTATTACTTCATACAAGCATGCTGAAAAGTTCACACAGTTTGCAGGAACAGCGACAGGAGACATAGCAGGCCAGAGTAACTTCAAGCACTACAATAAATCTCCAAAGCAGGTTCAGGATCTCTTCTCTGTACCGTAATTCCTCTGCAAACATGGATTCACCAAACAGCAGGTTTCCAGAGTCCAAAAGTGTTCCAAGGTTCCTCAGTAGGGAATAGCTGGAGTACAAGTCCAAGGCTTCCAGGAGTCAGGTCACAGACTGACTGAGGCTTGATTCAGGAGCACTGATTGTTCAGCTGAGGCTGCTTAAGAAGCAAGAGGGAAGAATCAGGGCGGGAACATGAAAACTGGAAACTCCATATTAACTGAGGGCAAGAGCTGCAGAAAGACAGAAAGCAAAATGGCCGACGGAAAACTGAGTTTCAAGGAACATGTCAACAGAGACAAAGAACCTTACATTACTCCCCCCTTAGGGACAACCTCCGGATGACCTCAGACCAGGCTTGTCAGGGTACCTCTGATGAAACTGGCGGAGCAGGCGAGGAGCATTTACATTATTGACTGGTTCCCATGAGTTGTCCTCCACTGGGTAGCCCTGCCATTTAATCAAATATTGCAACTGATTTCTGTACAACCTGGAATCTAGAATCCTTTCCACCATAAATTCTTCCTGACCATCGACCAGCATGGGTCAGGGCAAGGAGAAGAACGTCCAGGAAACGTATTGGGTGTTGCAGCCTTTAGTAGGGATACATGAAAGACAGGGTGGATTCTCATAGTTCTGGGCAGTTGAAGACGACAAGCAACAGCACTTATAATCTTATTGATCTTATAAGGTCCAATGTACTTATGTCCCAATTTAGACGATGGAATCTTTAATTTAAGATTTCTGGTTGACAGCCAGACCAAATCTCCTACCTTGAAAGCTGGTGCAGGTTTACGAAATTTATCTGCTGCTTTCTTGTACCTTTCCTGAGCCAATTCTAGATTTTCCTTTAGAAGACCCATATTCTTTTGTAAAGAAGTGATTCTTTCAGCCACTGCCGGCAAGGGCGTATCTATGGGAAATCGAGGAAGAATGTTAGGATGATAACCTAGATTGGAGTAAAAAGGAGACTGCTTAGTGGAGGCGCTCTGAGAGTTGTTATAAGAGAACTCAGCCAGTGGAAGTAGATCCACCCAATCATCCTGTAGGTGGCAGATAAAACAGCGGAGATACTGCTCCAGGGTCTGATTGGTTCGTCTGTCTGTCCATTAGTCTGGGGATGAAAAGCAGAAGAAAGGTTTACTTTAATGTCCAATGCTGCACAGAAATTTTGCCAAAACCTTGAAGTGAATTGCACCCCTCGATCCGAAATGACCTCATCCGGTACTCCATGTAAGCGAAACACATTCTTAATCATCAAGTCTGATGTCTGTTTTGCAGTGGGTAAGCCGACACAAGGGATAAAATGAGCTGCCTTTGTTAGACGGTCAACCACCACTAGAATGGTGTTCTTCCCTTGAGAGGTTGGTAACTCCACAATGAAGTCCATAGAAATGGATCCCCACGGGCGGACAGGGTGGGAAGAGGTTGCAACAGACCAGTTGGTGAGGAGCGAGGTGTTTTGCAACTTGCACAGACTTCACATGAAGTGACATAGTTTAAGACATCTTTCCTGTAAGTGGGCCCCCAAAAGAAACGAGAAAGAAATTCTTGTGTCTTTAGAATTCCCCTATGCCCGGCTATCTTGGAATCGTGGATGAGTTGCAATACTCTCAATCTGACTGTTTCAGGTATATACAGACGTTGTCCCTGAATCCACACACCATTCTTAAAGACAAGACTTACGTCCCTTGGGGGTTGAGCCAACAAAGAATCCGCATGGTATGCTTCCTTGATGTCCTTAAGTAGGTCTTGATTATGAATCACTCCCAGGAATCTAGAGTCAGGAAGAATAGTCTTAGGAGGAGTAAGTGGACGTGTCTCTGCTGAATGAATCCTAGAGAGTGCATCAGCCTTTCCATTGCGCAATCCTGGTCTATAAGAAATGACAAAATTAAATTGGTTTAGGAAAAGATTCCAGCGAGCCTGGCGAGGAGTCAGGCACTTAGCCGACCTGATAAATTCAAGGTTACGATGGTCTGTCAGGACGACTATTTGCTGTGCAGCTCCCTGAAGAAGGTGTCTCCATTCCTTGAAGGCGGCAATAATGGCCAACAATTCTCTATTGCCCACATCGTAGTTCCTCTCAGCCGAAGACAACTGCTGGGAAAAGAAGGCACAGGGATGCAAGACATTCTTCTCACCTGTTCTCTGAGAGAGTATAGCTCCAACGGCACAGTCTGAAGCATCCACCTCTATTATGAAGGCAAGCTCGGGGTTGGGATGTACTAAGATAGGTGCGGTGGTAAATTTATCCTTTAACAGGAAAATGCTTCCTGAGCTTGCGGGGTCCAGGAGAACCTAGAATGTTTCCGGGTAAGTTGGGTGATAGGTGACACTACCTCAGAAAAATTCTTAATGAAACGTCTATAGAAGTTGGCAAACCCGATGAAACGCTGCACCTCCTTCACATTTCTAGGAATTGGCCAATCCTTGATGGCTTGGGTCTTGCTTCCATCCATACTAATCCCTTGCGTAGATAGTACATACCCCAGAAATTGAATTTCGGTCCTATGGAATTCACATTTTTCAAGTTTGATGTAGAGATGGTTTTGTCTTAGGTGTTCTAAGACCATTCTCACATGTCCATGATGTTCCTCTGTGGAGTTAGAAAAAATTAGAATATCATCCAGATAAATCACCACAAATGTATCTAGGAGATCCCTGAAGATATCATTCACGAAGTGTTGGAAAGTGGCTGGGGCGGTACTCAGACCAAAAGGCATAACTAGATATTCAAAGTGTCCATAGCGTGACCTGAAATCAGTCTTCCATTCATCCCCAGGTCTAATACGGACCAAGTTATAGGCCCCACGGAGATCCAGTTTAGAGAAAATTTTGGCATGCCGCACTCTCTCCAACAATTCAGGGATTAAAGGCAATGGATAACGGTTTCTAATAGTAACCTTATTGAGTTCCCTATAGTCTATGCAGGGTCTCAGAGATCCATCTTTCTTCTTCACAAAGAAGATGGGTGCACCTGCGGGAGATGAAGAGGGGCGTATGAAGCCCATGGCTAAATTTTCGTCTTATAATCCTTCAAAGCTTTTAGCTCGGGCCCCGCTAGGGGGTAGATCTTACCAAAAGGTATCTCGGCTAAAGGCAATAATTCAATTGGACAATCATATGGACGGTGAGGAGGAAGCTGATCAGCGTTCTTCTTGTCACATAAATCCACATAGTCCTGGTATACAGCTGGTAGTTCAGAGACTGACATGGTTCCTTTTAGGAACAGAGCAAGCTGAAACTCCTTGACTCATCTGTTTCTCCGGAAAGTGTAATTCCTTGGTCTCCCAGTTAATCGTAGGATTCTGCGCCTGCAGCCATGGTAGCCCTAGAATAATGGGAAAGTGGGGAGAAGAGATAAGCATAAAAGACATTTTCTCCTGATGATCTTTACCCATAAGGACCCTCAAAGGCTCTGTTTCTTGATCCACTGGTCCAGAAGTCAGTAGAGAGCCATCCACAGTCTCCATCTGTACTGGAGTAGCCTTCTTCACTGAACATATCCCCTGTTTCAGAGCAAAGGAGATATCCATAAAATTTCCACTTGCTCCTGAGTCGATCATAGCAGAGCTAGACACCCAGACTGAGTCAACCCAGAGTTTGATGGAAAGGAAGCAATGAGAATTGTTTCTTTTACAACTCAGCTGGGACACCGCTGAGGAAACTTGAAAAATTGCAGCGTTTATACCGTCATCGTCCCCAGAACTAACAGAGTTTAAGTCAGAGAAATCAAGATCTCTTGCAGCAGATCTCTCTGGAGCCTGAGGCTCGGACATGACAGAGCTGCTCTCGCAACACTCACAGTGAATGACTGCTGCAGTAGTCTTACGAGAACGGCTAGGGCAGTTTATAATGAAGTGCCCTGACTTACCACAGTAGAAACATAGATTTTCCTTTATACGATGTTCTTTGCGTGCATCACTAACCCGTCTTTGTAAAGAGTCCACCTGCATGGGTTCAGGTTCTGGTTCCCTTGTGATCCTACTCAAAGGTTCCTTAGCTGAGGAGGGAGGTAGTAAAAGGTTAGTGCGATTATTTTCGAACCATCTCTCTTGTCTGCTTCAGTCAGACGAGCATCAATACGGATACAATAGTTAATAAAGTCACCTAACGCAGTGGGAGGGTCGGCACGAGCAAGTTCATCCTTAATCAGTGGAGACAACCCTTTCCGAAAAATAGATTTTTTTAGCGGAAGTGTCCCAAGTGGTATCAAGAGCCCATCTCCTGAAATCCAGGGCATATTCGGCTACTGAACTCTTACCTTGGTGCAAAGTTAACATGGCTGCTTCAGCTGTTGCACCTCGATTGGGGTCATCAAACACCTGCCCCATGGCTGAAATAAAAGCATCAAGGTGATTCAAACAATCATCCTCAGTCTCAATCAGAGGGTTTGCCCACATCAAAGCCTTATTGGTAAGCAACATGATTATAGTAAGCACTTTGGATCGTTCAGTGGGAAATTGTGAAGCATGTGCAGAGAAAAATAAATTGCATTGATTAATAAATCCCCTGAATTTCTCACGTTCACCGCCAAAACAAAAGGAGGTAATTTGGGGATCCCAGAACTTGGGGTTATGGCAGGAGCCTGGGCTCGTTCCTCTAGAGCCTCAATCCTGGCTCGCAATTCCTGGGTAGTCTGTCCAAACACTTGAAATTATGATTAGTGAGGTCCTGTAGGCTTGCAAAACGGGTTTTTAAAGTCTGTACATCTGAAAGGATTGTATCAGTCACTCCGCAAAGTTCCTTTATGCGGGCCTCCATCTTCCAGATCTTTTAAGGCAGAAGTGCTGGAAGGAGAAGGGGGAAAGGAAAAAAAAAAAAAACAATAGTGTTTACCTGTGGTAACACTCCAGAGTAAAATTTTAAGGGAAAGCGCTCACCTGGAATGGTTGTGAGAAGTCACAACCACTGTCATCACATAAGGTATTAAACGGACATCTGATATCCACAGTCACAGCAGACACGGCTTTCCCAGACCCAGCAGACACTAAACATTGTCTCCTGAATCTTGTCATGTATAGTGTACAGTTCCTATAGCGTCTTGTGCTTGGGTGCGAGGAAAACACAGGAGACATAGGTTGAAATGAAATGACTTGTATTACTTCATACAAGCATGCTGAAAAGTTCACACAGTTTGCAGGAACAGCGACAGGAGACACAGCAGGCCAGAGTAACTTCAAGCACTACAATAAATCTCCAAAGCAGGTTCAGGATCTCTTCTCTGTACTGTAATTCCTCTGCAAACATGGATTCACCAAACAGCAGGTTTCCAGAGTCCAAAAGTGTTCCAAGGTTCCTCAGTAGGGAATAGCTGGAGTACAAGTCCAAGGCTTCCAGGAGTCAGGTCACAGACTGACTGAGGCTTGATTCAGGAGCACTGATTGTTCAGCTGAGGCTGCTTAAGAAGCAAGAGGGAAGAATCAGGGCGGGAACATGAAAACTGGAAACTCCATATTAACTGAGGGCAAGAGCTGCAGAAAGACAGAAAGCAAAATGGCCGACGGAAAACTGAGTTTCAAGGAACATGTCAACAGAGACAAAGAACCTTACAAAGGGATATCGTTGCTTTTTAGTTTTGTTTTATTAAAGGATACAGGGGATTCAATGGAAGAGGTGTTAGGTGAGTATAACTGTGTTTAATATTTTTAAATAAAAAAGGAAAAGTGTGTTTTGTTTTTATTTCTATTAAAGGACTTTATTCTGGCTGTGTGTCTATTTGTAATATAACTATAGGATTAGTAATGGATAGGTGTCTTATGGACGCTTTGCTAACCCGGGGGGGCTTGATGTCACCAGACAATACAAAGGTGACATCAACCCCACAAATATTATCCCCACTTGCCACCACTACAGGGCAAGTGGAAAGAGAAGGGCAAAGCGCCAGAATTGGCTCATCTAACAGATGTGCCTTTCCTGGACGGCAGCAGGATGCTATTCACAGACTGGGGGGCCAATATCCAGCTTAAGAATACCAGCCTCCAGCTGTCTGCTTTAGCAAGGCTAGTTGTCAAAAATGAGTGGGACCCCATGCTGTTTTTTAAACTATTTATTTAAATAATTTAAAAAAACTGTATGGAGACCCTTCTATTCTAGATAACCAACTTTGCTAAAGCTGACAGCTGAGGGTTGCAGCCCCCAGCTATCAGGTTTGCCTGTCTGGTTATCAAAAAACAGGTGAACCCATGCCATTTTTTTTTAAGTTATTTATTTAGAGCACACGTGCCGGCTGATAAATACTCCCATCAGCCGCCACCTGCTCTCACTGTTATTAGAGGCAGCAGGCTTCGGCTGATGGGAGCAGGAGTCCCATCAGCTGACACCAGTGACCAGAGGTAAACTTTTTACCTCCAATCACAGCTGCGGGCTCACGCTGTTGTTAATGACTTTACCGCCAATCAGAAGCAGTGTCTGCCACGTCATGCTCATGACAGAGTGACAAACACTGGATGTTCAGGCCCCCCATTCAAGTGAATAGGGTCCAGGTATTGAGCTGGGATACTGTTCTAGTACTTGAACCTGAACTTTTTTAAACTGTTCGGCCAAACCCTTCTGACCCAAACATCTAGTAGTCTGAACATCTCTTGTCAAGACACAACGGTAGAGTACATTTTTTTTAGGCCCACTACTCGTACAGACACGGCTGAAGAGCACAGAGAGGCTTTTGGGCGCTGTATCCCCACAGAAGCTGATAACAAATTTAACAAACAGAGCATGTTTTAAATTTCCCCCAGAGAAGCTGATTAAAAATTTCACAACACGAAAAGGAGGCACAATATCCCCACAAGCAGGGTTGCAGAGTACAAACAGCGGCTTATAGGCACAGTACTCACACAGATATAGGATAAAGAATACACACAGCAGCTTTTGGCACAGTAGTATGACAGACATGGTTGCAAAACAGAAGAAAAATATGTTTAGATGCACATCACTCCCACCAACATTGTTGAAGATTATAAAAACTTTTGGTTATGCACGGTACTATCACAGGCACGGATACAGAGTACACATAGAGAGTGTTTTTAGCAAACTGAGCACACGCAAAACCTAATAGTGTCCCTCTTTACAGCTGTAGCCTGTCCCTACGCTAAGCAGAGCATGAACAAAAATGATCTTGAACCACGAGGAACAGGTCTACGTGGAGGAGATGGACATGGTGGTTTAGTCAGAAGACTCAGGGCATCACGATGGCTCAGTGGTTAGCACTGCAGCTTTGCAGCACCGGAGTCCAGGATTTAAATGTACCAGTATGGCAACTCCCCTTTTCTGGTAATTCATTAACACTCATATGCACTCTGTGTGATGCTGTATTCTAAAGAAGAATTTCTTTTAATGAAATATACATACCCAATATGGAATAATTGGAATGTTTTTTTTTTTTTTTATGTTGATTCTGCCAATCAGTGATTGGATTACCTGACATCAGGCCAATGTCCTCTAGTGATTATCTCCTACTGATAAAATCTCCTGCTGATCCTGCATCCACAGTGCCTCTATCTCCCTCATTATAGGCAATCTTCCTCCAGGGGTTCCGTCTGAATCACGTATTTCAGAGATTTACACAAACCATGGTGTAAGTGCTCAGTGCAGAGCACAGGATAAATGTGCACCAAGCCTACTGTGATCTTTGGAGGTAAAATGAAAAAATCAACAGCAGGATTTATTTATTTTTTATGCCGTTCCTCGTGCAGTGTAAGTGATTAGGCAACTTTATTCTTCAGGTCGGTGCAATTGCAGCAATACCAGATTTATATGGGGTTTTTATGTTTGGCTGCTGTCACACACTAAAAACCAAAAGAAAACCTCACATATAGCCATATGTAGAAATACAAAAATACTTTATTTTGACAGAAAATACAACAATTTAAAAGATCCAAGGGTCCAAAATGGGGATGCACCAAATGCGGTAAATGCGTGGCTTGCAAAAACATTTGTGAAACAACGGAGTTTGTCAATTCCAGAAAGAGTAGGGTGTATAAGATTACACATACCATTACATGTACCACTAGGGCAGTTGTATATCATGCAACTTGCCCTTGTGGTCTCATTTATATTGGTATGACTTCACGTGAATTCCGACGCAGAGTTCGTGAACACTTTCTAGATATCGAAAATGCCATCACTGAGGTAGATCTTCAAAAACTAAAACCCATCCCACGACACTTTAAAATGGCGCCTAATTGTGATCCCAAAGGATTAAGCGTCAAAGGTATTGATAGGGTCTTCATCGGCCTCAGAGGTGGCAACTGGAAGGGATTGCTGGCGCAAAAAGAGGCCAAGTGGATCTATAGATTAGATACACTAACACCCCTTGGTCTGAACGACCACAATAGCTTTGTTTCTTTTTTGCCAACTTAGACATTGATTATTCATGTGGCTTCATGTTATTTATCTTTTTCATTTTTTCTTTGTTGTCTTCTGCTGTTTTTATCTGGCTTTGGTTTTATGTTTTTAAATGTTGTTTTTATTATTGATAGGGTTACCTGTTGTGAACACGCTGGAGGCGACATTGGAGCTGGGGCTCCCTCCGGTAGTTGCGAAGGGTAATGAACCAATTGCTGAATGGCTTTCAGCTGGTTCACAACAGGGTCTGAATGGTTTGATATAAGTGACCTGAACTCCCATCAGCCTTGCCGGTAATCAATTGTTCTTCCAGGTCTTGCTTGGAGCTCAGCTTGCATTCCTGCTTTCATTCAGATAAGGGATTTGCTGTTTTTTTTCCTCTGGTTGGATTTTCCTTGCTGGTTTGCTGCCTTGCAGTGGACTTCAGCCTGGTCCCCTTTTGGGGCCTGGCGCTGCAATTGTGCTCAGTTTGTGTTTGCACTTTTGCTCTGTTCCCGTGTCACTTTTTATTTGCTGAATTGCGTGTGTTACACCAGAGATCTGATTTAGGTGGTAGAGATCGTGTGTTCTCAGGTTTTTTGTTAATCAGAAGTGTTGGTATTTTTGTCAGGGTTTTTTTGGGTTGCAGTCAGAATTCTTTCCTATACTTTTCTATCTAGACAGAATTGGGCCCCAGCATTTGCTCATTCTAATTTCTGTCTGTGTTCATATTTTCTTCTTGTCTAACCACCATTACATGTTTCGGGGCTTCCTATTTCTTTGGGGGTTCTGCTACGGGGCAGTTAGCTTTCATCTTTCTGCCTTTAGGTGTAGCTACCTCTCCGGCTGTGGCGAGGCGTCTAGGATCACCGTAGGCACGCTCCACGGCTACTTCTAGTGTTGCGGTAAGTTTAGGGTCCTGCAACCCAATAGTTTCCAGCCTCTCTGGTGTATTGCTACTTTGGCTATTTTTGCTATTTATCCTCAGCTACCGAAACATAACAGTTACCATACTTACCTTTATGACCTCACCGTATTTGTTGCTTTTTTGTGACCTCCCATTGAGGATTATATTGCCAAGAAGCTTTCTTTGATGGACATCCTTCTTTCAGCATTGGGGTGTACATTTATTGCTTGGAGATATTGGACACCTATGGATATTCACTTTATACATTTATATGATGATTGTTTTTTGTTATTAAATTTATAGTTTGTCTTGGTGTATGTGTTTATATGTATGCCTGCTCCTGGAATGCTGTGATCGCGTTCAATTGCAGCATTTAAGGGGTTAAAGTGCCGAGAGCAGTGCATGACCGCTCCTAGCACTTAGTGCCGGGCGTCAACTCTTAGAATCAGCTGACAGCTGGCGGCAATCGCACACGAACATCCTGTGTGGGCGTATGATCGCCTGGACATAATAATCCATCCCGGGTCAATAAGGCCCAGAGCACATGGACGTATTATTACGCCCAATGTCAGAAAGGGGTTAAAAAAAGGGACCAAGCAAAATTTTGTTTTGTCAATATGGGCTACATAGGAGGCATGAATGCTGCTTCTATGGAAGCAATGACCTTGAACATATCTAAGATCATTCAGAGCAGTTTGTATCTGTTTTACAACAGTCTGCAGCATTAAGGACATTTACTATGACACACATAAGAAATGAGAGAATATATGAGACACCTGTGTAATTTATGACAAAACCAGTCCATGCAGTATTAAAACTGTCTCCATGTTTGTCCAATGCTGCATACTGAAAAAAATAGAGATGTATTTATTTACTCAAGTGTATAGTATATAGGCCGCACAACACAAGCTGGGGGATGTCACCAATATAGGGATGATGTTACCAATGTTGCAGAGTGTTTCCCGATATGGTGCCATCCATCACAACTGCAACTTTCACGGACGTGAATGAGAGTCTAGAAAACATTTATTTACCTATTAGGGTTATGTTCACATCATGTTTTAGACACACATCAGTGGCTCAGTTGTGGCTGAAGCCCTAAAAAATGGGATTATGGAGTTGACGGTTCTATTGACTTTATTAATGCAGAAGGGGTCACTTTAGGCTTGTCGGACATAGTTTTTGACAACATTTGCCTATTTGAAGATGGTGGAAAAATGTGGTCGATTGCGTTTTGGTGACTGCCTTATATAAGTAAATAAAAGCTGCTGAAAAGGGTGTCTGATAGCACAGTGACTCCTTCTTCTCCAGTAAGTCAATGGTTCCATTGGCAGACAAGCCCAATCCTGTTTTTCCGGTCTGTTTTTCAGGTCTTCGGGTGTTATCCTCGACATAGCCACTGATGTGTGGCTAAAACTTGTTATGAATATAGCCTTACAGATCCATGATTTACATAGATATTTACTAATTACTTTTTGACCTGATGTAATAATTCACATATCATGGAATCTATATGCTTATTTATGATACATATGTATGATTTATTTTTAGTTATTTTTCACATCCAGATCATCTATATATTTTTATGCCATTATGCCACTTAAGACATAGAGAGCTGTGGCTGTAACCTTGCCCCAGCACTGACTGACAGACTATTCTGTACTGATGCACTGCTGTATTTGCTGTCAGTCAGTGTCGGAGCATGGTTATAGCCTCTGATCTCTATTTACTGAGCGGAGCCATGCCAGTCACACCTCAATGACTGAAAATTGGAGGCTCCCAGGAGGAATAAAATTAATTTCCTGTCAGTAGCCAGGCCTTCATTATGGTGACCAGTGCAGCTTTAGAACGCTATTAATCTCCTAGGCATGTAGAGGCATGTTCTTCCATGTGTCCTTCAACCCAAATCTTACTCCAGTAAGATTTATGGAGTAAGGAACGCTACCACTTATTATAAATTTGACAAGCGAGGGTCGCCGTGCCCCATTAAGCCCCCATCCTTGCCCCTATTCCACCCACTTTTTCGGAGCCAGTGAAAATGGTGTGAAAATGCCAAAAGTCAGAAAATGATTGCGTATTCATGTGTTGCTCAATAAACTGGGACTTTTCAAAGCTTTTTACTTTACATATTTCTGACATAAAAGCCTTAATAATCAGGGCCACAGTGTGCACTGCCTTAAGGTTTATTTACAGTTAGATCCAGAAATATTTGGACGGTGACAGAATCTTCGTGATTTCGGCTTTGCGGGCCACTATTTTGGATTTTAAATGAAACAACTGAGATGCAATTGAAGTTAGACTTTCAGGTTTAGTAAAAGGAGTTGAAGAAAAATATTTGTGAAATGTTTAGAAATTGCTACAATTTTTCAACAAAGCCTCCTCATTTCAGGGGCCTAAAAGTAATTGGCTAAATTAAATTTATCGTAAATAAAATGTTCATTTTTAATATTTTGTCGAGAGTCCTTTGCAGGCACTGAGGTCTGGAAACCATGGATGTCACCGAATGCTGGGTTTCTTCCTTTGTGATGCTTTGCCACATCTTTGCTGCAACTGACTTTAGTTGTTACTTGTTTGCGCGCCTTCCTGCTTTAAGTTTTGTCTTAAACATGTGAAACGCATGCTCGATAGAGTTAAGATCTGGTGACTGACTCGACCATTGCAGAATATTCCACTTCTTTGCTTTAAAAAACTCCTTGGTTGCTTTTGCAATATGTTTTGTGTCATGGTCCGTCTGTATTGTGAAGCGCCATCCAAACAACCTTGCTGCATTTGGTTGAATCTGAGCTGAAAGTATCGCCCTGAATTCATCCAGCTGGTTCTGCCCTCAGTCATATCATCAAGTGACCCAGCACCATTATAATGATAGATAACACGGCACTCAACAATGGATTTGTGGTGCACAAGTAGGGTGTCCAGCCCAACTATAATAGTAATACATAACTTGGCACTCAATGAGAAACAGTAGAGAGTAGAGATAATTTGCTGTGGTTTCTTTTATTGTCATCCAAACAAAATAGATACGTAGTGGTTAAACGTTTTCGGCCTGAACACAATCGGCCTTCATCAGAACAGTATTTGACAACAGCTGAAAAATAACAGACATGAACATGTCAAAAGGGTAGGCGGATGCAATAATAATAAATAACAGTGAATACCTCAACAGAACGCTAAGGAAAAATAGAAAAAAACAAAATATAAACTAACTTCCAGGGAGAAGTGTGCAACCTAAAAAGCGAAAAGCGAAAAGCTATCCACAAGTGACATGCTGAAAACATACAAATATATGTAATTATTTGTTAAGGAGTATAAGCAAATAAAATGAAATGGTCAGAATCAGAAATTGGAACTGGCAACCAGAAAGGATATAGTGGTCCTAATATGAACAAAGTGGAGTGATGTGCCCAAAGAGATCACTAGAGAATATTCCTGTAAAGAGAAGAGCAAGTAAAGCAAGTGACACAGTGCGATGCTATTAGCTACTTCCCAGTGAGGATATAGAAGATGATGAAATAGTTAAAAGTTTTAGGTACTACCTTGTTATGAGCTCAATAATAGTACAGGGGAAAGCATCTATTTCGTATGAAACCACAATGAAAATGCGGACTGTAGGTAAGAGAGTTAATAGTGAGTGAAATACAAATGAACTCCTCTAGGTTAAGTGGTGGAACAACAGACAGGGCTATACCTTATTGGACGCTGACCGGAAATGTGGAGAGAGCGCTAAGGCTATATATAGCGATGGGTAAGCGCTGTAAAAAATGAAGGAGACTGTAAATACATCTCAAAAAAGGAGTGGGGATGCGTGCCTCATCTCCTGTGTTTACCTTGTGCCGGGTGCTGGCGTGCCTGGGACCGCCAAGGAAGCAGGACGCTCATTGAGCATTACTTCCGGGTATAAGTAGTCAGCTGCCCTGATCAGCTGATGCCGCATCACCGAAGGCGCATGCGCAGTGTCCCACAAGACCCACTGCTAGTAGCAACGTTGAGCTGCTGTTGTGTCATGTACTGCGCCTGCGCAATGTTATAGGAGGCTGTATAATTGCTGAATCGTATAATTAAACCTATAATATAAAACAATAAGGGCGCCTGAAGTGGAAATAATTTAATGAGGCTACCGATGTATTGGCGTTATGAGTATGTGTTGGATGGGCTACTAGGTTCAAGAAAAGGAGAAAAGAAAAAAAGGGGGAGGGGGAGGGAAGAGAAATGGTGCATCTATACACTACCATAGTGGCTGATGTGTAAATGGTGGAAGAAGGTCACCGGTTCTAGGAAAATAGAGAATTAAAGGTTAGAATATAGTAGAATTCACAAAATGTTACATTGAATTGTAAATTTATATGAACACCTGGGCAATAATCACCAAATAAAATATGGAGTTATACGGACATCACATTATAAAAAAGCTGACACATCAAAGTCTCTATTAAGGCCTTTGGGTTCCAGTGTCTGAAAAATAAAAATCCAAAAAGCCTCTCTTTTTTTGAGGATCTTGGATCTATTAAGTCCACGTCTATTGATGTCAATTTGCTCCAACACTTGGAACCTAAGTTGTGAAATACTATGATTGTATTCACAAAAGTGATGTGGCAGGGGGAGGTGTGTTTTTTTGCAGCGAATATTGGATTTATGTTGGGATATTCTATCTTTCACCGCCTGAGTGGTTTCCCCTATGTAGGCCAATCCACAGGGGCATTTAATGAGATATATGACGTGAGTGGATTCACAGGTGTAGTATCCCTGAATAGGGAAACCACTTCCAGTTTGGGGATGAAAAGCTACAGCACCTTTCTGCACGTTATTACACTGCATGCAATTTAAACATGGGAAAGTACCCTTACGCTGGGTACATAAAAAGGTCTGTTTAGATGTAAATTGCCGTGAGCCTAAATCAGCTTTTACCAGTTTGTCCCTAAGGTTCCGTGGACGCCGAAAACAGCTAAGAAATGGTTCTGGAATTCAGGGATAGAGGGATAACTCTTAGTAAGGATATTCCAGTGTTTTCTAAGTGAGGATTGTACCAAATTAGAAAATGGATGGTATGTAGTAACAAACGGGACTCGTTTATGGTCAGAACGTACTGTTCTGTTTGTGCTGTCATTTTTGGCGTCTGATAATATGGCTTGTGGGTAACCTCTATGGATAAATTTGGTTTCCATTTCTTGTAACCTAAGAGCCCTCACCCCATCATTGGAGACGATTCTGTTCACCCTACCAAACTGAGATTTCGGAATTGAATTTTTCATTGCCGGTGGGTGACAACTTTGGAAGTGAAGGAGGCTATTTCTGTCCGTGGGTTTGGTATAAAGATCACTGGTCAAAATGCCCCCAATGTCCTTGTGGATTAATGTGTCCAGAAAGTTTATAGTGACATTATGATTTTGTATTGAAAATTTCAATTCTGGCCTATGTTATTGATATGTTCATTGAATAGAATGAGTGATTCAATGGGCCTATCCCAGATGCAAAAGATGTCATCTATAAATCTACGCCAAACAATCGAGTGTTGCTGGAAGAGGGGATGATTGTATACAAAATCATCCTCAAAAATGGTGGTGATGCTTGAGGTTCCAGGCCTGCTGTCGGCTGAACCAGAAGAACTCTGGGAGTTGTGTCGCCTGGTAAATCTGTTGAGATCCCTCCATTGGTATACACGGTTCTGGAGGTAGTCCTCGGTGTCCCGTACAAATTTTGCCATCGAGACACAACTTCAGGGCACCATGTCACAAGAGGCACTTCAGGAATTAAAGAACAAGAACCAGGATTCCCTAAACACATACAGGTTGGATGTGGAAAAAAGAAAAAGAGCAAAATTTGTACGGGACACTGAGGACTACCTCCAGAACCGTGTATACCAATGGAGGGATCTCAACAGATTTACCAGGCGACACAACTCCCAGAGTTCTTCTGGTTCAGCCGACAGCAGGCCTGGAACCTCAAGCATCACCACCACAGGCTTTTCTTCCTCTTTTTTAGGACAAAACCGAGGCCGCACAAGAGGCAGACGAGGCAGGTGGGGCCAATGTTACCGGGGACAACAGAAGTCAGATGTCAATGAGATCACAGGTAACACAACAACCCCCCCCAGTTATCAACATCTCATCAAAAACACCTCGATGCCCAACAGTTATCAACATTACAGAAGGGCCTCTCTTTTTGTCCGTCGTACAAATTAAACGTATTTGAACTCAACATGGATTTGCATAGATTTTATCGTAATATACGTTTACGTGCTCATTTCTCTAAACATCCCACCGTACCATCCACATCCACTGTCAATACTACTCTACTTGACTTAAAGGGTTTAGGCCTCAAATTACCTAGTAACTTTATGCCCCCAAAGGACAACCCACCAGTAGAAACATTCATCTCACTGGTAGAGAGGGACATCAATAATATCACTCATGATATTAGCTTGGGGAAATTCCATTACCGTACCAATCTTTCTAAATCTGAGAAGTCCTCACTTGAGTCATTATCCTCGGATAAGACATTAATTATAAAACCCGCAGACAAAGGGGGCGCCATAGTTGTTATGAATAGATCAGACTACATGGAAGAGGCACTCAATCAACTTAGTGACAGGGAGGTGTATAGAATTTTACCTCATAATCCCCTACACAACATAGCTTCTAAAATCGGCATGATAGTTGACCAACATTTCCAATATGGCACCATTGATAAAAAACTCAAAGAATTCCCTATCAAAAAAGACCCTATCACGCCTGTCTTTTATATCTTACCAAAGATCCATAAAAGATTAGATAAACCACCTGGGCGTCCAATTGTCTCACTCACGGATTCTATCCTTGTACCATTGGCCATAGTCCTGGAGAAAATTCTGACACCAATAGTCAAACTAACCAAATCTTTTTTACTCGATACCAATGATTTTTTGCAGCTCATCAGATCACTTGGCCCACTTCCTACTCTGCGATACTTGTCACTTGGGATGTCAGTAGCCTCTACACGTCCATTACGCACATCAAAGGAATGAGTGCTACTGACAGACTCCTCCAACAACATGGTACCGATATCAAGATTAGACATCTTTGTGCCGACTTGTTGGAAATAGTTCTTAAAGAAAACTATTTCATGTTTGAAGACACCTTTTAGATACAGCAACAAGGGACCGCAATGGGATCGAATGTGGCGCCCCTTACGCTATCGCATATATGGCCATTTTTGAGGATGATTTTGTATACAATCATCCCCTCTTCCAGCAACACTCGATTGTTTGGCGTAGATTTATAGATGACATCTTTTGCATCTGGGATGGGCCCATTGAATCACTCATGCTATTCAATGAACATATCAATAACATATGGCCAGAATTGAAATTTTCAATACAACATCATAATGTCACTATAAACTTTCTGGACACATTAATCCACAAGGACATTGGGGGCATTTTGACCAGTGATCTTTATACCAAACCCACGGACAGAAATAGCCTCCTTCACTTCCAAAGTTGTCACCCACCGGCAATGAAAAATTCAATTCCGAAATCTCAATTTGGTAGGGTGAACAGAATCGTCTCCAATGATGGGGTGAGGGCTCTTAGGTTACAAGAAATGGAAACCAAATTTATCCATAGAGGTTACCCACAAGCTAAATTATCAGACGCCAAAAATGACAGCACAAACAGAACAGTACGTTCTGACCATAAACGAGTCCTGTTTGTTACTACATACCATCCATTTTCTAATTTGGTACAATCCTCACTTAGAAAACACTGGAATATCCTTACTAAGAGTTATCCCTCTATCCCTGAATTCCAGAACCCATTTCTCAGCTGTTTTCGGCGTCCACGGAACCTTAGGGACAAACTGGTAAAAGCTGATGTAGGCTCATGGAAATTTACATCTAAACAGACCTTTTTATGTACCCAGCGTAAGGGTACTTTCCCATGTTTAAATTGCATGCAGTGTAATAACGTGCAGAAAGGTGCTGTAGCTTTTCATCCCCAAACTGGAAGTGGTTTCCCTATTCAGGGATACTACACCTGTGAATCCACTCACGTCATATATCTCATTAAATGCCCCTGTGGATTTGCCTACATAGGGGAAACCACTCAGGCGGTGAAAGATAGAATATCCCAACATAAATCCAATATTCGCTGCAAAAAAACACACTCCCCCTGCCACATCACTTTTGTGAATACAATCATAGTATTTCACAACTTAGGTTCCAAGTGTTGGAGCAAATTGACATCAATAGACGTGGACTTAATAGATCCAAGATCCTCAAAAAAAGAGAGGCTTTTTGGATTTTTACTTTTCAGACACTGGAATCCAAAGGCCTTAATAGAGACTTTGATGTGTCAGCTTTTTTATAATGTGATGTCCGTATAACTCCATATTTTATTTCATGATTATTGCCCAGGTGTTCATATAAATTTACAATTCAATGTAACATTTTGTGAATTCTACTATATTCTAACCTTTAATTCTCTATTTTCTTAGAACCGGTGACCTTCTTCCACCATTTACACATCAGCCACTATGGTAGTGTATAGATGCACCATTTCTCTTCCCTCCCCCTCCCCCTTTTTTTCTTTTCTCCTTTTCTTGAACCTAGTAGCCCATCCAACACATACTCATAACGCCAATACATCGGTAGCCTCATTAAATTATTTCCACTTCAGGCGCCCTTATTGTTTTATATTATAGGTTTAATTATACGATTCAGCAATTATACAGCCTCCTATAAGCATTGCGCAGGCGCAGTACATGACACAACAGCAGCTCAACGCTGCTACTACGCAGTGGGTCTTGTGGGACACTGCGCATGCGCTTTTGGTGACGCAGCATCAGCTGATCAGGGCAGCTGACTACTTATACCCGAAAGTAACGCTCAATGAGCGTCCTGCTTCCTTGGCGGTCCCAGGCACGCCAGCACCCGGCACAAGGTAAACACAGGAGATGAGGCACGCATCTCACTCCTTTTTTGAGATGTATTTACAGTCTCCTTCATTTTTTTACAGCGCTTACCCGTCGCTATATATAGCCTTAGCGCTCTCTCCACATTTCCGGTCAGCGTCCAATAAGGTATAGCCCTGTCTGTTGTTCCACCACTTAACCTAGAGGAGTTCATTTGTATTTCACTCACTATTAACTCTCTTACTACAGTCCGCATTTTCATTGTGGTTTCATACGAAATAGATGCTTTCCCCTGTACTATTATTGAGCTCATAACAAGGTAGTACCTAAAACTTTTAACTATTTCATCATCTTCTATATCCTCACTGGGAAGTGGCTAATAGCATCGCACTGTGTCACTTGCTTTACTTGCTCTTCTCTTTACAGGAATATTCTCTAGTGATCTCTTTGGGCACATCACTCCACTTTGTTCATATTAGGACCAATATATCCTTTCTGGTTGTCAGTTCCAATTTCTGATTCTGACCATTTCATTTTATTTGCTTATACTCCTTAACAAATAATTACATATATTTGTATGTTTTCAGCATGTCACTTGTGGATAGCTTTTCGCTTTTCGCTTTTTAGGTTGCACACTTCTCCCTGGAAGTTAGTTTATATTTTGTTTTTTTCTATTTTTCCTTAGCGTTCTGTTGAGGTATTCACTGTTATTTATTATTATTGCATCCGCCTACCCTTTTGACATGCTCATGTCTGTTATTTTTCAGCTGTTGTCAAATACTGTTCTGATGAAGGCCGATTGTGTTCAGGCCGAAAACGTTTAACCACTACGTATCTATTTTGTTTGGATGACAATAAAAGAAACCACAGCAAATTATCTCTACTCTCTACTGTTTCTCATTGAGTGCCAAGTTATGTATTACTATACCATCACCATTATAAGCCATGGATGCCCATTCCATCACACTGCCTCCACTATGTTTTAGAGAGACTGTGGTTTACTGAAACACTTCCTTTATGGAGAGTGTTCTTCACTTGGGTGGATGTTGTGAAGGTTTTCAACTTCACCATGGAAGGGATTCTGCCACTATTGTCTTCTGCAAACATTCATACCTCTTTGAGTTGACAAGCTGACCATTGCACTATTTTTATATATATTTTTTTGCAGAATGTACCAAACTGTTGATTTGGCCACTCCTAACATTTCTTCTATTTTTCTGATGTATTTATTCTTTTTCTTCTGCCTAATGAAAGTCTGTTTCACTTCCAATGAAAGCTTCTTTAACCGTATGTTGTGGGTTCACATCAACAGCTTCTAAATGCAGATGCCACAACTGAAATCAGCTGCACCCACTTAAATAATGATTGATTAACAAGAGAAAAGCTCATTCAATCCATGAAAGAGCTGTTGAGATAATTGCCCACTTTTGGTCCCTTAAAAAAAAGAAACAGCTACATATTAAAAAGCTCTAATTCCTAAACCCTTACTGCAATTACAATGTAAATACCCTCAAAACAAAGCTCAGATTCTGCACTTTTAGCCCATATTGATTATAGAACTGTATTTTGAATATGTTTAGGTAAACCACTAAAATGCCAAAATTTTTCACTCACAACTTCAGTATTCTGATCTAGTTTTTGTTAAATGCATAACTAGTGACACAGTGTAATTTATTATGTGATGTCATTCATCTGATGTCGTATTTACCTAATTTTAAGGCCTTGTAAGAGCCTTATGTTGTTATTATTGTAATTATTATTATTTATTTATTTAATCATGTCCTGATTTGTGAAACCATAGAACTTAATATACTTAGTTTTTCTTATAACTGTACATACCTAGAAGTTCATATTAGACTACTGCCAGGAGTCAGGTCATTAATATAATTTTTTTCCTGAGTTACTATGTATTTTTAAAATTACCATATTTGTTTTTCGTGGGCTAATGCTTTTTCACGTAACAAGTTATTTCTTTTCTGACAGCACTCTGTGCTGCTATCATTTGGCTGTGATGACATTGCAACAAGTTACTATTGATGATGCCAGGAGAAGATGTAAGGTCGTTTAAGAGCAATGCCATGCAAAAGTAAACCTCGTTTTCTCAGATTGTCGTCCAAATACACAGAACAACTGCTACAGCTTCCAGCAGTTGAAGGTCAGTATTTCTGCTCAATTCAACTTCACTCTGCGAAAATGTGATCAAGTTATACAACCATATATAATTATGGCCGTGGGCAGTTTTTTCTGTGTGCTTGGTTGTCTATTCTGGTGCTGAGCAGGATAATATTGCAAAGATAAAACTATGAGATAAGTGAAAAGCTAAGCTTCTGCTGTGTTTAATCTGGAAGGAAACTATCACCATACAGTGATAATTGACGGGTAAAACTGACTCAGCCGCTAAACTGAGTTTTATGGGTGTTACATGCTGCATTGCATTAATCTAGGAATTAATAAATCATCCAACACATGAAAGAAGGAATATTAAGCAGCTCTTTCTGACAGCAAATAGTATACAAAATGCAGCATTAAAGGGTGATTTTAAAATCCTCTGAACAAAAAAATAATCATTGTATTATTTCATATTGTATTTTGCTCAAATACTTTGTTACTGTATACTCAGATTTAGGGCTCATTCACATGTCAGTTTTTCACGTACGAGTGTTTGCTGTTTTTTTCACGGGCAGCACTCGTACATATGACAGTCTATGGGGCTGTTCACATATCCATGATATTTTTCAGACCGAGTAGTCAATGCAAAATCATAGAGACATGTCTGATAGTGTCGGATCAAACTCGGCAATACAACTCTACGGGACTGAGGGCAATACAAATTTATGGGCACGTACTGTGGGCAAATTAGTTATTTGGAATCATCTGGGCAGGTTTCTAGCATCACCATTATCCGAGCTGAGACAGGTGAACCTGACTTCTTCAAGTTATTGTGCCTACATCAGATTGGGAAGGTTGTCAGTAGTGTTGAGCCACCCCCGTAGTGTTCGAGTTCGGTTCGGTTCGGCGAACACCCGTATGTTCGACGAACTGTTCATCGAACTGTTCGTCGAACACCGTTAAAACCAATGGCAGGCAAACAAAAACACATAGAAACACATCAAAGGTGTCCAAAAGCTGACAAATTGCTCACAAGACACAACTAACACATGGAAAAGTGACAAATACATATAGTCATGCGAAAAGAAAGTGGTGGAGGAGTAAAAGGAGGGGGAGACACAGATATAGGCATGTCATGCGCTTCTAAAACCAAAAAAGTGCGAAGCCGACACGGCCAGTCCGTTCGTGCCCGTGCGACCGTTTTGTCACCGGGGTTGTGCCAGAGCTGCGGTGGACCCTGACGGCCAGCCCCCCTCTCCCAATACTGGTGCCTGTCCGCTGGTGGGTCGAGCGAGCCCCCTGCGGTGGAGGCAGGTCTAATCTTTTTAATTTAAATTGTCTCTCTAATTTGAATGAGTACACTTTCAATCCTTTTACAAGGATCTATTGGAGGGCAAGTCTCATGCCAGCAGCCGCGGTAATTCCAGCTCCAGTAGCGTCCACTAAGGCTGCTGCATTTAAAAAGCTTTTATAAGGATCGAGCTTGGCGGTCCACCGCAAGGCGTCCTACCGCCAGTCACAGCCCCTGTGCCTTGGGGTGCCTCCCCGATGCCCTTCACTGAGTGTCCCAGGGGCCCGAAGCATTTCCTTTGAAAAAATTAAGTGTCCAAAGTACAGGTGGTGTAGCTTGCTTAACAGCTGGGTTAATCCGCTGACTAGCAGACACTGCTACTAGGCCCAAAATTATTGTCTGGGCTAGATGAAGTTAAAAATTTGTAATTAGATACTCTCGTTGGATGCTGAAAAAGCATTCCATAGAGTCTCCTGGCACGCCATATATTATTCTCTTAAAAAGTTTGGGGGTAGGGGACCCTTTTATAGCCAAAATCATGGCCCTGTATCGCAATCCGTCAGCTAGGCTGAAGATAAATGGAACATTATCATCACCTTTCATAATCACCAATGGGACAAGGCAGGGATGTCCTCTGTCCCCTCTCTTATACATCCTAGTGATGGAGCACCTGCTCTCATCAATTCACGATAACCCCAATATTAGGGGGATTGAGTTGGGAGGCACCGAGTACAAGTGCTCTGCATTTGCTGATGAATGATGTCCTAGTATATATCACTCAACCACATATATCCATCACTGCTGTTATGGCTGAAATAGATCACTTTGGTACATGGTCAAATTTGAAAATCAATGCAGCGAAGTCTGAGGCCCTCTATGTTTCCCTCCCCAAATCCATACAGGATTCTATCCAGTCCAACTTTCCCTTTGCCTGGCCCTCACAGGGTATCAAATACTTAGGAATTCGTATTCACTCCCGTCTTTTTTCTTAATTTTGGGCCCTTTATTGAACAACTCCATAGAGATCTTACTTCTTGGACGGTCAAGGATTTTTCCTGGTTCGGCAGAATATACTAAAAATGAACGTCCTACCTAAACTCTTATACCTCTTCCAAACCATTCCCGTGGTAAATCCCTCAAATTTTTGGAAAAGACTACGCAGTAGCTTTTGCAGATTTATCTGGGCAAGTGGGCATCCACGCATTCGGGAGGACGTTCTGATCAGACACAAACAAAAGGGGGGCCTTAGCCTTCTGGATTGTAGAAGGTATCACATGGCAGCAGTACACGCTAGAATCCTCGACTTCTTCCATCATTTGGAGGGGAAATTGTGGGGCAAAATAGCTCAATCCATTTGTCCTAAAGCTCTTATCACTCTCCCATGGTGTGCCCATTTAATTTTCCCCTCTCTTGGCCTCATGTCATATATTACTTATGCCACTGCTTTGGCTTTGAGATTCCAAAAAAAAAGATTATCCTCAATCGACCCCCAGGGCCCCTTGCTCCCAATTTCAGATAATCCAGATTTCCCACCAGGACTATCTGCAAATAGATTTCTCGGTTCCAATAAATGCCATCCGATATTATTTTCTCATGTCATCTCCAATACTTTGCTGCTCCCCCTCAATGACTTGCTACAGGGAAGAGCCACTTCCCCGAAGGCAAATTATGAATATAGCCAGTTACAACACTTCTATTCAACTGTGAAGAAGCGCATACATCTTCATAGAGATCTCACAAACTTTGAAAAATTGAGCCTATCATTGTCACCCCCTACACACTCCATCTCCCTACTGTATAATCTCCTCATTGCTCTGGTAACTGACAATAGGCCAGGATTCTGCGGTGCATGGGAAAGGGAACTGGGGAAGTCCTTCTCTGACTCACAATGGGATAAATGTTTCTTCCTAACACATAAAACCTCAATAGGGTCCAAAGGTCAGGAAACCTCCTTCAAAATTATCTCTAGATGGTACCGGGTACCAGCAGTCCTTCATAGATGGTATCCAGTGGTCTCAGATAGATGTTGGAGATGTGGGGAGGGGGAAGGGACAATGTCACACATATGGTGGGTATGCCCTGTAATAAATGCATTTTGGGCAAAGGTGGTTCCCATGATTGAGAAAATAACTGGTTTGACTATCCCTAATACGCCAGAAGCCCTCCTTTTATCAATGTTACCAATAAGTAAACGTAGTTAAAAAAGGTCATCAATAGGCTACCTAATACAGGCGGCTAAGAATGTCATTTCACGACACTGGAAAAGCAGAGACACACCCACTGTGGAGGAATGGTTTGTGCAGATCTCCCTCCTTAATAGGATGGAGCATCTGATTGCCATCTCACTGGCTGATGTTGATAGATACTGTGTGATTTGGAAGAATTGGATTGATTTGCAAAACTCTGACGCCTACCATCTAGCCCCCAACTAAAGTTATCCGTGATGTCGGCACAACAATGATCATAATCGCACTTTATTGATTGGTGGTCTGCCGTGGTCCGCTCCCCCAATGTACTGTCATTATGCATAGATTTATAGTTATACTACCCCTTTTACTATGTATATTGTATTTTCTTGTACTTTTTCACCACAAAAATAAAAAATAAATTAAATTTGAAAAAAATTGTAATTAGATCTACAGCCAGTGGTTACTCCGCTGACTAGCAGACACTGAAGCTTTGGAGCAGACCTCTGATTCCCAGGCTATAGTATGAGTAAACAGCTCTTCACACTCAACCATCTGTGTTACCCCAAGCCATAGTGTATGTAGTTTCTTACGGTTAAAAGGGGGGGGGAAAGGCCCAACCCACCTGTAATTGACGATGTCAACGTCACGTAAAACACAGCAAGGGGACTCCAAAAAGAGTCTCCATTTTTTCCAAAAATTTGGGGCACAGACACCACTTAAGTGGCATCAATTGCCCCAGAGTTGCTTAAAACGGTCGGTGAGGTGATTTTAACAAATCCTCAAGCTTTTACTCTCCCCAGGATGACACAGGGGTAGAAAAGTCCTTGCGGATCCATGATTTGTTCATCTTTATGAACGTGAGTCTGTCTACATTGTCGCTGGACAGCCGCGTGCGCTTTTCTGTCAGCACACCACCAGCAGCACTGAACACATTTTCAGAGAGAACGCTGGCTGCAGGGCATGACAGATCTCCAAGGCGCGAGTTGCGAGCTCCGGCCATTTATCCAGATTGGAAGTCCAAAAAGAGCAAGGGTCCAGTGACACAGTCATGGCTTCAATGTTCACTTGGAGATACTCCTGTACCATCGTCTCTAGGCGTTGACTATGTGTCTGACTTCTTGTCTCCTTGCAAAGGATGGGCTAAAAACTGGTGAAAGGATTCCGCAAAATTGCTGTTAACACCAGCAGATACTGTGTTTCTGTTACGGTTTAAGTGCTGAAGACTCGACAGTCCCATGGTTGGCAAGTTAGAACTGTGAGATTCACTACGTGCACCACTAGTGTTTTGTGGAAAAGCACATGTAAGATTATGCAACAGTCTCTGCTGATACTCCTGCATGCGTGAATCCCTTTCTATGGCAGGAATTATTTTGGCAAATTTACTTTTGTACCGGGGATCTAACAGTGTGGCTACCCAGTAGTCAGGATTATTTCGAATTCTGACAATTCGAGGGTCATGTTGCAGGTAGCGCAGCAAGAAGGCACTCATGTGTCTTGCGCATCCAGGAGCACCAAGTCCCTGTTGTGTTGGTGGCGAGGTAAGAATCCTGCTTCCTTCCTCTGCCCTCTTCCCTCAACCTCGCACAACAGAAATGTGATCAAGGTTCCCTCATCTGATGATAAAGAATAATCATGTGCACAGCCATGTGAGAGTATCTGAGTAGGTTCCCACACCATAAACTATAGCAAAAAAACTCAGAACTCAACTTCAGTAATGTGATGGTTTTTAATCATGTCCACAGTGGTAACAGAAACTTTTGGTCCTAAACTTGGACCTTCATCAGTCACAGGGACTACTGAAAGTAGATGGACCCAGCAGAAAGAGAGGGGCTGTACCCGAAATATCAGATTTAAATATTGTCCGTTTAAGGTAAGTGAACTTGTGGCAGCGGTTACCTGAGGGGGTCCCGGTGGATCAGGATGAGCCTGCGGTGGACGCGGTATCCGCCGCTAGTCCGTGCATATGCATCTTACCTTAAACGGACAATATTTAAACCTAATATTTCAGGTACAGCCCCTCTCTTTCTGCTGGGTCCACCTACTTTCAGTAGTCCCTGTGACTGATGAAGGTCCAAGTTTAGGACCGAAACGTTTCTGTTACCACTGTGGACACGATTAAAAACCATCACATTACTGAAGTTGAGTTCTGAGTTATTTTGCTATATCCCTCATCTGATGAGTCTTCCATGCCCATCGCCAGTTCGTAATCCACTTCTTCCTGGGCTCCTGCACCTTCCTCACTAGTTTGGCTGCTACAATGCACCCTAGTTAATCCCTCTCCCCACCCTCCCATGCCTGTCGCCTTGGTGCTGCCGACCGTCTGGACCTTGCAGATGTTAGCCCTTCTTCATACAACTCCTCCTCCTCTACTTCCTCCACCTCCTCTTGTTCCACCACCTGACTCCGAATTAGGTTTAACATGTGCTCCAGCATGTAAATCACCGGAATAGTCATGCTGATAATGGCATCGTCAGCACTAAACATCTTCGTCACCATTTCAAAACTGTGCAGAACGGTGCATAGGTCCCTGATCTGAGACCACTCCTCCAGCCTGATTTGCCCCACCTCTGGATCTCGTTGGCCCAGGCTATAAGTCAGAACGTATTGCACCAGGGCTTGTCGGTGCTGCCACAGTTGCTGCAACATGTGCAGAGTTGAATTCCACCATGTTGGCACATCGCATTTTAGCCGGTGAAGTGGCAGGCCCAACGACTCTGTAGAGATGCAAGTCGCTGAGCTGCGGGATGCGAATGGCGGAAATGAGCACACAGCGACCGTGCCCTCTGCAGAAGGCCATGTAGTCCGGGATAGTGTGCTAAAAATTGCTGGACAACCAGGTTCAACACATGAGCCATACAAGGCACGTGTGTGACATTGCCCCGGCGAAGGGCAGCACCCAGGTTTGCTGCATTGTCGCACACGGCCTTCCTGGCTGCAGGTCCAGTGGAGACAACCATTCATGAAACTGGTTCTCCAGAGCTGACCACAACTCCTCAGCTGTGTGACTCACATTTCCCAGACATTTCAACGTAAAAACCGCCTGATGACGTTGAGCCCTGCTGCCAGCATAGCAAGGAGGTGTGCAGGATTCCTTCTGCGCAGTTAGAAAGCCGGTGGCATGACCTGACAGGCTTTGTGTGCAGGTGGAGGACCGAGAGGAGGTTGACGAGGCAGAAACAGTGGAGGAACTTCGAGATAAAGAGGATTGACGCACAACTCCTGGGGACAGCAAGACTTGGACAGCAGCCCCTTGTCCTGCTGTCACCATAGTTACCCAGTGCCCAGTCAGCGACATGTAACACCCCTGTCCATGCCTACTCATCCAAGTGTCTGTGGTGAAATGCACCCTGTCACACACTGAGTTTCTCAAAGAAGCAGTGATGTTGTGTGCGACATGCTGGTGGAGCGCAGGCACACCTTTCTTTGAGAAGTAGAGCTGACTGGGCATCTGGTACTGTGGCACTGCGACGGACATAAGGTCTCAAAAATCTTCTGTGTCCACCAGGCGGAAAGGCAGCATTTCTGTAGCCAAGAGCTTGCAGATGGTGAAATTCAAGCACTTAGCTTTCTCATGGCTAGGAGGAAATGGTCTTTTACTTGTCCACATCTGAGGGACCAAGGGCTGGCTGTTGTGCTTAGACGGGGTTGAGTAGGGTGTCCCCGGACAACTGACGGTCTGTGAGGAAGATGCATGAGCAAAAGTTAGGTTGCCTTGATCCAAAGGTGGTGCTCTCGATGTCGGAGAGCGCTCAACACCAGCTGGTGTTTCCACTTCCAAATGAAATGATGACCTGCCAATCAGACTGGCTGTTGCGGGTAAAGTGGTGCCAGGTCTGAGTCTCAAAAGAGGTCTGACTGCTGTCCCCCAGTCACAGAGGATGAAGAGGCCACAGTGACGGATGCACAAGATGGTGCAGATGGTGGTTGGGCCGGCCTGCTAGGCTGCATTGTAGCACAGTGAGCTTGCCACTGTAACTTATGCTTCATATCCATGTGACGATTCATGCATGAAGTACTCAAACTATGGATTTTTTGGCCTCTACTTAGCTTTTGGTCACAAATGTTACAGATAACACGAGTTGGGTTATTCTTATCTATCTGAAAAAATGCCCAAGCTATGCAAGGCTTAGAACCCATGCGACCTGAAGAGCCACCACGACTTGTGGTTGAGGATGCAGTTGGTGACGTGCTTCCAGTACTACATCTCTGTCCAGGAAGGCGCAACCTGACCTCGTCGTCACTAGAATCCTCTTCCACCTCCTCTGCTGACCTTATTGACTGTCTGACTGTGGGTTGACAGTAAGTGGGATCTGCAACCTCGTCATCATCACCCTGTGTGTTCTCACACCCGTCATCCTCAGAGCCAACCTCTTCCTGCCCTGACAAAGAACTCAAGTTGTCGCTGAAATCAGGTATTTGAGTCTCATCATCGTCTTCCTCATTGTCTCCACCAACAAGAGTTACAGTTTGGGAACAAGGGTCTACATTATGCTCAGAAACTTCTTCATCTGGTCCTGGATCTGACTCAAAGATTCTGGGCATCACTGCGAATCATTTCCTTGTCTGGATTCACAGTAGCTCTGGAGACGACCTCTGATTTCCACGCTATAGTATGAGTAAACTGCTCTGCAGACTCAACCATCTGTTCTACCCCATACTCAGACGGGCAGCAGGAGACTTGGGAGCTGTGAGGAAGCAAGTGAGATTGGGGTGAGACCGCTGAGGACTGGAGTATTTGTGATGTTGAAGTTGAGGTGGAGGAGAGCAGACTTAAAGGAGCACTTGATATCTGTTGAAGCATCTGCTGTTTTTGTGCCTCATCTGGAATTTGTAGTGATGGGCGTGGCCATAAGAAAGAGATCGTATCACATTGTCCACTAAAAGAAGTAGACATCTTAGTTTGGCTGGAAGATGTCCTTTCTTCTGCAGATGTTACTGTTGCTTTAACAGCTACTCCACAGACACAACCTTTTTTTCCCTTCCCAACACGCCTATTCCCCTTTCCACCAGCAGCAGGCCTTTTGCCACTCATTTTGGTAGTTAACTAATTGACAACTCTGGAGTTGTTTGCACAAAAAACGATGGATGGAAACCGAGCAGAGCTGAGTGGCCAATTTGTGGTACTAGCCCAAAAGGATTGGCTGGGTTAGAAGCAGTAAAACAATTTTATTAGATACACAGGTGGTGGAGCTTAGTATAGATGGCCTAATAGAATGAGTACCACACACTGCTACTATGCCCACAATTATTCTACAGGCAAGATGCAGATAAAAATTCATAGTTATTTGAACGCTGGTGGAGCTTTGTATAGATGGCCTAATAGAATGAGTACCACACACTGCTACTATGCCCACAATTATTTTACAGGCAAGATGCTGATAAAAATTCGTAGTTAGTTGAACACTGGTGGAGCTTTGTATAGATGGCCTAATAGAATGAGTACCACACACTGTTACTATGCCCACAATTATTCTATAGGCAAGATGCAGCTAAAAAATCGTAGTTATTTGAACGCTGGTGGAGCTTTTATAGATGGCCTAATAGAATGAGTACCATACACTGCTACTATGCCCACAATTATTCTACAGGCAAGATGCAGATAAAAATTCGTAGTTATTTGAACGCTGATGGAGCTTTGTATAGATGGCCTAATAGAATGAGTACCACACACTGCTACTATGCCCACAATTATTCTACAGGCAAGATGCAGATAAAAATTCATAGTTATTTGAACGCTGGTGGAGCTTTATATAGATGGCCTAATAGAATGAGTACCATACACTGCTACTATGCCCACAATTATTCTACAGGCAAGATGCAGATAAAAATTCATAGTTATTTGAACGCTGGTGGAGCTTTATATAGATGGCCTAATAGAATGAGTACCACACATTGCTACTATGCCCAAAATTATTCTACAGGCAAGATGCAGCTAAAAATTCGTAGTTATTTGAACGCTGGTGGAGCTTTGTATAGATGGCATAATATAATGAGTACCACACATTGCTACTATGCCCACAATTATTCTACAGGCAAGATGCAGCTAAAAATTCATAGTTATTTGAACGCTGATGGAGCTTTGTATAGATGGCCTAATAGAATGAGTACCACACATTGCTACTATGCCCACAATTATTCTACAGGCAAGATGCAGATAAAAATTCATAGTTATTTGAACGCTGGTGGAGCTTTATATAGATGGCCTAATAGAATGAGTACCACACATTGCTACTATGCCCACAATTATTCTACAGGCAAGATGCAGCTAAAAATTCGTAGTTATTTGAACGCTGGTGGAGCTTTGTATAGATGGCCTAATAGAATCAGTACGACACATTGCTACTATGCCCACAATTATTCTACAGGCAAGTTGCAGCTAAAAATTCATAGTTATTT
Organism: Oophaga sylvatica; assembly: GCA_033576555.1. Classification (NCBI taxonomy): domain Eukaryota; kingdom Metazoa; phylum Chordata; class Amphibia; order Anura; family Dendrobatidae; genus Oophaga; species Oophaga sylvatica. Next base: position 465,550,055 of record JARQOD010000003.1, read on the forward strand.
GAACGCTGGTGGAGCTTTGTATAGATGGCCTAATAGAATGAGTACCACACACTGCTACTATGCCCACAATTATTCTACAGTAGTGTTGAGTAGTGTTGAGCATTCCGATACCGCAAGTATCGGGTATCGGCCGATATTCGCGTTATCGGAATTCCGATACTTAATTCCGATACTTTTTCAATATCGTATACCGAATCGGAAGTTCCCATAATTCTTTGAGAGGCAATGTGATTTTAGTCAGCCAATGAGGAATCCTACGACGTGTGGGCACATCCTGTAATGATGCGGTCATCTTAACTAATGGCATGGCTGTGATTGGCTGCTGAAATGATGTCAGAATGCACTATAAAAGGCGCCGCAGCCATTTTAGCGTCACTGTGCTGTGAACTCAGTTAGGGACAGAACGCTGCTGTGCTGACTCTGAGGGACAGTTAGATATTGCGATTTTGTGTACTACTGTGCTTGAGGCAGGCTAGTTTACCAACCGCTGTGTAAAGCTTCATTTTGCCAGTGTTGTTTTAACAGCTCTGTGCAAGGTGTGTGTGTGACAGTGCAGGTGACGCTGCAGTTTGCTCTGCATCCACCGCTGTTTGTAGGCATCTGCACGTGTCACTTTTTTTTTTTTTTTTTTATTTTATTTAGTGGAATTGGTGCAGCTCCATTATATTAGAAAAAAATCAAATCTATTAGTGTGACGTGCTTCCATCCGTATACAATACATTGGTTGCAAACACTATAGAAGTACAGAAAGGAGCTTTTCACAGATTGTGGACAGTTGTGTTTCAGTGTTCACTTCAGTCTGTTTTTTACTTTTTTGAGTGCAGATCACGCTCCAGTTACTTGTTCAAGCACTGCTGCTTGTACTCTGCTGAGCGTGTCTCAGTGGCTCATCCTTTTCATTTATCTCCAATTGGTTCTGCTACATTCCATTTAAAATAAATCTAATCTATTAGTGTGACGCGCTTCCATCCGTATACAATACATTGGTTGCAAACACTATAGAAGTACAGAAAGGAGCTTTTCACAGATTGTGGACAGTTGTGTTTCAGTGTTCACTTCAGTCTGTGTTTTTACTTTTTTGAGTGCAGATCACGCTCCAGTTACTTGTTCAAGCACTGCTGCTTGTACTCTGCTGAGCGTGTCTCAGTGGCTCATCCTTTTCATTTATCTCCAATTGGTTCTGCTACATTCCATTTAAAATAAATCTAATCTATTAGTGTGACGCGCTTCCATCCGTATACAATACATTGGTTGCAAACACTATAGAAGTACAGAAAGGAGCTTTTCACAGATTGTGGACAGTTGTGTTTCAGTGTTCACTTCAGTCTGTGTTTTTTACTTTTTTGAGTGCAGATCACGCTCCAGTTACTTGTTCAAGCACTGCTGCTTGTACTCTGCTGAGCGTGTCTCAGTGGCTCATCCTTTTCATTTATCTCCAATTGGTTCTGCTACATTCCATTTAAAATAAATCTAATCTATTAGTGTGACGCGCTTCCATCCGTATACAATACATTGGTTGCAAACACTATAGAAGTACACAAAGGAGTAGCCTTTCACAGATTGTGGACAGTTGTGTTTCAGTGTTCACTTCAGTCTGTGTTTTTTACTTTTTTGAGTGCAGATCACGCTCCAGTTACTTGTTCAAGCACTGCTGCTTGTACTCTGCTGAGCGTGTCTCAGTGGCTCATCCTTTTCATTTATCTCCAATTGGTTCTGCTACATTCCATTTAAAATAAATCTAATCTATTAGTGTGACGCGCTTCCATCCGTATACAATACATTGGTTGCAAACAATATAGAAGTACACAAACGGGCCTTTCACAGCTACTGAACATGGGTTTTTAATTTTTAACTAAAATATGTATTTTTTCAAATGACACAAATATAAGTAATGTTGAAGAGGAATAGTCCTACATCCATTGTTTGCACAATATTACAGGTGTACATCATGTCCCTTAATCAACAATGTATTATTATATTTACTTGTATGCTTTTATTTAAAAGCCAAGAACACAGAAGGATAACCTTCGCACTGCAGCTGTTGTCAAAGTTCAACCCACATTATGCACTTCCAACATTGCAGCATTTGAGGCATGATGTGAGTTGGATTGGTCAAAGTTATGGAGTGAGAAGGTTCACCATCAGTACCCTATAGCATAAGTATGCTTTTGTGTTAGCATTTGTGTTAGACATGTGGATATCTGCCATAATATGTCACAATTATTTAGTTACAGATTTGTTACCAACACTAATCATTGAATGGTTTTAAATTTGACGTTTCACTTGTTTACAGCTTAGAAATAAGGGTGTAGCCTGATATCTATGTGTAGCACTAGCCACTTTAACATGTCATGTTTTTTTAAACATGTGTAGCTAGGTAGCAGTAATTTTTGCCGGACACACAGCAGGGGAACAGCAGGCGTTACTGAACCCCACTATCACTATAGCTTGTGTATTGGTCTGTGGACACGACACTTCTGAGCAGCAACTGGCAGTGTTGTAGCCCAGGGAGTATAGCTCAGGTGGTAGAAAGATGAACATAACAGGAGACATGGAAAACGTTGCCAACCAGTTAGTTAATCTGAAACCGGACAGGCAAATTCAGGCGAGATCCATGCCTAGTTCATTTTCAGAAAAGTAAGCCGTTCTACATTATCGTAGGATAGTCGCATGCAACGGTCTGTTAGTACACCACCTGCAGCAGTAAAGACGCGCTCCGATAATACACTGGCAGCAGATCAAGCCAGCACCTCCAATGCATACTGGCTAAGCTCTGGCCATGTATCCAGCTTAGAGACACAAAACTTGAATGGGGAAGAGCCATCTGAGAGTACACTGAGAGGGCAAGACATGTAGTCTGTAACCATCTTACGGAAATGTTGCCTCCTGCTGACTGGAGCCGTCTCGGATGGTGTAGACATTGGTGGCGCTGCCACAAAACTTCGACACATTTGGAACATACTGTTCTTGCCCTGTGCAGAGGCGCTGCTTGTGCTCCCTCTTGTTGCAGAGCTGTCTCCACTGCCTCGACGCACAGAGCTGCTTTGTAAATCAGTAGCAGCAGCAGTGCTCTCGGCTGGAATGGAGAACATTATGGATTGCACCAGTGTGTCTTGGTACTTCCGCATTTTACGCTCCCGGTTCAACGGTGTGATGAGGCTTTGTAAGTTGTCCCGGTAGCGAGGGTCTAGGAGGGTGTACACCCAATAATCAGACGTGGTGTGAATGTGTTCGATGCGGCGGTCGTTTCTCAGCCACTGCAGCATGAAATCAACCATGTGCTGCAGACTCCCAACTGGCCAAGAAACGTTGTCCCCTGCAAGAGGCGTCATCTCCGCCTGCTGTGCATCACCCCACCCTTGGTCTACATACTGACTAGAGCATTGTCTACCTCCCTCTGGAGCGATGTCTTCCTCCTCCATTGACTCCTCCTCATCCTCCTCACAAAGTCCTTCAAATACATATAAATTTACAAAATTTAAAACTCAAAATTTAAAAACTTTGTATCATAATTCTGTAACATCAGTTTATGGAAACACAATACCATTACAAAAGGATAGACAAAAAATGTACATTATGTGCTTTGTAAATACATTAAAAGTTTGTAATGGTTATGAAAATATAGACAGCGACTCTGGAGGTTCAATTGTTGATACAGCATGGTACTTTGAAAGTCCTCCAGCCCTTTGTGAGGAACCACGTTGCGCTGACTGTCCAGAAGGTGATGGAATTTGTGACTCCTCATCCTCCACCTCTTCCAAAACCTCATGCCTTAGTGCTTGCAGTGTTTTTTGAAGCAGGCAGATAAGGGGGACAGTCAGGCTGACTAGTGCATCATCTGCACTCGCCATCCGCGTTGACTCATCAAACGCACGCAAAACGTGGCAGATATCCTTCATAGAGTTATTCGCCACTCATTACACTGGCAGTGGCTGCCCATTCATTATAGGATCCAATTCTAATTACTGGTTCTCACCAACAAAGCTCTTCACAGCGCAGCACCCCCCTACATCTCCTCCCTTATTTATATTTATCGGCCTAACCGACTGCTGCACTCTGCAAATGACCTTCGACTAACCTCTGCACTAATCCGTACCTCCCACTCCCAACTCCAAGACTTCACCCGCGCTGCGCCAATCCTCTGGAATGCTCTACCCCAAGAAATTAGGACTATCCGCAATTTGGATGGTTTCAGGCGCTCCCTCAAAACACATTTGTTCACAGTGGCCTATCACATTCACTAATCAAAGTCATTCTATGTGTAATTCTGTGTGTGTAGCCCATTCACTATCTCCATGCATCCCTCACTTCCTTAAAATGGCTGGACCATCATTGTAAAAACACCATTGTATATAAACACCTGTACTTTGTATCTCCCACACCTCATTGTAGATTGTAAGCTTTCACCAGCAGGGGCGGCTGATTTTGCTTTAATTATTGTATTGTTAACGTTGTTACTTATGACTCGTGTTTTGAAACTGTTAAACTGTAAAGCACTGCGGAATATTATGGCGCTATATAAATAAATAATATTATTATTCTTATTATAGAGGCCCACTCAGTAGTGGTGAAGTGTGAACGGCGCAAATTGCGAGTTGACTGCGCCTGATGCAGCTGATACTCCATTACTGTTGGCTGCTGCTCACACAACCGCTCCAACATATGTAACGAGGAATTCCACCTGGTGGGTACGTCACATATGATGCGATGTTCATGAAGGTGAAATCTGCATTGCAGAGCTGCAATCAGCGATCTGGCCATGCTGGAACGTCGCAAGTGAGCGCACTCTAGGCGGACCTTGTGCAGCAGTGCATCAAGATCCGGATAGTCCCTCAAAAAACTCTGCACGACCAAGTTGAGCACATATGACAGACATGGTATGTGAGTGAGGTTGCCAAGGCCCAGAGCTGACACCAGATTTCGGCCATTGTCACACACTACCAAGCCTGCCTGTAGATTCTCTTCCAAAAACCACACGTCGCTCTCCTGCTTTATGGCATTACAGAGCTCCTGCGCTGTGTGGCTAAGATTCCCCATGGAAATTAATTTCAGGATGGCCTGTTGACATTTGGACACGGCTGTGCTCATATCGGTCGCAACAGGTAAACGTTCACGGGTCCATGTGGAGGTAGACCGTGACGGCTCCTGCAGCGATGATTCTGAGGAACTGGAGTAGGAGGAGGAATCAATGTGTACAGACTTGATTCCTGCAATCCTTGGAGTTGGCAGAACACGTACAGCGCCACTCGCAAGATCAGTACCCGGCTGCACAACATTGACCCAATGGGCAGTGAGGGAAAGGTATTGTCCCTGGCCATGGGTGTTAGAACCCTCTTGTTAGGTTTTGTTTCAGTTTGCTGGTCACATGACCTTTTTTCCCTATTTAGTCTGGCTCCGCCCTTCTGGCTTTGCTTGACTTCATTGTATTATCTACTGTTAAGCTAGCCGGGTGCTTAGGTGCCTTAATCTGTCAGTTTTGCTTGATGTTAGGATCACAAAGTATTTATTTTTCTGTTTAATTATCCATGCTACAATTTATGTTAGGAGGTGTCCACCTTTTCTCACAGTCCCTAGATCTTGTAGGGATTACTCCCTCGCAACTATAGGTCTTCGTTCACACTAGATGAGGACTTTAGCGGGTCTGGTCGCAGGATCAGGTTCCCCGTTACATCGTAGGGATTCAGCTTAGTTGTATTGTAGGGACAGAATTCCCTTCTTTCCTTACTGGTTGTAGCAGATCATAACAATGGGTACTGGTCCACGCATCGGTGGTCAGGTGGACCTTGCTACTGAGGGCTTTTAGTAGCGCATGTTTAATTTTTCCCTCAACATGCTTTTGCAGACCAGGGACGGCTTGCCTGCTGAAATGAAATCGGCTTGGCACATTGTATTGTGGGATTGACAATGATATTCAGTTACGGAAACTGTCTGTCTCCACCAGCCTGAATCACAGCATTTCAAGGGACAGGAGTTTTGCAATGCCAGCATTCAGAGCCTGTGCTCGTGCATGGTTTGCGGAGTATGGCCGTCTTTTATCCCATGCCTGTGCTACCGATGGCTGTTTTGTGGCCTGGGAGTGTGAGGATGACAGGGAACTTGCTGCTGTGTGTGGAATAACAGTTTGTCTCTGGACAACAGTGGCCGAGGTTCTTCCATGGCGATCCTGTGAGGAAGCATAACCAGCTGTGTGTGAGCTCGATGAAGAGGCTTCAACACAACCTGAAGATGTAGGTGCTGCTGTAGGTTGGCCTACATCTCTAGTGTGTCTTTGTAACTCAACTACGTGCTTTGTCCGCACATGTTTCCACATATTTGTGGTATTGAGGTGACTGACACTTTTAGCTATTTTTAATTTTTAATTACACAGCTTGCATTTCACATAGCAAATATCATGTGCAAGTGTGTGAAAAAAGGACCACGCAGTGCAAGTCCTGGGAGCGCACGTTTTGACTTTTGGAAGACAACTGCTCCGAACAGGTGCCAAACTGGAGGCTACAGGCAACCGAGTCTGCAGCCTAACTCTCCCTCCTGTTTGTACCGTTGGGGCAATGTCTTCCTCTATCTTCCTTCTATCACTAACCATTTCTCTAGGCCTCTCCCAGCTTTCAACCAAAGTACTGGTTCTCACCCACAAAGCTCTCCACAGTGCAGCACCCCTCCTACATCTCCTCCCTCATTTCTATCTATCGGCCTAACCGACTGCTGCGCTCTGCAAACGACTTTCGACTAACCTCTGCACTAATACGTACCTCCCACTCCCGACTCCAAGACTTCTCCTGCTCTACGCCAATCCTCTGGAATGCTGTACCCCAAGAAATTAGGACTATCCACAATTTGCATGGTTTCAGGCGCTCCCTCAAAACACATTTGTTCAGAGCGGCCTATCACATTCACTAATCAAAGTCATTCTATGTATTCTGTGTAAGTGTGTGTGTGTCTCTAGCCCATTCACTATCTCCATCCCTCAGTCCCTTAAGATGGCTGGAACATCATTGTAAATGCACCATTGTATATAAACACCTATACTTTGTATCTCCCCCATCTCATTGTACATTGTAAGCTGTCACGAGCAGGGGCGACTTATTTAGCTTAAATTATTGTATTGTTAACGTTGTTACTTATGACTTGTGTTCTGAAACGGCTAAACTGTAAAGCGCTGCGGAATATGATGGCGCTATATAAATAAATATTATTATTATTCCTCTGAGCTGCTCCCACCACTTCCTGTTCCTCATGCCATGTTGGGTCTTGGACCTCATCATCTCCACTACCCTCTTCCA